>JADLZK010005252.1:0-310929 GCA_015847255.1 Hyparrhenia diplandra | reverse complement strand
AATGGATATTTCCTCCCAACGGCTCCATTTCATGATGGGGCATATATATATGTGTTTGGCCGGCTATGTGAGGTCTCTTGGTCATTTGAAATCATTCCTAACATTTCATGATGGGGCATATATATATGTGTTTGGCATTTGGTCATTTGAAATCATTCCTAACACCTCTAGAGCTGAGCACACTCCCCTCCTCCTCACTCCCTTTGCTTGTGACCATCATTCTAATGAGTTGAGGTGATTCAAGTGCACTTTGCTTTGATCTTTGCATCTAGTGGCACTTGGGGATCGTTGTGAGCCGGTGAATTTCTTGTTGTTCTTGGAGAGCACCACTCCTAGCCGGCTTGGTGATTGGTGGAGGCGTTGGCAAGAGAAGGAGATCGTTCTTGGCCACCTCCGAGTTGATTTGTGAGAGGACCGTGCATCCTCGTTCGGGACGACAAATTGCAAGTAATATATTGCTTGTGTCTTGGGTACCTCTCATTTGCTTTGGGTGCAAAGTAGCCTAAAGGCACTTGGCTAGGAGTGAGCTCCACCTCGCCCCACACGTGAGAAGGTCGGCACAACGGAGACTAGCTTGAGGGTGCTCAAATGAACTTCGGGTTAAATCTCGTGTCTCTACTTTGTGTGATTATTGTTTCTTGGTGATTGGCTTCAATTTGGTTATCTCATTGTATCATCCGTGGTGATTGGATTGACTAGCCTCGACATCGTGGTATATCACTTCTACTCTTGCATTACTTTCATATATATTGTGCTTGTGTAGTTTGAGTAGACTTGCTTAGTTTGCTAGAGTAATTAGCTTGTTCACCTAGAGGTAAAGTAGAGACTTAGCCTTTGTGTGTGAATTAGAGACTATAGCAACTAGAATTGTCAGTAGGAGGCTTACCGACAAGTAGAGCTAGAGCAAACGCATTTACGCTTTGTTATTTACTAACAAGTTGCTCTACTGATTTTGTAGAAATTTTATTAGGCTATTCACCCCCCTTTTAGCCATTTAGGACCTTTTAGGCCCCTTTAACGCCACAAGCCTAGCGTCAAGTTACGGGGGCACTGCCTTTAGCGCAAATAAAGCACCCTCCACATTGAAAGGTCCTAATGGCTAGAGAGGGGTGAATAGCCTATTAAAAAATTCTTGTAACAACACTAAACAAAGCGGTTAGTAAATAAGATGGCGTAGCAAATAAGCAATGCTTCTCTCTAGCTATGCAAGCCTTCTAGCAACTCTAGCAATTCTATAATCTCTAATCACACTCAAGATCTAGGTTGCTAAGTTAATCCTAGGCGGACAAGGTAAACTAACTAGATTAACCACTAGGAGCTAAACAAGGCTAATAAACTCAAGCACACTACAAATTACACAAGATAACTAGTGAAAGTAATGCAAGTGGACTAGGATACAATACCACCGCTTGTAGTGTCGAGGTTGTCGCCAATCACCGTGTACAAAGAGAAATATCCAACGAGCACAAGACAAGTGACACGATGATTTTTCACTGAGGTTCACGTGCTTGCTGGCACGCTAGTCCCCGTTGTGGCGATACACTCACTTGATGTTCCACGAGCTTATTAATGCCGGTGCCGAATCCCCGGTGCGAGCTCAATGAAACAATCACAAGAGATGATTCACAAGCCACGAGCAATCCACTAGTGCTCCTTTGCGCACCTCCCGCGGGATAAGGAACGACCCCTCACAAATCCATCGATGTGGCCTCGAACAAGCTCCAATCGAGCTCAACACCGCCTCAACCTCCAAGCCACTAGGGAACCAGAGCAAATTCCCAAGAGAAACAAGATCCAAGAAAGACTCCTCCAAGGATGAAGTGCCTCTAGATGCAATCAACAATGCAATGCACTTCAATCTCTCTCAATCTCACCCAAAGAATCGAAGTTAGGATGAAGAGATGAGTGGAGGGAGTATCTCAAGCTCAATAGCAAGTAGGAGTGTTCGGATGTGCAAGAGAGAGCTCAATGAACCTAGCCATCCAAGTATATATAGAGCCCACTCAAAAATATAGTTGTTGGTGCCTTTACTTCAGCGCATTAACCGGGACTCGTCATCCGGACTTACCAGCGGTCGGTCGGTCGTCCGGTCACAAAACCGTGTGGCCCGGTCGATAGGACAAGGCCTCGGCCCCACAACACACCCATCTTCCCACGTCCGATCACGGGTTCCGGTGTTGACCGGACTCTTCCATCCATGCGTCCGGTCGAAGACTCGGCGAGGTCCCAAAAATATGCTCTCTAAAGTCGACCGGACCGTCCGGTCAAAGGCCGGCGTCCCGTCGGCCGGGTTTGGTCGCCATCTTCTGCGCGAAATTCATCCTCTTGTTATCGCCTTTGCTTCAACCTTGCTTCGCCTCTTGCCATAAGTTGCCAATACGTCGAAGATGACCTCAATATCATGTATGTTAGCATGTCGCGATCGATTAGGCAAGAACGAAGTTAGTGCTCTCTAGTCTAAAATGCAATATGCAAGTCAAATGGACCTAGAAGCACTTCACCAAAGGATTAGTCGCGGCATCCCCTCTTGATAGTCGGCAATCTATCCTATAATGTGATTACACGCCTATCATGTCTTGATCACCGAAAGAAAACCCTATCAAGTATACCTTTACCTTGATCTCCGGTTCCTTCCAAAACCGACAATCCGAGCTTGACGATCCATCATGTCCATCATCATCGTCCATGTCCATGATCATCATGGTCCATGTCATCCATGCAATCCTATCTCTCAAGTCACACTTAGAGCAAAGGATTAGCATAACAAAGTGCCATCAATTTCCAAAACCAAACATGAGATTTCACCCGTCCGCCGGTCCACGCGTCGCGTGCACATTGACTCGTGCCCAGCCCTAGCGGGCCTCGCAAATCTTTGCAAGGCTGCTGCGTCGCCAGCGCCTTGTCGACGCCGAAGCCGCGCAGGGTAGTCACGCCCCTCGCCTACCGCATACTCTATACGTAGACCGTGGTGACGGTTGCCATACTACCGTTGTCGATGCTCGATTGGTCAGCGTCGATGGGGCCTTGGTGCGGCGCCCACGCGCGCGCTCGCATCGCATCCTTCGCCACAAGATAAGGGAGGTCCGAGCTACTTCCATCTCACATACTGACGCCGACTAGTCGGTCCCCCGTGCGGCTACGTATCTCTACCCACGTGGCGCGTCCCTAACCTCTATGCCACCCGATGTCGAGGGGCTTAGAGCCATTGTTGTCATCCCGCTGGCCAACGAGTGTGGGTCATCGCCAGAGAGACACATGGTTTCCCCATGTCGTGTAGGCTTTACTCGCTAGAAAACGGGGCTCGTTGAGCGTCTACAACAAGGATTGCCTGGGTCACCAACTGCCCAGCCCCATTGAAGTGGGGTGGAGCTACTGGCCCATGTGTTAGTGGCTGTGTTGTGTGGAAGGACCTTTTCTAGGTGTGTCGTTGTGGGTAGTGCACCATGGCCTAACGGGGATATGGCGACCATAAAGACAAGGCGACCGCTGACCAAGGCCCTTGTTTCGCTTTTCCCTGCCGTCGGGGACTAAATCAAGGATCCCCCAACTCAGGAACTGATCCGACCATCAAGCACAACAAAGGGTAGACGCGCCCATGATCGAGTTAGGCTAGGCGAAGGGATTGCCCGGGCTCGCTCGCCCCAAGCGAGCCCCCAAAACTCCGCCGCCACGAGCTTTGAGCTCGGGCGAGGGAGTTTCCGTCTCGACACGCTCCGCCTCGATGTGAGCTCGAGCTCGCACCTCGAACGAACTCAAGCCGCCAATGCTAGGATGAGCTGGCCTCGAGCCCGTTCCGAGCTCATGGGGCCACCCGAGAACGACAGCCGGGACCCCCATGCGGCACCCGATCCCACCACCCGGAGCTCCAAGACCCCGGGAAGGACTAACTAACCTCCCCGACTTGTGCGAGCTTGAGTTCGGGCGTAACGGATCTAGCTACCTATAGACCGATCATCGTGGCTATGTTGTGATCTTCACGAGAGATTGGATATCAGGCCTATGGGCTCTGAACCAGAGGCACTCGAGTGTTGTAGCTGTGCTATGGAATTTGTATCCACGGCACATCGTCTGATAGCCCCCGACGGGGCCCGGTCGAGCTCGAGTCTTGCCAACCACTATAGACAAGGGAGATCGCCCCTCGAGCTCTCCTGTCCACATGTTTCGCCATGCCTCACCTGAATTCACGCTGCGCCCTGACAGACGGTGCAACAACGTTAGGCGGCACGTAGTGTTAGGCGGCGCAACAGGGAAGGCGTGCTTGATGGTCGATGGGATGTCTCCCTGGCCACAACACTCGATCAGAGTGTAAGTAGGCACTGTTGGCGGTCGTTATCGACCATTTTATATCGCCAATTTTTATCAAAATCCGGAGAAACAAGCATACTTATTACACATATACATACGCTTTGACCCCGTTCCACTTGTTCCTCGAGAAAACATGTTTTGCAGGACAGACGCCGGAAACAACTGGAAATGCACAAAGTAAAGAACAAAGCGCAAAAGCAGAACACACATTCCAGGAATGCGCAATCAAAGGGGGAATAGAGAAAGCCCAACTCAAAGACAAGATGGACCAAAGCACCCAATTAACGATGAGGACCGGCCCACAAGCCCACACGCTAAAGGCGGTTCTGCGAGAGGATCTAGGCCTGGTCCGACCGGACTGGCGATCCCGCCAAAACGCACCGCCCTTTTGTGGCGGTATCATTAATGAGAGGAGAGGCGGTTTCGTAGGTGCTTTCCTAAATTAGTGACAAAACCGACCTCGATGTGTATAATCAAGTTCCCAAATCTCTTAGATCTACCCATAGTATGTCTTGAGCTCCCTAAGTGGACATGTCAATGCCATCATACCGAACGCCGTTGTTCTATGACGCTCTTGTTGTCCTTTTTCTTTCATGTAGAACCTGTATCCATTGATGTCATAACCTTGCCATGTAATGATTTAGCTAGATGGGACGTATGCAAGCATCGATTCTTTAGTACCCGCGTTTAGGGGTATCTCCTGTTCTCGGATCCACGTTGTGAAATTGATCTTGTGTTGTCTCAGTACCCACCCTCCGTCGCGTCCGCCAACCTTGCCGTGAATGTGGGCGAGATGCTTCCCAACCCATGTTTCCATTTAGACTAACCGGTTGAGAGTGCTTTGTCATGGGCTTCTTCAATTGTTTCTTGCTCTTTATCAATTTGTACTTTCCTCCCCCGCGCAGCCCATCTCCGCGGTTCGGCCTTCGTGCGGGTGGTCGGGTAGGCCAATTGCATTTCCATCCTAGATGTATCTAGTCCAGCAATTAACAACCTCCTGTGTTGTGTATGCCTCGATCATAGAGCCCTCTCTAGGTATGCACGGTTAAGGACGATCTGTTAAGAGAGGACATGAATCGCTTCGTTCGTCCCACATCTCATGCGGGTAGAGAGGCCCCAGTTCTTGTATCTAATCAACCATGTGTATCATGAGGTGTGGCATAATAACAAAGAAAAGACAAGGTAAGCACATCTTGAGTCGGGCACGGTCTGCGATGAACTCTTTCGGTGTGGGAAGGTTATTTTTAGCGATGACCTTCTCTCGTGATGCGATTAAAAAGTAGCACAGCGTGTAATGACCATCTTCACGAACTTTGGGCTGATGCACCTGATCACAATCGGAAGGAACACCGTCAGCATGCATGGCAATCATGGGCCTTGAAGTTTGATAGTGTGAGGTCTTTCATCGATACAATGCTCTTGATGTTGGAACAGAAACCAGTCGGCACTTTGACATCCCTGAGTCATTTGCAACAAATCCCTCTTTTCATCCTGTGTCAGGTTGTAGCTCGCGGCTGGAAGGTCGACTATTCCACTATTCCCCGCCGGTGTTGAGTGAAGTTCGGTCCCGATGCCCATGTCGGCAAGATCCCCGACGTGACTTGAGACCGTCCTTCATCTTAGTCTTGATGTATAGAAAAATCCCGACCAAGCTCTCGAAGACATTCTTCTATAGATGCATGCCATCGATGGCATGAGGTGTATGGAGCACCTTCCAGTATTGTAGGTACTTGAAGAAAATTGACTGCTTCTTGAATGGGACTTTGGGCGGTGTCAGATTGGGTTCTGCTTCTCCTTCTTCTTCCACTGTCGTGTTGTTCCGCTTCTGCTTTGACTTTGTCACACCGGCTTTCTTCTTCTTTCTGAACTCGTTGTTTATGTTCTTCACCATTTCAAACACCTTTATTTGGCCTGTACTTTACCCTTTCCGGTTCCTCCATTTTAGGCTCTGCCTCGCCGTCAAAGAACTCATCCATCGAAGTTTCCCGATACCTGTGTTCTTTGAAGAGGAATCGGCGATGCTTCATATACATCGTTTTTTGGGATCCACTAAGGTTAGTGGAGCAGGTATACTCAATGCAAACTGTGCAAGTTGTCTTCCCTTTAATCTGCATTGACAATGAGAAGAGAGCGGGGGTAATCACCGATGGTGACCATTATGATGGCCTTTAGAGTGAACTTCTTCTTCTTGGACGCATCGATAATCTTGACCCCTTTCCATAGTTACGCCATTTCCTCCATTACTGGCTCAATGAGCACATCTATATCATTGCTTGGCTACTTCGGTCCGAAAATAAGCATGGTGAGTAGAAGATATTTGCGCTCCGGACACTCATAGGGAGGCAAGTTGTATATGGTGAGGGTGACCGCCGTGTTGTGTGCTCATTCTTTGAGGTCTCCGAATGGATTCATCCCATCGCACTCAACGCGAACCCGACATTCCTGGGCTCGTCCACAAACTCCGGGAACATGTCATTGATGCGCTTCCACGTTTTGGCATCCGAGGGGTGTCACAGCTTTCCATCACCCTTCATGCATTCCGCTGATGCATGCCAGTACATCGCCTTGGCATCCTCCGGGTTCCCAAAAATTGCACGCAGACGATCGAAAGCACGGGTAGGTACTACACCCGATAGGGGGGGATCTTCCTCTACGTGTAACCCTCTTCTTCCTCGTCCTCGGGGAGGTGGCATCTACTTCTTCTTGCCCGTCTTACGCTTCTTAGGCCCTCTTAACGGTCCCTCCTCATCGGCATGACATGCAAAGATTCCTCTTGTAACGACTCACGCCACACAAAGGCGGACGGTTGTGTAAGTCCTCATAATGACCCCGTATAGAATACAATGGTTAGAGCATCCATGAAACTTTCTAAGCTTCATTGCCACGGGGATCGAAACAGACTTCTTCGCCTGATAGGTATTGGCGGGCACCTTATTCCCCCTCTAGTAAAATAGTGTCACCAAAAGGACCCATAACATGTCATTGAAGCCGGTGTCCGACCACCCGCGGGCAAGCCTTCAAAGATCAACATCGTTAGGTTAAAACATAGCACCGTGCAATGCTTTAGACATTTTTCATCATCGTTGTAGAGGGATCAATTGCCGCCTACTTCATCTATCTAAAATTCTTGAGCCATCTTGGATTTCCAAACAACACGTCATCTTCATCTTTAAAGTTAGCAATATCCTTGAAAATCTCGGCATCCTCGGGCGACATCTCATCAACTACCGACCGCTCACCATCATCTCCACCTTCATTGTCTTCCTCGCAAGTCTTCAAGCAGCTTCATTTACCATGATGTAATCACGATTATCAAACGCTTCTCCAAATTGATGGTGGGGGTTGTTCTCGCCCTTTGTCCACCACCGTTGTTGTCGTTGATGTCATTGACGAGGGTCCTCTAGATGAACCGGCCGACACACTCGGTTCTTTTGCCATGATACTTCCACACGGTGTACCTCGGCTCCATGATGAAACCGTACCATACCAAGTGCTCCATCACATCATCATCCTCTCAGAAGAACATATTCTTGCAAATGATACCACGAGCAAACCATTTCTTCCAAACCCCGGCCGATTCGATGCTTTTTTGCGCAATGGGCATAAACTTTTTCGCACATCATCAACAAAATCCAAACTTATCCTCGACTTGTACATCCAATCTCTGTTGCGCCATGATGGCCTGCTACCAAATTAAACCAGAGCAAAGAGAGATAGATGATGAGAGATGATCAAATTGGGGATATATAGAGAGAGTTAAGTGCAAAATAGAGGAATTGGAGAAGAGGAGATTATAACAAGCACCAACATATTAAATCTACACAAGGGATTAATCGGAACAAGCATGCTCTATTTGTCTCATCTTTTGTTCTCGCCTTCGTGATCCATATTTGTATCTCAACCTTTGTCTCTATCTATCTCAATGACAACAAGTGTCCATTAATGGAGATGATGGCGGTGGGGGAGACGATGAGACGAGAATGGAATGTTGAGGGCAATAGATTGATATGAAATTTAGAACCGTTTGTGTGATCCTCACGAATAGGCCCCTCATCGTCTCGGGCGGGGTTTATCCCGTGTCGTCTCGAGCTACTCGGGGTGTCACGAGGGTTAAGGACTATGCCAAAATAAAGTGTCACGACCCAGAAAATAGGGCCCGAGAGGACGGGCCCAACCGCCCAAGGCGCCGCCCCCTCGGCTCGCGCAGCCCCGCCGCCCCCCTCCCTTCCGCGGATTCTTGGGCAACTAATTCGGAGGAAAAGGAGGAAAATATCTAGGATTATCTTTAGGAGTTTTGGTGTGCAAGGGGTTATCTCATCTATAAGGGAGACCCTTATTAGGAAATAAATAAATAGGACATGCTTGTAAAAGGTATTCCAATCTATAAGGAAACCTTTAGAGAGATTGCTTGAAATACAAGTCCTAATAGTCGGGCTATATAAGTAAGGGGTCTGTAATCTTTCGGGGCAACAAGCAAATAAAGAAATTTATCCCAATCTCCCCTCACCCTCCTCTCCCGCACGCCCCCTCCCCTCCCTCAAGCATCAAGACGCAGCCGGGCCGCCGCCGCCCGCCCACGCCGCCGCCGCGGCCACACGCCGCCCCTCTCCGCCGCCTCCACCATCGCCGCCGTCCCAATCCATGTCAATTCCAGCCCAATCTAGCCGAATCGACAAATATATCCGAGACCACTACGATCCACCCACCACCATGGACGCCGAATCCAAGACGCCGTTGAAGAACCTGGCGCACGAGGTTGCCAAGATCACCGGCCAGATGGACAAGATCGACGATAGGCTCTCTATCTTCTCCCAAGAGGATCCAAAGAACGCTCAAACACCGTCAACAACTCCGTGATGCCGAGATCAAGATGAGGGCGATGTTCGAGATAGCAGCCCACGACTTCATCAAGAGGGCGGACTGATGGCAAGCGAACCAGACAATCAAGTCACCGCAAATGATCCGACGAACTTGATGAAGTGCTACTTGAAGCCTCAACGCGCCAATAGGGGCGCCACCCGGGCGCATGCGCCGCCCCCCCACCTCCACCTCCGTAGACACCTTCTCGCTCTAGCTCCCCGACCGCACAAGCTGTCCTTCCCAACTTATGATGGAAAGGAGGATCCCTCCCATGGATCAACCGCTGCGAACGCTTCTTCAAAGGACAAGGTACGCCAAAGAACAGAGCAGGTCCGGTACGCCTCCTATCATCTCACAAAGCGAGCTCAACAATTGTACATGAGGTCGTCCCAGAGAAACCAAAGGGCGATTGGGCACGCCGCCCAATATGTCAACGAGCGCTTGGCCCAAATTAACGGCACAACCCGGCCGGGTGAGTTGGCATCACTAAGGAAGACAGCAATCGCCAATGAGTACACGGAGCAGTTCCCGCACACGTGGCACGAGCAGCAACCTCGACTACCGCCAGCATGTCAACATCTACACAACAAAGCTTGGGCAAACCGCCAAGACGGACGCCGAGATGCGTAATCCCAAGGACATGGAGTCAGCCATGTCTCTCGCAGGGCGCACGAGCGACGCCGCCATCCTCTACAACACCGCAAGCCGGCCGCCTAGACAAAGGGCAGGCCCCCGCGCCCTTCTCTCTTCGCCCCCGGCGCCCTCGTTAGCGGCACCACCTCGGCCGTTCAAACGGCCGACACGAGGAGATGACGAACGACGCAAGGCTGGTCTCTCGCTTCAATCAGGACGAGCCGTTCTCACGGGTCACAAGTGCAAGCATCTCTTCGACATCACGATCTTCAACGACTACACCGACGACATGACAAACGCCCCACTAGTGGACGTCAAAGAGGAGCGGTGATCCGAAGGTCCTCACCGAGGACCCCGACTCCCCGATGCGTGGTGCTCATTCTCTCTCTACCTCGTCGGTATGATCTCGAAACGGGCGTCAACATCATCGCGTCGACTCGAGCAACACACAACTACATCGACCCCGCGTGGTAACCACGGCGAGCCTCTCGACTCGGCCGGTGCATGTGCCGATCACTACCGGCACCAAAGACCACGCCTACATGCAGCGCCGCCACCTTCGATGTGCCACTACGCCGACGCCAAAGACACCACCGGCATCGACGCCTCGTCATGCCATGCGGGCGAGGGGCGTCGACGTCATCCTTGGCATGCCTTAGCCGGGCAAGCTCGACGCGTGGCGTGGGACTTCGCAACCCACGAGCTGCGGTACTACCGTGAGGGTCGCCTCGACCACGCCCACCTCGGCTCCACCACCTCGGTGGGGCGCCCCGCCCCGGCCTCCTCCGGTCGCATCTTGCTGGCATCATCACGCGCTGCGACTCGGCTTGGGAAACGTTCGAGGCATGCGACGCCTTGGACCTCACGACACATCCGCCGGAGTCTTCGTCCGGCTACGCCAGGGCTACATTGGAGGATTAGCACCTACGCCGCACGCCCTCGACGTCACCACGAAAGGCGCTACTCCAGCCTTGGACACCGAAGACGGCCTCCTCCTCTTCGACGGTCGCTTCTACCTCCCGGCCTCCTCTCCACTCCCGCCGGACTTACCGGGAGGCCTTGCTTGGGGGCGGAGTTCGCAGGACAAACTTCCTCGCCTTGGGAGCCTACACGACGGAGCCAACTTTAACCCGCAGACCGACCGCCATCCTCTTGGGCGGCATATGGCGCGGCGCCACCACATCGGCCCAGCCTGGGGTCGTCTTCCTCGGCGGCATGGATCGCCTCTTCCTCACCGTCGACAATGTCCACATCGGCTATGATCCGCAGAGGGCCGCTCACCGGCTCTCGCCCTCACCGCTCGACGCCGGCCCTTCATGTACGATCGATGTTGAACTTGGTCGCTACTCCTCCTACTGCGCGACATCACTATCGGCGTCTACTTCCGCTCTTCATCAACGCTCCACCCAATGAGCGTTTCTTGTTTCTGGAGAGCCCCCACGCGACATGGTGCATCGGCACCTAGATGTGGGCGTTCAAGGGAACTCCTACCGGGCGGCCCGTCGTCGACAACTTTCACGCCGAGGGGCGTGCGGTCCACCGCTACATCCTCCACGGCTACATCGGCAACCTTCACTATCTCCTGGAGTTTGATCCCAAGCGAACCGGGGACAACATGATCCTCGGGAACCCGGTCGACAGGCGACTCATGCTACAGTCGAGCTCATCGTTCGAGGGGCGCCGATCTCCACCCGTGTGTCACGAATGGACTTTCATCCAACAGCGAGGACGCGCCGGTCGGAGAAGGGGGGGAGATGTCACGACCTAGGAAATAGGGCTTAGGAGGACGGGCCCAACCGCCCAAGGGGCGCCGGCGCCGCCCTAGGCTCTCGCGCCCCCCCGCCGTCCCCCTCCCTTCCGCGGATTCTTCGGCAACTAATTCGGAGGAAAAGGAGGAAAATATCTAGGATTATCTTTAGGTGTTTTGGTGTGTAAGGGGCTATCTCATCTATAAGGGAGACCCTTATTAGGAAATAAATAAATAGGACATGCTTGTAAAAGGTATTTCAATCTATAAGGAAACCTTTAGAGAGATTGCTTGAGATACAAGTCCCAATAGCCGGGCTATATAAGTAAGGGTCTCATAATCTTTCGGGGCAACAAGCAAATAAAGAAATTTATCCCAATCTCCTGCTCCTCCTCTCCCCGCGCACCCCCCCCCCTCCCCTCGCTGCCGCACGCCGCTGCCCGGGTGCCGCCGCTGCCACCCCCCCACCAGCCGCCACCAGGGCGCGGCCATGCCGCCGCCCCTCTCCGCTGCCTCCACCATCGCCGCCGTGCCAATCCACGTGTCAATTCCGGTCCAATCTAGCCGGAATCGACATAAAGACTGACAAAGGATCATCGCACTCCTCGCTAATTAGGATAAAGGGAGTGGTTTAGCTATTATTTCCTTAATTAATGCTGGTTAATTGGGTGACGCTAAATTTTAAAAAAAAATCTCAAAATTTCATGCCAAAAAGGATAAAGGAGTGGGGGTTCTAAGGATCCATAATAGCTTGTATTTTAGTAAAAAATTGAACACTGAATCCTTTATATAACAGACTCGACCAAGGAAGTATTTTGTAGGGACGAATAAAAAAGGCGATCAAAGAATCTCAGTGTTGTACACAATCTTTGTTTAACCCAAGTGCCCCGCTTGAGGTTCCGAACGCTTAGTATCTAACTATGACCCTTCCAACTGGTTAGTAGTTTTGTTATATAAATGATTGAATGAACTTTCCTCTTGTTGCATGTCAATTTCTTAATCCATCTCTCATAGATTATATTAATGTCTATGAATACCTCTGATTAACTTATCCTCTTAACTAGTAGACAATGATCGAACGACCGTGCAAATCTGTCTATACATATGCTCGATCTGTAAACCATATATATCTAGTTTTTCCATCTCCCATCATGCCCCATCCAGCAAGGCGTGTACGGGAATGACGCATGTACAAATGGTTCATCATCGAAATAGTCATTGGCCTCATCTTCTGGCTAGCACTCTTTCGAACGAGTCGTTCAGAAAGATAACCTCTTTGTATGGATGAAATCCAAGAAAAGCTATATGATATCGGTATCCCGTTCTACTGCCACCATCCGGGAGAACATCATCGTCGTTATCGAAGTCCCATTCAAACCTCTCCTGCACCATGTCTACGCATTTGGGATCTCCGTAAGAGGTGATAGGCTGTAACCTCCAACGCCCATAGCTCTGGGGCTGACGATAAACTTCGCGTGCTTGGAGCTTGATCAGTTGGCGATCAAGCTGCTTTGGCACCCACTCTATTTTCTTGCCATTATTCGAATCATCAAGGATCCAAACCTTCATTTGAAAACGCTCATCTGTTACTACAGCGTACACCCCCTTTTCAGATTTTCCTATAGACATCAACCTTCTTTCATATATGTCGTCGAAGAAGCTTTTGCTTGGTTCATAAGCCACCGGCGGTTGGATCAGTTTGTACTTTCTGCTTGACAATGTCAACCTACAAATTAGAGCACAAAATCGCTAGGAAAGTTAATAATACTAACTGAAAAAAGCTCAGAGGACAATGAGAGTATATGTAGTAGCTAGACCGGGTACCTCATGATAAATTAAAATCAGTTTGGCATTGCACGGCATAGCGGTGTCCATTAAATGTGTCTTTCCGCATCTCGGCGACAGTGATCCCTGCGGCTAGTCCTTCCCAAACAAAAGACCTCTCCTCCCAATGCCCCGTTCAGATGAGTAGACTTGGAGGATGCACGGCGACGGCGGCCATTCGAGCTCCTCGCTGGCCATTCTAGCTTCTGGTTCCGTGGTTCGGCCTCTGCTTCTTGAGACGGGGATGGAGTACACCTCGAATTGCGGAGTGATGGTCGGATCGAAGACGACGTACACATCGTCATAGAAGACACGGTCGTACACGTCGTCGTCCATGTCCAGCTCCGTGCAGCACCACCATCGAGAGCTCTGCTCCCAGCTCTTAATAATAAATTACTTTATTTACAAGTCCAAAGTACACTACTTGCATGTTTTCAGTTGTATACTATGGCTCTCTTGCAAGACCTGGCCTAGAAACTACTGTGTGGTCGACCATCACGATTTCAGCACTGGGTCGCCACCGGTACAGTCACATGTTGGACCATGTCGACCCCGTACGTGATCGTTCCACTGCGCGGCCTGTACGGCCACAAGCGCGCTCTTGGCGGCAGAGAAAACAGGAGCCTGGGGGACTGACGAGGATGTCATAGAAATTTGGTAGACCTGGACATTGCAAAGTCCAAACAGGACGCCTCGGAGATAGTCGACGTCTTGCATGATTGCCCGTACGAGTAAGGAGATTATCCTCGTTGGCCACATTTCGGTGTATTTTGTTTTCCTTACTTTTTTTTCGCGCATGTAACTGCAATAAGTGGCATGTTCTCTATTTACTCAATCTAGAGTTATTCTTTGTCTATAGTTCTTGTTTGCAGCATCTGCGGTAAGACTGTATGGAATGCTGCATCCTATTGTGTTAGTTTCATTAACAACACCAAGCTCCAATACTCATTTAAATAATGTCTCATCCATCAACTCTTCATTTAAAGTATTTTATTCCAGCACCAAGCTCCAGTACATATTCCCTTCATATGAAGGAAGCAAGGACAAGACTTAAAAGAAAAGGACCAGCTGAAGCATATCAAAATGCGTTAGCCCTGAAAAGATTAGTGACCTAGCATACGTATGTCACAGTTCTTGAATGAGCTGAAATGTTAAATTAATGTTGCAATACAAGATAATGAACTGGATACCATCGAATAGGATAGAAAAAAAATCCGTCATGTGTCTAAGGTATAAAAAAATTGGTATGCATGGTGTGTAAAAAATTGATACAAACAGTTAGTCGCTCATTTGTTTGGATTTTATTCAAAACTGTCATTGTAATTAATTTATATTTTCTTTGGTGTTAATGGAAACCACAAAAGTTCTTTTTTTTTTTTTTTTTTTTTTTTTTTTTTTTTTTTTTGTAAAATGACATGTTATAGACGACGGCCCGCATATACTTTGTTGTAAATGCCCTAAGCCTTGCCAGAATCTTTCGGTTGGCGTTTCATTAAGAACGTAAGTAATAGAAAATATATATATGTGACCGTCGCACAGCAGCACCCCCTGATACCATGGTTTGGAATTTGGATTCACACGGGTTTTGGAGGAATTATTCAGGCATGTATAGTGTTTGTCGCCAGCCCAGAAAAATACTTCACAGACGTGATCGTGCCGTGCTCCAAGCACGCAAATGGCCAAATCAGTGTGCGTATGTCAAAGTTACTTGAAACCAGTACCTCGATCTAAGCTAAGCTATTCTCCAGATATCACACGGTTCTCCCAACCTCAGAAAGTACTCCAAGCAGAGCGCCACCAATTCAATGTACAGGCTACTGCTGATGTGCTGAATACAGTACAAGCAGCAAAACTACAGACTACTGGTGTTTCTTCGTATTCCCAAGAACATCAACCAAAAATGGAAACGGCGATCCAATTTTCTTGCAGGCTTTTTCTAAGCTGCTCCAGTGCTGCCATTCTTCAGTTCCATTGCCTCCCTACAAGGTTACAGGGCAGTTAGTAGGAAACTCCAAAAATAGTTAGCAAACAAATAAGCAACAGAGTGCTAGCTACAGCAACCCTTCTACAGTAACTGGAATGAAACATAGAAAGCAGCAGACTGGTCTCTTACCAATATAATTTATCGAGCTCATCACACATAGGGTCCAGCTCCAAGCCTTCAGCGAGTGTGTCACAAGCTTTTTCATACTCCTAAGGAATACAATTGAAAATGCATGAACAGTATTAAAAGATCACGTGAACAATAAAAAAATATACAAGACACTAAAAACATGAAGTGTCAAATCACGCTACTAGAGCTAGACCCTGGGTTTTTAGTCACACCTTAAGAAACATCAGAGCTTGTCCTTCCCGGTAGTAACCCTTTGACCACTTTGGACACAACCTTTTGCATCTGGCGGCATCTTGCAAAGCCCTTTTCCCATCACCTATGCGAAGCCAGCAAAGACTCCTGCTTGAGAACAATCCAGCATCATAAGGATCTACCCTCACTGCCTGCAGTAAGATAAAACGTGTCAGTATATCACTGTTGCCACATTCCAGATGTGTTGCATACGTTAGCCCAGACATTCCACATATATTTCTAAGATAAAACTAGGTTGAAATAGAAATTGTGGATCGAAGAGTACTTCTCATGCAGAAATATCTCCTTGAAAATAGATGAAAGAGACCATCCTCAGTATTACTCAACTTCCTCTTCCTCCTCACCAGTGGCGAATGACTAGAGCTCAAAGCCCACCCTGGTGCCTATTGCCTTGTTGGGCCAAATTTAGTCACGGGAAGCCTGGTGCACAATTTTGGCTCAACCTGGTGCACATTAGGTGAAAATTTATCAATTTTCACTGTTTTTGAAATTTTCCCTGGTGCCTGTGCACTTATCCAATGAAGGAAGCACCATTAGTGGGTAGTAATGAATAAAGTGAGTGCTCCTCAAATGGACCTCAACTTAAAAAGGATTCCATGACTAAACAGTATCAAACCAAAGGCCTATCCAAGCGAAATTAATTGCTGGTTTCCATATCAGAATATTTTACTAGTCCATACTATTAGACCACGAAAATATGGAGGAAAACAAATGCAATCAGTTCATTGTTTGGCAAACCTGAGTGTGTTGGAGGTGTAATGACCCCATCTTTTGCAAACACATGCAATTCCTAGAGACATACTTTGATGTTTGCTATGTATCAGTGCATAGGTTACTCAGAAAAAGTATGCTGATGATTAAACAATAAATGATATTTTAGGGATTTGGTTTTTTGTAAATGTAGGACTAATACGATTAGGAAAATCAATTTGCAAAAGAGAAAAAAAAATGCAATTGAATAGCCATCGACTACCACAACACACACCCATCTTGTTCTACCATCAAAACGAAGTCAATGAATGGATATCATTACTTTCAAGCAGCATAAACATGACCAAGTGTCCCCTGGCTTTCTTAAGAGAGGAATGAACACCTAGGAAAGGACCTGCGAGCATCAGGTTCAATCCGGGCGCACAGCCTCTCAAATGAAAGGCTATCAACCAAGCTATTGCTTGGTTTCTTTACTCTCAAACATTATAGGAAGTCCATAGTTTTACTCATTTCTTACTGAAAGCTCTAGGTAATAAAAAGTCAACATACCTGTGTGTAGAATGCTGAGGAATTTATATAATCTTGCTTTTTAAATGCATCACCACCCTGTCTTTTCAGATCAGACTTCCTCGCTTCAACAAAATCATCATCCTAAACATTGTACAATAATTTGAATCAGACAAATCTAGCATAATTATAAGAAACCTGTAACTTAGAAAAATATTAAAAGGATTCTCAGAAATCCTCGTGTGTATTAGGTGTGTGAAAACTAGGCATATGTCATCGATCCCGAGAAATCTGCATCCAGACTTACTGGTGGGCGGTGGCAAACACATGCTAACTACCAATGAGATTTAATGGTTGAACACAGCTATGGACTTCTTTTTGTACAGTTTTTTTTTTTTAAAATAACTGACAACCACTGATCTTTCCAAATTTTCAAAAAACAGGCAACTGGTACTAGTCCAGGTGTAAAGTTCTTCACATGACCAGTTTCTGTAATCTTAATGAAAAATAAATGTAAATTAACACAGTACATGCCAAGTAATAGCATGTCCTTTCCAAAGTTTATTAGTACTTTTTGTAATGAAAGTAATCAGTGCATGACAATTAAACATGAAAATTAGTGGATTACTGAAATAGCCCACTTCTAAAAGTATATTTTATTTTATCTAGGAAATGGAGCTGGTTACCTGTTCTCTTTAATAGAATCAAACTTATGAACAATCCAAAAATACAAGGTATTCGAGAGAAAGCATTTAATTTAAACAAGTTTTCTAGAAGGAATCTACAGAGAGCTTTGGCGTCAAAACAAATATGCAGGCACACGCATTTGGCATCTCTAGGAGTGCAAACAGAGAAAAGGAGCAAGCAGAAGCTACCCTTTTGGTTTCTTTTCAACTTGACAACTTCTAAATAAAATTATTTGCACAGCCAAGTGAATGAAAAAGATGATTTGCCATAGTGGCATACCTCTCGTTGCTTTCTTTCCAGTTCCATATGATTGATTATTCCATCAATGCTCCAGTTTGTCACAGTTGGAATTGGGGAAGTGCAAGGAAACAGAATCTCAACATCTTCCCTTGTACCATACACAGCAGCCAGCTCTATTGGATATCTACCAAACTGTTGAGAGCATCACAAACAATATATTTAATATATAAGAAAGGACAAATGGACACTTCCAAGAAAAAAAAAACTGATTTCAGGATAATTATGCTCCCCAAGAGGCTTAATGAAACAATGTAATACCACAAAATAGATGCCTAATAAAATTACTTGTCCATTTTTCGATGAGTAATTCTTGTCTACCCCAAAAACTTCCTTGATTCCAAACCAACGAAATGAGCCAACGAAGTGCTATAGGTTATAATAACTATGCATAAATCCAGACCAATAACTGTGCATATCAAGGGGTGGAGACAGGCAAAGTTCCACAAGCTTGTATTTGAAGATAATTGATGATATTTTTTACTAGTTTTAACACAATAAAATAGACCATGTGTATCCAGATGTTTGAGGGAAACAGTAGAACCAACTTGTATCAATATAAATATATATAATTGAATAACGAAACAACGTGCAATACCCTGAATGGCAAGCATCTAAACTGCTACAGAACCAGAGTACTCTAAAGTGTAAACTATGAGCATCTATATTAAACCAGTGTCATGAACCTACTCCTAAAGGGTGGGAAATGTTGAAAGTGCGCCTAAACCAGATCAGTGACTCAATTGGTGCTCAGATGTTCAAAACTCATGCCATTTTTTTCTTTTGGAGGAAAACAGACTTCTACGCCACTTTTAACGTTTTTAAGGAGACAGGAGCTATGTTATATAAATAGTGTCAAAAGGCAGTACAACCAGAACTATTTGAAGTTAAGCAGCTCCAGTGATAGTGTAAACAAGAGAGAAGGCTCACCGAGTCAGTAGTGTTGGGATTTGCACCAGCCTCCAACAAGCACTTGATAGCTTCGGTTAAGCCTTCCTGCGCAGCCCTTGCCAAAGGATCACCAATGCCATTCACTTCAGCTCCAGCCTACCAGTTTATATGTATCAAAGATGAGATGTTTTCTTCATATATAACTGGACAGTTCAAAAATACAACAAAAGAATCATAGCACATAATACTATACCTGAATTAATAGCTTCAGACAAGACAAGGAAGGAGTGCACAATGCTATGATTAAAGGTGATGACATCTTTACTTCCTTGTTGGGCTAGGTAGGAAAACCAGAAGGTAAGTTAAACAGTACAGATTATAGAATACATCACGAAAAGCTATTTTTTAAAATTTTAGTATAGCTGATATGTGTGTTCCGTTTTATTTTAAAGCAACTGTAGTGTGGGCCACTGCTCACATATGCCCAAGCAGTCACACATCAACAGCTACAAGGAACTAAGCATGTAAAGGTAGGAAGTAAGAACAAAGTTATGGAGTATCAAGCCCCAATGCGTTAACGGTAAAATAGAGAATTCAGCTCATCTATAATTAGATTAAGAAGATATAATTAGTACATCTGCATTGTGGTCCAACAAAATCTTCAGAGTACTGTCATGCCCTCCATGAACAGCAAGCTGTAGTGGTGTCATACGGCATGATTTGCCATCAACGTAAGCTCCCCTAGAAAGCAGAAGTTTTGCTATTTCACACCGTCCTGAAGAAACAGAAAGTAAGGTCATAGTAAAGTGGACTGCAGAACTATAACAATAAACCAATCTTCAGCAACCAAATTTCAACAGGTAAAAGAAAATGACAATTGCTATTTCACTTTTCACTGAACAGCATACAGGGAAATCTCGATGGCAATCAACAGTTCAAAAGAAATGAAACAGTTACTTTTGGAAAATTTATCAGTTTCATTGGCTAAACACAAGATAAAGTATGAAGCTGATCCAGATAGAAGATGCAGAAAGGCACAAACAGATAGTAAATACGGTCCACAAAAACTAAGAGAAAGAATTCCAGATGTAATAAGCACATGAATCTTAAATCTGAGGCAGGAAACAAAGTTTAATGGGTGGAAATTGAAAGATGGTATACTACACATAACACATTGTGGCATCGCAGTTGGGCATGAAAAGTTTATAAAACCAGGATAGCTTGAGTTTATAGCAACATTAGACACAACAGAAAGCTACAAAATTAGAAGTAGAGAATTTTTTAGCTTGCTTAGTTTTCTCTTGATTATGATGCCATTGCCTGCAGTTGTGTTTGTGTATAGATTCAACTACAGACTCTCTAAAGTAATATCCTATGTTCCACTAATATCCACCACAACGGGACAGAAGGTAACACTAAAGACTGAACAGGAAGCCAACACATGCATGGCCCGGGAGAAGAAAGAATATATGAGTGAAGTTCATTTGGTGTAATGGTTACCTTTCTGTGCAGCGGTATGAAGAGCAGTGAGTCTTTCACAACCTTCTATACTGCCTTCTTGATGGAGATCGGCACCATGATCAAGAAGAAACCTCACGATAGGAAGGTTCCCACTGAACACAGCATGCTGTAGTGGTGTCATCGTCTTACCTGTGAACAAAAGCACACAATTTTGTCAACTCTGAAGCCAACTCAGAACACGTAAATGGATTAAACTTATACCAAGTTAATTAATCAATCAGTTAAGCATTACTTATATGTTTAAAGAGAGCAATTAATGGAGGAGGGATCGTAGAAGAGGAAAGTGAGGATGGGTCTGGACTAAGCTAGTTTGTACCTTTGAAAGTATCACGCTTGTTGATGTCCATCTTGGCCTCCTCGACGAGGTATCGGCAGATTGGTAGCTTGCCCTTGCCACCAGCCGCGGCATGGAGGGCGTCCATGCCCTTGAAGGTTGTGCGACGTACCATCGAATTGACCCCCTCCCGTTGACGTCCAGGCCCTTCGCGATCTCTTCATGAAACGATCGGAAACAGCAGTATAGTGAAAAATCGGGGAACTCAACAGAACGCGGTTGATAGTAATAACCAACTAAAAACCGAGACACGAGCGCTCGTCTCAACCAAATTCCACGCCATACGAGCGAGCGCGACAGGATCCCAAAATAAATAAATAAAAACGAACTTTTTTTTCCCAGACGCTAAGGCAAAAGAGAAGGGGAAAACACCCCTAACCAACAAATCGACCGCGAGCCAATTAAGCCGCGACGACGAGAGGACGAACGAGGCAGGAAATAAAGGGCGTGTGCTTAGTTGTCATTACCCTTGACGCGGCGGACGTTGCCGTGGTAGGCCGCGACGAGGAGGGTCGCCTCCGGAGGCCACTGGTCCTGATCATCTGCGCACATGAACAAGCAAAGCGGGCCGTGACGCGTGAGATCGATCAGACCAGAGAGATTTGGGGCGCGCGCGCGGGATGGAAGGAGGAAGGACGAGGCGCGCTAGGTAGCCCACGCACCGGTTTCGAGGAGGATCTGGAAGACGTTCGGCAGCGGCAGCTCCCCGTCCATGTCCCGGCGGGGGCGGCGGAAGGCACGGCGGCTAGGGTTTAGCGAGGTGGGGAAAGGTTCTGGTGGAGGCGGGGTGTTGTGGGAGGAGAGGGGAAGGGAGGTCGCGGCGGAGCGAGAGCAATTATTGATGAGAGACAAGGCGGGAAGCGAAACGAAAGAGAGAGAGAGAGTGGTGGTGTACAGCCGTCTAGGAGCAATGGAGGATCGACACGTGGTCTCGCTCAGTCTTACTACACGCCGTCTTTGTTCTTTGACTAGTAACAGATTTTGACATTTTGCACATGCAAATTTTCCCATGATACCAATGTCTCCTTTTTCTTTACTTATTATTGGTTTCGACTAAGTTTCACTTTTTACCAAATTTTTTTATGTTATATTGTATTATTTTTTGCAAAATGAAACTAAACAAAAAAAACAAACAAATATTGAGTATTTTGCATTCTTTATTTTGCACTCAAGAGGCCCAAAAGGGAGGAAAAATGTCATGGGAACATGTGCTTTATGTGCATGGCAACAAAAAAATTGTATGCAACTAAACACCAAAGGTGAAAAATTCTGCATTCTGTATTTTGCTACAACAAAAAAAAACCTAAATTGTCCAACTAAATTCTATTAATGGGCACGATGTTGTATAACATTTGAAATTTGGTATATTTTTTTTTAGAGTTTGGTCATTCCGACATGCCATCGGTTGGGCATTTTTATATGGAATACGTTCACCAATTTAAATATGTCACGTGTGTGTGCTTGAGTGCTACTAAATCTGCTTGTCTTTTTATTTTCTCATCTATATTGTAGTTTCAAGTTTTCATTGACGTTCCAGCTGAGTTAATAAAATTGTCATGAGAAGAATAAAACTATTACCATTTTGATATGTTATTTGCTTAAGGGCGAACTTAATATATTTGCTTAACCATCGCTAGTTAGTTTTTCCTCATCAAGTTCTCAACAATGCATAGGAGAGAGCTTGATTAAAAAGTAATCACTATACATAGAGGGTGTTAGCTCCCCTCATACCCATAATTCCCCCCCAATATGTGGATGTTTCTTTTTTATTCAAAACTCATGGGGTAACAATAGGGTAACTAGCTTGTCATGTTCCTCACGTGCTTACAAAGAGCACATTCTTCACACACATCCCCCCTCCTCTGCATATCTCCCTCTTCAATTTTGCTTCCTCTTGCCATCTTAATGTACTAGTTTTAATCCATGTGTAAGGATCGAATGGCCTTAAGAGCGGCTCTAAAATCAAAAAGAAAAACTTAACCCAATCAAACTACTTTACCCATAGGTATGAACCACCTCTGCAACTCCCCAAGAATAAGGAAGCCAAGGTGAGTTCTTAGACACCAAACTAAGCCATGTCATTAGCAAAAAGAACACAATAGTAAACTAAAAAGGTTCTTAAGAAGTTGAAAAGAAATAACATAGCTAGTGCATACACTAAGACAAAATCAAATCTAACAAATATTCACACAACATCTCACTACATGAAAAGTACATTTTGATGCATTTGGCGCTAAGTTAGTTTTTCCATGTCACGACAATGCTTAGATTTGGCGAATTCAAGGCGAAAAGCATCTGTTAGTCCTATATATTGGGAAACGCCATCTATCAGAATGGATGAGAGGCATGAAACGACAATTGATTTGTGGTTACTTGATAAAGACACAACATATTTATAAAATATTAGAGTTCGCCTTTGGTAAGATATATTTGTCGGGCTATATAAGATAGGGCGGGTAGTCCCTCCCATTTTGTTTTCCAAAGAAAGATATTTTTTATCGTTTGGTCCTGTGGCGATTGCCATGTGTGTGTCCATGTGGAGTTGGGAAATAGAGAGAAAGGGAGGTTGATATGGAAGCAAGATCAAACTAACTAATAATATATCTATGTGGTAATATAAAGGCAGATATTGTTTGTAGAAATTTTATAAATATCTAAATAATCATTTAATAAAACATTGAAGGTACCATGTTGCCAAGGGCGAATAATCCGCCATCCATGAGAGGTGAAAAAGGCAAGTTTTTCTCGTGGTAGAGAATTAGTTGTCATCATGAATTGTTCGATGCTAGTGATATGTGGTGTCAATTCGCCCTCGATCTCATGGCTTACTCATTTTCGCCGAGAGAGCGAGAAAAATCATTATAATAAACAAGAAGACAATTATGCCATTGCCCACAAAGTGGCTCTCACTATTGCCACGTCTAGATGGAAATATCCTTTTGAGATGAAATTTTTGGAGTACTCTAGTACTATAGGGCCAATTAATAGAAAAGATAGCACCGATTTTTAGATAATAAAAAGAATGTTTGTCTTCATCCTCACATATGAGGAATCGAGCACGCTAATTACAAAATAAGATTCACACTCTAACATTCACGAGGCTCATGCACATGGAAGTTGAAAAAAAACGTGATCCTAAAGCGAAGGCCATCCATGAGAGGCAAAAACAGCAAGAAGTTTCTCCCGTAGAGAATTAGCTCAATCACTAATTATTCGGTGCTAGTAATTTATGATGCTAATCTATCCTTGATCTCATACATTACTCGGTTTCAAGATTTGCACTCTAACATTCACGAGGCTCACGCACATGGAAGTTCAAAAAATGTGATCCTAAAGCGAAGGCCATCCATGAGAGGCAAAAACAGCAAGTTTCTCCCCGTAGAGAGAATTAGCTGTAATCACTAATTATTCGGTGCTAGTAATTTGTGATGCCAATCTATCCTTGATCTCATACATTACTCATTTTCAAGATTCGCACTCTAACATTCACGAGGCTCACGCACATGGAAGTTCAAAAACGTGATCCTAAAGCGAAGGCCATCTATGAGAGGCAAAAACAGCAAGTTTCTCCCCGTAGAGAATTAGCTGTAATCACTAATTATTCGGTGCTAGTAATTTGTGACGCCAATCTATCCTCGATCTCATACATTACTCGTTCTCGATGAGAGGGCAAAATAGTCATTATGATTAACAAGAAGACAATTATTATGACATTGCCCATATCTCACTAAAATGTCCAATTTCTAGTATTGCCATGGTCCCCAAGTAGTGATCTTAATTATTTTGGCATGATTTGTTGGCATATAAACCGTCACACCAAGGCCACGCCGAACATGTTTCACTAGGAGCCTTGGCCTTGGCAAGCCGAGACTCGTCCTATCCCCTCCTAACTCGTGAAATGAAAAAGGTGGATCGATGTGTAGGACACGCTTGTAAGACAAGCGAAGACAAGTAGACAACCAGAATACAGCAGTATCCGAGGCCCTCTTCGTCTTCTCGTACAAAAGGGGAAAGGCTCCTTTGTAACATGCAGAAAGAGGCCCCCTAATTCAGGGCGATAAAACGTAAAAGCGAGCACAGAAACAATGTAAAAAGCCTAACAAATAACAATGTGAAGACCAACACACTACTACCATGATGCACGAGAGATACCGAGCGCTTGGTAGAAGATCCAAATACCGAGGCTTTTCGTGGACGTGGATGCAAATATGCCAAGTTAGTTTGGATGCTTTGGCACTTGGCAGGCACGTAAATGACTCCACCACACCACCACTAGAGGCCATTAATGGAGTTACTACTAAACATGATCAGCAGCATCGAACGAGCTCGACCCCTCCTGATCTGACTGCCAAGGCGCTGGACGCCGTCGATCTCTCGATACCATGCGTCCCGGCAGCCCGCGCCACAAAACAAAAAGACACCGGCCGGAGTGCCGGCGCCATCTCTCTAACCGCGCGTGAACCATGCATGGCACTGTGCATGCCTGCATGCAGGATGACGACGACTAGAGTTGACTGTCGACTGCTTTGTCCTCGCTACCTCTTCAATCGGCCTAGCAATGCAAGCTCGATCATGGCGATTGCTAGCTATGGGTCGATCTGCACAGGGAAGGAATAAAAACTACCAGGTGCATATATTTCTGCAATCATACGAGTGAACGATCGATTTCGAAATCAAAGACACTAATATTAATACAGAAGCAAACTAATTTAACATTAGGAAATTGTAACAGTACAAACATGGTCCGATCCATGGGAGGTGTCCAAATTATTCAGCGCGAATTACACACGCACGGTTTCTACGGGGAAAATTGAAATTGGAATTGAAATGCTAGTACAACATGTAAAGATACAACAAGGAACGACGACGACGGCAGCATACAAACTGGCACGCGCCCTTGATTTTGACGAGCTAGCTGCTGGCTGCGCGCTGCTGTTCAATGGAACCTGGCCAGGTCGAGAGTGACCTCGTCCTGCGACGGCGTCAGGAACTCCCTGGAGGCCATCTGAACGACGTCGACGTCGTCTGGAACGGTGGCGCCTCCTGCATTGCTCGGCCCGGCGGCCCCTGCTGCGACGTTGCCACCGTAGGCGGCGCTGGTATGGTGGGCGTACGGCCACACCATGTTGTCGACGAAGGGGTAGGTCATCAGGTTGGCGGCAGCGCCGCCGTAGGAATCCTGGTGGTGGTGCTGGTGGTGATCATGCTCCATCATGTGCGGCGCAGGCACTGCCCCCATTGAGGACATGAGCTGCATCGTCTGCGGCGCGCCGTAGTAGGAGTTGAGGTCCAGCAGGAACGGCGCCACGGCGTCGGAGTTCATCGCGCCCAGGTTGGCCGACGGCGGCGCAGACGACGACGACGCGCCCAAGTACAGCCCCATCGCAGTCAGCTGGTCGAAGGCGGCGCCGCCAGCGGCGGCAGCAGCAGCTACAGAGGATTGTGGGCTGCTGATCGCCCCGCCGCCGCCGTACGAGTACGACCCAAGGTTGTTGTAGGACGACGGAGGGGAATCATCATCCTCCGGCGTCGGGGTGGCTGGCGGGGCGGCGCCGTCGGCGAGGTCAGGGTACAGGCTGCGGATGTACTCCTCGAGGATGGACCACTGGCCCGGAGGCAGCTGCTGCGCGTTGCTCTTCTTCTTGAGCCGGCGCTTGGCCTTGAGGCTTCGCTTGGTGGCGTTCCAGTGGTTCTTCACGGCGTTCTCGGAGCGCCCGGGGAGGAAAGTGGCGATGGTCGACCAGTGGTTGCCGCAGCGCTTGTGCGCCTTGATCAGCGCCATGTCGTCCTCTTCCGTCCACACGCTCTTCTGTTAATTGTCGCAAGTCGACAGATGAACCATCAGTAGTGTTAGCGTATGCAGCATTCACAGACAAAACAAAAGCAAGCGGCCGGTGCATATACAAACAACGAAACAAGCACGAGGTTAATCGATTTTGGAACATCGATCGATCAGAATGCCCATCGTGCAGTGGTCACGAACTCAGCATACATCAAACTTTGGCATATGCATACCAACAGATATACAAGAAATTAAATAAAATACGATTCTAAACGCAATCAATTCGTGGCTTTGATGAAGAATTGCCACAGTTAGTGGCCAGAGTAAAAACACATGCAGGATGTACTGCTCCCACTAATTTCTTACCGAGTTAATGCCCACTTTCGAGAATCTAGACCAAAATTTAGCAGGATTTATACGTAGGAATTAAAGGCAAAGGAAATTCCCCTCGCGGATCAAGACGGGAGAGCGAGCTGAGGAGATATCGTTCCCCCAAACCAACAGCTACGGACAGATCGAATTCACGCATCAATCCAAGAAATCGATCGAACGAGACGGGGACAGATCGATCGATCCAGAGGAAAATAAAGCGTATGCACCTTGAGGTCGGGGCGCAGATGGTTGGTCCATCTCTCGCGACACTGCTTGCCCACGCGGCCGGGGAGCGACTGCGCTATCACCGCCCACTTCCGGTCGCCGTGCCTCATCACCAAGTCCCTGAGGATTCTGCAAGCCGGCCACCGAGCACGGAATCGAGCAGCAGCAAGTTCAGCATCAGCCACGAGAGCAAACACTTTTTTTTTTTTGCATCGGATCGAACTAAAACGAAACCAAGAAAAGAAGCCAAATCAGAAGAACGAACACTCTGGAGGAGCACTCACACGTCCTCCGCCTCGGTCCAGGGGCCCTTGTGCTGGTGCGCCCTGAAGCCGCCGTTGCCACCGCGCGCTTGCTGGGGCTGCTGCGGCTGCTGCTGAGCCTCGCGCCAGGCGGCGCGCAGAGCGGTGGACATGATGCTGCCGTACCCGGCGGATGCCAGGGCTCCTTCGGGCAGCACCATGCCATGCGGCGCCTGCATGCCGAGGCGGCCGACCAGGAGAGAGGCCATGCCGGCGGGCATCGCCATGCCCGCGCCCGGGAACACCTGGTGAGCGCCGTTACCTGGGTGCACGCCGCCAGCCGCCGCCGCCGCCACGTCCGCGTGGTGGCCGAAACGCACCGAACTCCCGGACTCCATTCCCGGCCGGCCGGCTTGCCGAATTTCTCTGCGCGCTGGGGAGAGAAGGGGCCGGAGAGGAGGAGGAAGCAGCAGGGAGAAGAAAGGGCCACCGGGCTTGCCAGTGAGAGTGTGGGCCGATCCGGCCGGGGTGCACGATATATAGGCGGGCCCGCGCCGCCACTGCCGTCCATCTTCGGCGCATCAACGGTCAGCGGCCATGACCGCGGGTGACCTTCCAACTCTCCTTTAATTTTCGTGCGGTAGAGGACACGGACAAGTGAGGTGGCTCCTTGTCACCACTCCACATCACTGAGCCTAGCCTATGCGCGCAGCGTGGGAGGCGCAGGAGCAGCGGCATGGGCCCCGCCTGTCAGTACTGGTTTTTATTACAGTGGATGGATGGATAGCTGCAGTATGGATATACAGCCGGTCCATAGCAGCAACATTTTGTTCATCCGGCTGGTCTTGGACATAGTTTGCACACCGGAGCAAGGTACAAATGCATGGATTCTTGATCTGCTGGCGTATATTTTGATGCATTTGGCGTGAAGTTCAGTTTTTCCATATCACGACAACCCTTAGATTCGCAAATTTAAAGGAAAAAAGTGACCGTTAAGCCAGTATAGGGGGAAACGCCATGTAACGGAACGGATGAGAAGCGTGAAAAGACAATTGATTTGTGGTTGCTTGAAAAAGCCACAAATAATGTATTTCTAAAATACATGTATCGAAACGGATGAGAGGCGTGAAAAGGACAATTGATTTGTGGTTACTTCTAAAAGCCACAACGTGTTTATAAAATATAAGTGTCCACCTTCCATAAGGTATGTTTGCCATTTTATACAACGTGGGCGGGCGGCTAGTCCCTCCTATTTATTTTATTTAGCAAAAGTTATGTGAGGTAAATATGGGAACTATAAGTCACCAATGATATATCTGTGAGGTAATATAGAGGTGGATATTATTTGCAAATAATAAACTATATTTTATAAATCTCTAATCACTTAGTAGGACTTAGAGGGCATTGCTGTGCAAAGCAAAATATTGGTATGATACAATAAGAACCAAAGATTGTCTTGGGTTCTCAAAACTAATCATATTTTCATCCATTAAAACTGTAAAACTTCTTTGATCATTTTTAATGGGGAAAAGGGGGCTGCCTAGATATTACTCAAATATTTCCTTTACAAGCAGGTTTTATCTAATGGTTTAAAAGAGAAAAGCATTGCATGGAAAGTATATTTTGATGCATTTGGCGTGAAATTCAGTTTTTCCATATCACGACAACCTTAGATTTGGTGAATTTAAAGGAAAAACTGCTCATTAAGCATGTATAAGGGGAAACGTCATGTGTATCAGAATGGATGAGAGGCGTGAAAAAGATAACTGATTTGTGGTTGCTTGAAAAAGCCACAATGTATTTATAAAATACATGTATCGAAACGGCAGAGAGGCGTGAAAAAGATAACTGATTTGTGGTTGCTTGAAAAAGCCACAATGTATTTATAAAATAATGTATCGGAACGGAAGAGAGGCGTGAAAAAGAAAATTGATATGATTACTTGAAAAAGCCACAATGTATTTATAAAGCATAAGTGTCCACCTTCCATAAGGTATGTTTGAGATTTTGTACAACATGGGCCGCCTAGTCCCTCTAATTTATTTTAGCAAAAGTTCTGTTAAGTAAATATAGGACTATAAGTTACTGATGACATATCTGTGAGGTGATATAGAGGTGGTTATTATTTACAAAAGAATTGAACTATATTTTATATAATAATTTCTATCTATCACTTAATAGGACTTATAGAGGGCATTGTTGTGCAAAGCAAAATATTGGTATGACACAATACGAACTAAGAGAACCAAAGATATTTTGTTTTTGGTAATACTCAAAACTAATCATCTTTTCATCCATTAAAACTGTAAAAGTTCTTCGATCATTTTTAACTCAAATATTTCCCGTTCAAGTTTCAGTCGGATTTTATCTGATGATATAAAAGAGAAAAGCATTGCACAGGAAGCATTCCCAGTGGCGTACGTACTGCTCACCTGTCACGATATCTCCTGTTGCTATGAAAACCAAAGCCCAAGTCCAAGAGAGCTAAGAAGCCCAATCTCCGAATTTCAGGCCTAGACTGGCAAGGTTGAAATCGCGAGCCCAGCTGCGCTTGGCAAATTGCTGTTTGAGAGCTGTAATCGGGTATATACAGCTAGGAGAGGAAGTTTGTTGTTACTTTTTCGTCTTAGTTGGCTTGGCGTTGGCATTTGGGCAACCTGCGGCTTGAGCCCGCCATCGGCGACCACCGATTCCGTCGGAGTTCAAACTCCAATTACCCAGGAACTAGTTAATAGATTCGTCGTGGCTACACTATTTCGATTTCCCCTGTTAGTGTTGTTACATCACCACGGATCCCGAGTGTCGCCCCGACTGGGACTACGAGAACATGCCAGCGGCGCAGACGACCTCGCCGTCGCGTGGTCGCTGCTCGTCGGCTACTGATCTCAAGCATCTCCGCGGACGAGTGCTTGCTACGCCTGCACAGGTTGCGCTTCGCGCGCTCCGATCGTGCCCTTGGCCGGAGCGGCGACCCCTCGAGATCTTGGACGACGTGACCGCGACGCCGAGCCCCGATGGTCGGTACGTAGCTGTGCCTCTAATTCCATCGGGAAATCCGGCACGACGATCTCGACCACATGGTGTCCCATCGCCCATTGCAGCTGAACCTGAACCTCGGAGCCGACGACAGAGCAATCACCGTATCCCCGCTTCCTAGCCTACCACCGGAACTGAAGCCGGGCATGCCAACCCGCCCAATCTCAGCTGTCGGCCATCTCTGGCGCCCTACATCACCCTCACCGAACACTACGGCATGACCCGTCCGGCCTCGGGACGCTACGCCTTGATAAGAATGACGGTCTGTGACTGCTGTTGGTTGAGGTTGCTAGCATCGACTTGTCACAAAAGGGTCGATGGCCATAGGGCTGCCGCGTCCTCCAGGGATATGCCGGATATGCCGCCGTGGTGGTCGGCACTCGGCAGCAGCATCTTGCTATCGATCGCTGCGGCTGTCGATGCAACCTTCACACCTCTTCGCCTTCGATTGCTCCACCAACACCTTGGGTCCTTGGCTGCCGTTACCACCACCAACGAGGACCGGGATTACACCTCAATTCATGAGAGCGTGGCGTGTACGTGGAAAAAGATGACACCATCTACTTTCTTGTGGCAGTGCTGCTCCTGCTGTCTATGCCTACAAGCTGTGTAAAGATCAGGACCATGCATGATCAGTACCGGATGGCGCCGCCTACCAGGGTTGATTGTCTTCTTCCTTTTCACAAGGAAGGCTATGCATGAGCTCATCACGCATCCTGGTGGCCGGATCATGTGCGCTGTCTGGATTGGCATGTATTTCAATTGTAACACTGCAATACATTGCACGCGCGGAGGCAACAATGCTGGGAGCAACCGTGAGATGTTTGTTCCGAAACATGTTAACATTGTGCATTCCACCTGCCGCCAGTTAGACATGTCCCCAAGCAAGCCCAATGTCCTTTCCAAGTTCCGCTTCCTGCAGTAAGTTTACCACTCCCCCCAACTCCTTATTGATTCCTATTTTCCATTCTCACTAGTTCTGTAGTTCAAGTATCAATTTCTTTTTGCATCACAAGTGATTTTTTCTTCTGTTTACAGTTTTTTTGTACTTTTTGATAGGGTGTACGAGGAGTTTCATCATGCGAGTGTAATCGCCTCCCAAAAGGACACCACACAACACAATAGCACCTTCAATGCCGCTGCTGGGGGATGGATGTTGAAACCGGTCCTGAAGTGCTGGCAGATACCTGTTGCAGGTTTGAATTCTTTTTTCTCCATGAAAGAACCTGTCTTTGACTAAAATATTCTGTTGTACATATTATTGTTAAATTTCCTTGGGATTTTGAATGCCACTTTTTTGTGCTATGAGATTTGTCGGAGAGGATCTTAAATGGGATTGCATATTGGCATTCTTTTGAGCTAGATGACTCTGCTATCCAGATCAACAAAGCTTCTCTTTCAACTGTGTATAAGATCATTATATGAACACGACATTAGGTATAGATAGATGATAGACGACTATGCTATACATGTCATGGGGCTTAATTCAACAATAGTTGGTTGTCGTATATACTGCTATATAAGGCGATAAGGTTCAAAAGTACTCTTTTTTTCTCTGTCGGGGCCCGGCTCCCGAGCGCCTCCCGGGCGACTCGGGGGCCCCCCACCACCGCCGCTAGCCACCCCTCCCCGGCGTCCTCCCGGCCGCCGTCGTGCTCCCTCTCTCCCGCGGTGGCGGCGGCGGCCAGCCGCGCGCGAGCCCTCAACAAGGGGCGCGGGTCCCCACCCCTTCATCCTCTTCACCCTCCGTTTCGGGGTCTCCCGCACCAAGCTCGGCGGCGCACCCGGCGACCTCGAGGGCGGCTCGCCGGGCCGGATCCGCGCCTATGTCGACGAGATCCGGTGGTGGCCGCCCGCGCCCCTCCTCCCCTCCCCTTCCCGTCACCACAAACATGGCGGCGACCATGGCGGGCTGCGCCTCGACGCCCGGGTGGTCGTGGGTGCGCGGAACCTTGGACCTTAGGCCTTGATCCGGCGCCCGGCCGGCCTCCACCCCACATGGAGACCGCAAGCGGGTGACCATGGCTGTCGGGCCCCGGTTGTGCGGCCGGATCGGGACCTTGGACCCCGGATCCGGCGTCCGCCGACTGCTTGCCCGCACCTAGCAACGGCCCGGCCGGCGGTGGCCATGGCGGCCGGGGTCCGCCCGACGGACGACCGGATCGGCACCTCGCCTCGACCAAGCGTCCGCGGGCCCAAATCCCTCTCTGCCTTGCCGGGGCGGCGGTCGACTTGGGCTCGGCCGAAGCTTGCGGCGGCGATGACGCCAACTACCTTTCGGATAGGCTGGGTTGGGGTGGCGGGGTTTCTGCAATTTGGAGAGTGCGGCAGTTGGGACGGCGTGGCTTCTGTTTATGTCATATGAACTAAGAGTATGTCGTCACGTATGAACTAAGAGTTAATTTTTATGCCATGATATTTGGTTAATTTCTCGCCTCATGTATCGCTCCAAAAACTTAGGTTCCTGTTCCTCGTTCCCGCCCCTCGTTCCAAGTTATCGCTCCGGAACATTCGTTTCCCACTCAACATGGAACACGCTCCATGTCCAAAAAACAAAGGAAGCTGTATACCCATGACGTTTCATGCTATAGGAAATCATCGTACCACGTTCCTCGTTTCCGTTCCTCGACCCCGTCGTCCCGGGAACACGGTGACTTAGGCCCGAGCACCATGAAGCGACACTTTGCCATTATTCTGGAGAATGGGCATTCAAAGAAGAGGTGTTGTGCCATCTTGAGTCTCCTCTCGTAAAGAGCACAGAAGTAATTATTCTCCCACCCACGAGATTGCAAGCGTGCTGCCGTCCACAGCATGTTCTAGAGGAGCAACCAAACGAAGAACAGAGTGGTGTTCAGACTGAATAATGAGCAGTAGAACTTCGAAGTTCAATCCGAAAAACAGTATAATTCACCAAGGTTCATCGATCTTGATATTTTTGGACCTTTGATCAGTCAACCTTAGTGTCTATAAGACCTGAGCTCTGTATACCAGCTCAACACTTTAGAAAGCTAACTAGCCAAGGGAGGTGGCAAAACACATTCATCCCTGACAGATTTAGATACCAAACATCGTATTGCCATGAGTCATGACCCACACCTAGAAAGCTAAATACTACTTGATACAAGAAGAACACCTACAGCTCGAACCAGCTAATCAAAACACAGCAACGTCACAGACCAGGTGTGAACTCCACACCTGTCCGGTGGACGGAGCCAGCAGTGGGGCGGGTGGGGCTCAAGCCCCCCCTAAAAATCCGTAATCAAGGTTAATTACTATAGCAAAAACAAAAATCACCATTAAATCTTGCAAATTAACTTCTCTTTTGTTTCAGCCCTACCTAAAATTTTTTTAGGTTTCGTCACGGTGTCCCTAGTAGCCAGCTTTGCCCGTCCAAGAAACTTGCAACTGTGAAGTTGGTTGCTTCAGCCGCGGTGATGGCATGGAATCCTGACCAGTTTACCCGCCCTTCACATCATAGCCGAGTCTAGAGTTATTGTACTTAGCATAGTATAGAGTATCAAGACCACTCATAGAACTGTTCCAAGGTAGTTAGCGTATCAACACCACTCATAGAACTGTTCCAAGGCAGGTAGCCCCAGCGGTCAACCACGGAGTCGTTGAAGCACTTGATGAAGACAACACGGGAGTAGGGCTTCCAAGGGCATCCAAGGTACGTCTCCACAACCTTCTTGCGTAGAAGTGACTCACCAGTGATGTTGCAGAGCTAGAATACAAATTTAGAAGCCCTATGTTACCAGACTGATGTATATTAGGTAGCTATTATGAATCCGATACAAGATAAACGAACAAGGTCTCGGAATCACGCCAACGCGCCGGAGTTCCACCGCCGCCGCCGCAGCCTACACGGCTCGGTGCTCTAACTGACCAAGTCCTCTTTCCCGTTGTCTCCTCTCTAATACAAGAAGGAGCATCGCGCTTCCTCCCAGCTGGGCCACGCAGGGCCGCCTAGTTAAGCCATTCTGTCTTGTATTCTTTGGGTTTGTCTTCGTGGGCCGTCCCATCCTTCTAGGCCTCGCAGCACCACTCGCCATTTCCCCTTCATCAACATTGACGTCGCCATCTTCAGTTACAGCACCGTTGTCTTCAGTCACCGGCATACCGACGGTGACACCCTACTCGCCTTGTGCTGTTATGACATTCTGCTGGCCTGGGTGAGGAATGCGCACTACAGCAAGTAGCTCTGGAAGACAGCAGTCGCATATCCAAATATGAAGTCCACCGTTCCTTAGATCATGCAGGCATGGTAGAACTAATAGTTGTCCTGAGCGTAAAGCGTGTCTTGGTGGGCTTCCAAAACACTCTGTACACCACAGACCAGGCGGAGCGGGACCGAAGCGCCAACGCTTGTTGCTTTGCAGATCCAGCCGTGTTCTGGATGGTCAAGCCATGCGCTATGAAGCCCGGCAGTGGCGGAGCCAGGGCCATGCCCCCCCCCCCACCCCCCAAGATTTCAAAGTAAATTTTTTTACTAGTACAAGCCTATGGTTTTTATTTATATTAAGATGGAGAATATAACAAAATTCTTGTCGATATACCTTTTAATATCTTTTTTAGATAATTAAATCATATAAAACATAATTAGATAATATTACGAAGCACATTAGAAGTCTTGAAACATAAATATCAAAGTTTACTTAAATCATCTCGCCTTTTATCTGTTAAAGGGTTATTGTCTACTAAAAAATAGTGTCTTTTGCTCCAAGAGTATATATAAAGCTGCGAAAGTATTCGTGTCAAGTCGACAAATTAATAGTCACTATGAAAAATCTAACGTAACTTGTTTGCATGTTGGATTTGCTTTATATACCCATATGAATAATACATAACTTAATTATTATGCTCATTGTTTACAAGTTGGATTTGCTCAGCCCCTTATAAAAATAATTTTTGGTCCCACCACTGGGCGGGCTTGCCGGCGGTGAGACTCGTGGTGAGCGGCAAAGTTGTAACGTGCATGGTCTCTTGTAGACACACAATCTGTACCGCTTTTACTCACAGGTATAAACTCTAGAGAAGTGGTCAGACATCAGGGCAGTACACTAGAGAATTAATCGTGAACTTTTTCTCTATCGAGTCAATGGAACAGGAGAAACAACACAACTAGTATAGAACGTGTGCTATTATAGAACGTGTGCAGCTTCCATCTGATCAACCACGAGAGTTCCTTCATCTACTAGTTCTTTTACATTATCTCTGACATTGATATGCTGTGGCGGTTCATATCGCATACGACTTGGCACGAAGAAGAGATGTGTGTGGAGCTCCTCATGCGAGCTCACTCGGCACTAACTTTCCAGCGGCGTATGGCGACGCCACGATGGCAAGGGCATTGCGCAGTAGTCTCCCGGCCCTCCACGACATGATCCGTCCCAATTTTCGTAAACGTTCTCGGACCTCAAAGAAAACAAAACGAACCGGACCAGAAGAGAACGGAAACAGAACAAGTTGGACTCCTGTTTAGCAGAGCCTGGCCCTGCCCCGTTGCCTAGTAAGGGTGCAAAGGGGTAACCCTGGTGTACCTTCTTGAACCTCTTTTTAGTTCAAATATTTGTACTAATTCTTCAAAAATTTAGATAGCTAATACAAATATTCGAACTAAAAAGAGGTTTGAAGATGCACCTAATTATCTTCAATTTACACCCTGCCTAGCGTTGCCCACCCCGCCTCGCCCCATGCCGGCCGCTTGTGTGCGGAGGTAATATTACTCTACTGACTCTAGCATCTTTTAGCTGACCTCTTCTGATTACCACGGAAACCCAGCCTTTATCATACGGCTTTTTTACTCGATTTCCTCCTAAACACGCGCTACGTCACTATTTCAAAAAAAAAAACTTTGGAAATCGAACTGCAATCCCATCTCCGATTCAACGTTACTCCAAACAGCCCCGAAATGAAAAAGACTCCCCAACTCCTGGTTAGCTAGTTCAGACTTCTGAGAAGCGAGAACCAGACGGTGCATTGCGTTGATCTGAACCAAACGATGCATAGCAAGTAGACAAAGCATGAGGCTTGACATACTCCAGTAGTCGTGACATAATTGCATATGGCACATTTTACTGAAGGTGCGCCATATTGGATACATCAAGTTGTCCGGCACTAGCCACAGTTCACATGAGCTATATTATTCACTGCAAAAGAGAAATTGCTCATCGATCATAAGGATACCCACACAAATGGACATGCAACCTAAGCTCCATGCCCAACTATTTTTATTATTATTATTTTGAAAGAAAAGCGACAGGAGCCGCCAAAGAAAGAAAACACAGTTTTGCCTCAATGGCAGAAAGGCCTCAGCAGGCTACAAAACATCCCCAGCCGCCTAAATAGGACAAGCCGCCAAAGAGAGAACAAGATACACACAGAGGCCCACGATTGCAGGTTTGAAAAAAGCACACTGCTATTGTTCAGTGTCCTCTTGCCCAGCCAAGTGGAGCATCAAACTATGCCTCATTTATAGGTCATGCTAAAAAAACAAGTTACCAGAAAGAAACAAGTGGCACATGTCCTGATTACCATGTCAAGATATCATAACATAATTTAGTACAGTAATATATTTACATAAAGCTATGACGCTATGCTTAGAGTTTACTCAGTTTCATTATGAGTGACAATGGTCACACAGAGTAATTCCTTGTTAACCCTTGTACGTAGAGAGGAGGGAAGGACGGGGGGTCGGTCTAACAAGATTGACTGTGTTGCAACATGAACACCTTAGGCCTCGTTCGGTTCGGCCCGGAACGGCCTGGAACGGCCTCGGTTCCGGCCGGAACGAAGTGGCCCGGTTTGCAACCAGGCCTGGGCCGGAATGGTCGTTCGTTTTGGGTCACCCGGAATGGAAACAGACATGGTTCGGCCTCGTTCCTCCTCGTTCCGGCCCGGATACAATCCTGACCTCCGACCCTCAGGGTCCGGATCCTCTCGTGTGCGGGCGACGCGAGGCCGAGGCGTGAGGGCGGCGCGAGGAGACGGCGTGGCTTGCAACGCGAGGGGGCCGGCGCGGCGGCGACGGCGACCTCCTTCTATCCGACGTCCACGCTCCCGCCGCCTTCTCTCCGGTAAAGCACTCGTCCTTCCCCTCTCCTCTAGGGTTCTTGCCTTCTTGGTTCTTGGGGCTGGGACGGCGGCGGCGGCAAGATCCGGCCTCCAGTCGCGGGCAGCCACCAGCCGACGGCGGCGGTGACGGCCTCCGGTCGCTCGACGCCCACCGGTTCAGTTCGGCCCCTTCTGAGTTTACAGCTTCAATGTACGTAGTCTCCAGCTTCGATCGATCGCTTTGATGCTTATGTTTCCTTGTTGGGTCCGGCCGCCGGCTGCTCGCTCGCTCTAGTTCGGTTCACCGTGCATGGCTCGATCCATCGGATGGGCACGCACGTACTCTACGGCAAGATCCAATTGTAGTTTTGTATGGCTTTCACGAATATGATAACATGGTCAATTTGTTGTATTCCTCGAGCATATATGTGTTCATTTAGTTCTTATATATGAATAAAACTAATAGGGAGGGTAACTTTTAGGGATCCAATGAGCTAACTAGAGAATGAATTGTCATGAAACTGGTACTGTGCTTTTCCACTTGCTTCATTAATTCAGATATTCCAATCCATGTGAATCATAGTGGGATCAAACTGTTGTTTAACTAGTTTCAGATTTTCATTCTAGACCTCTGCTTAGGGATGTAATTGATTGCTAATATTGCTAATAACTGAACCTTAACGTTCAGGTTTAGGTCTGTAGAATGTAGGTTAGTATCCTAAATTAGAGTTTGAGTGGACTCAGTCCCATCGTTCTATGAAGTTTTATTATCATACATGTTTTTCTTTTGTAATCAGTAGTTTTATGCTTGGTATTCTCTACATCCTATATATCCTTTCTACAAGTGCATAACTGATCAGTTTGAGCTCCAAAATGAAACTGAGTTCAGGTTTAAAAGTTCTAGGCTTTAGTTTCTGTCATCTAACGTGTGTTTGTGAAGCCCAGCTCAGTATATTAATTATTGTTCATGCAGATTTGAAGATTCAGTATGTCGAGTCCTATGTCTAGTCCTATAGCGATAGTTTGGGTTACTTGTGTGTCACTGCACTTCATTTCCTTCATATGATTCCTGCTGTTCTTTGGGTTACTTGTGTGTTTGTGAGGCTCCAATAATCATTAGAATAATATGAGTCATCATGTGAGCACTAGTTTTGTATAGTGAGCATATTTTTTTTTTACAAAAATGTCAATTTCTTTGTCTCAGGAGTATTGATGCATGCAGCTAGGAGCTAGATCTATTTTATAGTATGTGATTGGAATTTGTTGCCTGAATAGCTCAAATGACTTGTTATTGTTTTCTTCTTCTATAAAAAGCTACTGAGGGTTCTCTTTTGTATTAATCATAGAACATTTTTTTTGGTTGCATTTGGGAGCTGTTCGGCTGCACTTAAAAGCAGCAGCTGCTGTGCAGCAGCAGGAAGGCTGCAGCCACATCTTATTGCCCTCAACTAGATATATATGCTCAATAAATCATACCTAGATAGTTTTGTAGTTGAATTAAGCTTGTTTATTGCTTTGTATATTGACTTCTTTTACTTGTACTTGTGTTCACTGAACAATAGATTCCAGTTGTTTGCTGTTCACTGTACATGCTTTCCTATACAATAGTTTCTGTAATGTTGCTGGTCACAAATTGAGTTTCTGAATTTTGGAGCATTTCAGTACTTGAGAGTACATGATCATGCTAGCTGTCATTGAAATTGAGCATCAAATCATTTCTGGAAAAAAAATATGGGTAGAAAACTGATAGAAGTTGTTTGAATTACAATTTGAGTTCAGTACTTGAGTACTTGAGCATGCTTATGTACTAGCTGGACAGATCATGGGCTGACCTGACATCCATCTTTTGACTTGTGTATCTTAATGCAATTCAAAGTAAGGATTTTTGTGCTACCAACCTGCAATTTTAGCTGATGGATTCAATAGTTGTGAATCGTAGAACTCCATCATTTATTACTTTTCAGTTTAGAAAATGGAATCTAGGTGCGGCACAGCTAGTTTTGAAACAGTCTAAAACTCTGAAATCCTGCAGCCTAATGTCTTTTTTTATCAATATAATGGGGGTGGGCATAAGCTTATTGGTCTTCTGTTTCCCTTTTATTTTCTCATGAAGTTAAGCGTTCACAGTGATAGTTACATTAGTTTTACTGTTTTTAATCCAAGGAATACTTTGTTATATGATAGTTTCATTCTTTGCTTGCTCATTGCATCTCGATGATGTTTGCGAGCTACCTGCTTGTAGCTTAAATGCTTAATCCATATACTCACTGAATGTGTGATCTTTCAGGGCTGGAGAAACGGAGAGAGCTTGAGGCACTATTACTTGCTGAGCGGTTAGAGTTGCTGTGAAGTGTTCGAGCACATGCTTGAACTTCCCTTGGATCTTGATTACAGGGCTGTGGCTACTATGTTTATTCGCTTCCAGCTTGTAGTTTCAGATGCTAAACAATATTTAATAGTTTTGTCATCGTTGAACTAAGTAGCATGTCATGAACTTGGCAGTCTTTATTAGTTCATATGATAAACGGTACTTAAAAGTGTTTATGCTTTCACCAAAGTGTGTATCTGCGAGATGCATTTTGGTTCAGCTTAGGAAGTGGCCACACATTCTCCAGTTGTTTCTTGTTTGCATGAAGTTACCCATGTCATGTCTGAAGCTTTGGTTGTATTCTTGTTGAGCTGTGCACAGCTAGTCAAATCATGCATGTTGTATCTGGTCTTGTTCCTGGTCTAGCCGAACACAAGTTTTTAGCTGCTGGAATGGATCATGTCCAGGATTGCAAGACAACCAGGAATGAGTGGATCCTGCTGGTTGCACTGGATCCTAGCCTGGATCGGTTCAGTGCCAGGAACTAAACCTGAGCAACCGAACGGGGCCTTAAGGTGTCTGCACTGCGGATATACATCAGCAAATTTGGACAACCACCACATCTAAGCTGAGCCATCTCCAGTCCTGCAATAACCATGTTAAAAGAACATCAAACTAGAGTGCACGGCTAGAGTGTGAAGGACTATGATTATAAATCTCATAATGGTATTCGGAAGCCCTTTGTAAATCTTTTCTTTTCATGCAAAGCAGGGGAAAACTCCACTGAAAACAAATAGCAATACGTTTTCTGTTTTGACCACTTCCCAGACGTGAATGTAGTCAAGGAGAACATGCAATGCACCGTGGGCGCTCCCTTTGATGTCACGTATCCTTCGTCGTGTTACTTCTGTATTGTTGATCTCGCCCCTGTCTCGCTTGGGCTAGGCTGGTGAGCGGAGTATTGATCTCCAAGTCGTCTTGGTTATATTTTGTTTTGTAAGAGGGCATGATCGTTCATTTATTCTGTTTATAAGAGTAATTATGGTTACTGGATGTACAATTGCTTATAAATCCAATCTAATATCAAGTTTGTATTATATGGAATAATAGTAAAAAAATTATTAGTTCAATTGCTGGTCAATCTTTTTATAGTTTAAATCTTGATATACATGTGCGCTTCATGAAATGAAACGGAGGCAATACTCTAGCATTTTTTAGGTGATCTCTGCTGCTTACCACGGTTTATTACACCTAAACACGCGCTACGTCACGGTTGCCCAAAAAAAAAAAAAAAGGCTGAAATCGAACTGCAATTATATATGCAGAAGCCCGAGGTAACAGCAGTCATCAATCGCATCTAATCTCAACATTTTTGCAGCTTTCCCTTTTAAAATGAATACGGTATACAAGCATAACAGTAACTAGCCCAAAACCCCGCGCAGTTGCGCGGGCTAGCCAGCTCTGAATGATTAAAAAAACAGAAATATAATATAATAACAATGAAGGAGCAGATCTGATTCATGGGAAAGCATAAAAATGTTTGTTACTGAAGGTAGTTTACATGGCAGTTTACATCAAGGATTGTGAGCCTTTTGGAATGCATTGGAATTGAAAATGTGGTAACAGAAAATCATGAATTCAGCTATTTTTTTTAGCATTCGGATGGCGCAATACATAGCAATGCTATGACACATATAAGTTTACTAATAAAAATGTGCATGATAGTATCCTTAAGTATTGGCAACTCTGAGATTTGACCACATTATATAATTTTGTCATCAGAAAACTTCTTCTTGAGAATCACACAGCAGTCCTGTTTATGTAGAAGAATATGATATCATTAATCAACTGGAACATATCTTCAAGGCAATTTTCTTCTTGATATTGGATTTATAAAGTCTAGGAACATGCGAAGACAAAGATCAAGTTGGCCAAAATTTGGAGTGTACAAAAGGTAGATTAAAGATTAAAAAATCAGCGTATCATGTACCTTGGAATTTCAAGTCATGCATTTTCAGAACCGAGGGCCCAACAGCTTTTCCTGTTTTGCGGTGAATGCCGAATGTTCTGCCAATTTGTTGACTATGGAAGACAAATCAGTTGTTAAACGAAGATAATGAGCAATTAAGTCAGGTTTAACACAGGACAGAACACATGTGAGGAGGTAAAGTAATGCAGTAATTTTTATGTCATTATTAGCAGAATTGGAATATAAGCAAGAGATCATTATTGGTGCAGTTAGCAAACTCTCAATGCATCATGATACATATGTAACATGATAATGTACGAAGGACATCCCCTAAATTGGTAAACCTCGTTAAGTGCAGCTGTGTATGGATGTCGAATCGGTAATTTGTTCTCCTTTTCGAGAGGGAAAAAGTATATTGGAGAAGAGACTGTGTAGGGGAAAAAACAACAACGGATATGTACCTTCATCCCAGCATCCTCTTCTAAAAGCTGTGGGTGCCTTTCGTTGCTTGTGGGCATCATCAGCAGGTCCTGTTGGGGGCATAACAGCTCTATATCAAATAGAGATACTGTCTAAAGAATGTGACTACCTGCAAGGGCATATCCTTCTGAGGTAAATGATGCAGACCTAGAATGCCAAAACATGAATAGAATTGCAATAAAGGAAACCAAGGTAAGAGATAATTTCGAAGGCTAAATAGAAGAGACTGTTGTAAATTTCAAAGAATCCAAATAATGGCCTACTCAGTGAGAATCAGTGTAAAGTTTGTGATAAGATGGATGGTTCTATATCTTTGGAGACCCAAGGCAATTTGATAGCATTAACTCACCTCCCTTGTATTTCAGTTGATCTTTCTTCAGAAAAACTGACGTGGCACAATTCTCACACATTAGTACATGATCCATGTTTATACATGATTTCTGTAAAGCATGAAAAGTAGCACATTGGCTGGCATATGATCTGTACATGATGTATGTGTAGGCTGCCATATATAACTGGCTTATAACAATTGTAAGCAATCCAAATAAGACGAATGAATAAGTAAATTTATGATGAAGCTGCACAAAAGGTCGTCTCTATTAGCAGCACTGAAAGAACTGTTTTCAATTGGACAGGATTGGTGAATACCATGGGAACAGAACAATATGTAATAATTGAAATAAGCATAGGATAAGCATGGAGATCGATACCTAATTGGCAAATGCTGGAACAAATTTCGGAGGACAAATCTAGGAGCAATAGATTCAGATATGTGTACCAACCTACAGTTGACAATTAACATATCTCAGAAACAGCTTGAAAAGAATTTGTTTTGGAAAAAGGGAAAAGGCCAACTTGCCGTATGAAGATACAGGTGGTGCGGAGATTGGAATTTTTGCCATACATATGAGCGGAAGTATACTTTCAGCTGAAATAGCCGATCTACTGTATGTTAGACAATAAATACGACTGTACTCTGATTTGAAAGAGGAAGGGGAAAAAGATGCGTATCCTCACCTTGGACCTGTTGGGCGTTGCCTGGTAGTGGAGACGCCGGTGGTAGCGCAACTGATAGCCGTGATCGTTAGGCCTGCGGCATCACGTGATTGAGGAGGACCACGACCTAGATCGAGGCAGTGGAGGACGCCGTCGGCAAGATCCATGGCTGGCTGGGGGCTCTGGCAGTCGTGTGTGTGTGGGGCGGGCGGGGTGGGTGGCGCAGAGTAGGGAAGAGGAGAGGCTCGATCTGAGCGGAGGGCAGCGACGGAGGCGGTGGCGGGCGGCCGGGCGCGGTTCCCGCGTGGCACCGTGAGCTTGGCGCTGCTGGGAGCAGGGGACTGGAAGTCGGTAGAAGCATGTGTCCATACCCGTCCTCTCCCGAAACTTCTCGCTCCGTGGCTCCGACCCTGGCCCTCCTCTCGCCCACCCCGGCCTAGCGGCAGGCGCCGCCGCTGGCCCCAACATCGCCACCAGCATCGCTGCCGTTGCCGCGCTGGCATCCTCCGTCCGCTCCCCGATCCGTCACGACGCCTTGGCCACCATCCAGAAGCTCCATGACCCGTCCTCTGCCGCCCCGTCGTCGTGTCTAAGCATGAAAAGTAGCACATTGGCTGGCATATGATCTGTACATGATGTATGTGTAGGCTGCCATATATAACTGGCTTATAACAATTGTAAGCAATCCAAATAAGACGAATGAATAAGTAAATTTATGATGAAGCTGCACAAAAAAAGGTCGTCTCTATTAGCAGCACTGAAAGAACTGTTTTCAATTGGACAGGATTGGTGAATACCATGGGAACGAGAACAATATGTAATAATTGAAATAAGCATAGGATAAGCATGGAGATCGATACCTAATTGGCAAATGCTGGAACAAATTTCGGAGGACAAATCTAGGAGCAATAGATTCAGATATGTGTACCAACCTACAGTTGACAATTAACATATCTCAGAAACAGCTTGAAAAGAATTTGTTTTGGAAAAAGGGAAAAGGCCAACTTGCCGTATGAAGATACAGGTGGTGCGGAGATTGGAATTTTTTGCCATACATATGAGCGGAAGTATACTTTCAGCTGAAATAGCCGATCTACTGTATGTTAGACAATAAAATACGACTGTACTCTGATTTGAAAGAGGAAGGGGAAAAAGATGCGTATCCTCACCTTGGACCTGTTGGGCGTTGCCTGGTAGTGGAGACGCCGGGTGGTAGCGCAACTGATAGCCGTGATCGTTAGGCCTGCGGCATCACGTGATTGAGGAGGACCACGACCTAGATCGAGGCAAAGGAGGACGTCCGTCGGCAAGATCCATGGCTGGCTGGGGGGCTCTGGCAGTCGTGTGTGTGTGGGGCGGGCGGGGTGGGTGGCGCAGAGTAGGGAAGAGGAGAGGCTCGATCTGAGCGGAGGGCAGCGACGGAGGCGGTGGCGAGACGGCCGGGCGCGGGTTCCCGCGTGGCACCGTGAGCTTGGCGCTGCTGGGAGCAGGGAACTGGAAGTCGGTAGAAGCATGTGTCCATACCCGTCCCTCTCCCGAAACTTCGCTCCGTGGCTCCGACCCTGGCCCTCCTCTCGCCCACCCCGCCTAGCGGCAGGCGCCGCCGCTGGCCCCAACATCGCCACCAGCATCGCTGTCCGTTGCCGCGCTGGCATCCTCCGTCCGCTCCCCCTCGATCCGTACGACGCCTTGGCCACCATCCAGAAGCTCCATGACCCGTCCTCTGCCGCCCGTCGTCGTGTCTAAGCATGAAAAGTAGCACATTGGCTGGCATATGATCTGTACATGATGTATGTGTAGGCTGCCATATATAACTGGCTTATAACAATTGTAAGCAATCCAAATAAGACGAATGAATAAGTAAATTTATGATGAAGCTGCACAAAAGGTCGTCTCTATTAGCAGCACTGAAAGAACTGTTTTCAATTGGACAGGATTGGTGAATACCATGGGAACAGAACAATATGTAATAATTGAAATAAGCATAGGATAAGCATGGAGATCGATACCTAATTGGCAAATGCTGGAACAAATTTCGGAGGACAAATCTAGGAGCAATAGATTCAGATATGTGTACCAACCTACAGTTGACAATTAACATATCTCAGAAACAGCTTGAAAAGAATTTGTTTTGGAAAAAGGGAAAAGGCCAACTTGCCGTATGAAGATACAGGTGGTGCGGAGATTGGAATTTTTTGCCATACATATGAGCGGAAGTATACTTTCAGCTGAAATAGCCGATCTACTGTATGTTAGACAATAAATACGACTGTACTCTGATTTGAAAGAGGAAGGGGAAAAAGATGCGTATCCTCACCTTGGACCTGTTGGGCGTTGCCTGGTAGTGGAGACGCCGGTGGTAGCGCAACTGATAGCCGTGATCGTTAGGCCTGCGGCATCACGTGATTGAGGAGGACCACGACCTAGATCGAGGCAGTGGAGGACGTCGTCGGCAAGATCCATGGCTGGCTGGGGGGCTCTGGCAGTCGCGTGTGTGTGGGCGGGCGGGGTGGGTGGCGCAGAGTAGGGAAGAGGAGGGCTCGATCTGAGCGGAGGGCAGCGACGGAGGCGGTGGCGAGACGGCCGGGCGCGGGTTCCCGCGTGGCACCGTGAGCTTGGCGCTGCTGGGAGCAGGGGACTGGAAGTCGGTAGAAGCATGTGACGGCGAAGAGCGAAGGAGACCGTGGAAAGAACTCGCTGGAAGGATGGTTGCTGGCCATTGGCTACAGATCGGAGGGCTTAGAATAGGAGGCGACGTGGCCTCATGAGGAGGCATAAAATGGTATACGAAAATAAGGTTAATGGATAGATGGATAGATTCACTTACAGCACAAACTAACAAACAAACAAATTGGGTAACAATGTATGTATAGCTACATGAAACTATGCTGTAGTTCCCCTTAACTATCTGATTACATAAGTCTAACAGAAGCCATATTATATTATACACACAAAAGAATCAATACACAGCGTCCGACCATGGTTTCATTTCATTTAGCAAGGCCCTATCTCTGTTCTTCAGGGATGTCCAAGCAACAAATCATTGGATGCTGCATGGTATTTCCAACTTTGTACATATAACACACTAGAATAATGCACGGAATAGCAATAACGTCACACTTTCCCAGCTGTGACTCCAACTACAACGCTGCTGACCTGCGTGAAGTCAAAACGAAGATAATCAAACGATGGTTGAATCAACAATGCAAACTATCCAACTCAGTAGGTCAAAAGAAGCTTACAAGTTTTCCCTTATCATCAACTGTCATAGGGTTCTCAACAACAACAGTTACATTCTGAGGTTGAGATTTAGGCTGCAAAATGAAAACAAATAGTGATAAATCACTCCACATTTCTGACTCATTAAATCAATGAATTTAATTGATAAGGACTTACAGCAGAAGTAGATGAGCCACTATATGAAGACTCATTTGATGTTGGCCTCATAGATGGAGTGGGTGCCACAGTATTTACCTGAGATTCAGAACAAAGGTCAGTAAACTCTTCATAATGCAACTGAATGCATTTGCATGGCCAGTAGGCAAAGAATGAGGCTGGACATACTCCAGTAGTCGTGACATAATTGCATATGGCACATTTTACCGAAGGTGCGCCGTATGGATACATCAAAGTTGTCCGGCACTGGCCGCAGTTGACATGAGCTATATTATTCACTGCACAAAAGAGAAATTGCTCATCATAAGGGATACCCACACAAATGGACATGCAACCTAAGCTCCATGCCCAACTAAAGTTTTTTTTTGAAAGAAAAGTGGCTGGAACTCTGCCTTGCATGTAAGGGAAGAAAACACAGTTTTGCCTCAATGGCAGAAACGCCTCAGCAGGCTACAAAACATCCCCAGCCGCCAAACACAGAACAAGATACCACAGAGGCCCACAATTACAGGTTTAAAAAGCACGCTGCCATTGTTCAATGTCATCTTGCCCAACTAGACGGAGCATCAAACTATGCCGCCTAGTTTATAGGTCATGCTAAAACAAGTTACCATAACGAAACACGTGTGCCACATGTCCTGATTACCATGTCAAGATATTATAACACAATTTAGTACAATAATATATTTACATAAAGCTATGACGCTATGCATAGATTTTACTCAGTTTCAATGTGAGTGACAATGGTCAAACAGAGTAATTCCTTGTTAACCCTTCTAGAGGATGAATGTCTGAAAGTAGTACTAATGTAAAAAGCTCAGAGAGGGAAGGACAGGGGGAAAAATCAGCAGTACCTGGTCTAACAAGATTGACTGTGTTGCAACATGAACACCTTACGGTGTCTGCACTGCGAGTATACATCAGCAAAGTTCGACAACCACCACATATAAGCTGAGCCATCTCCATTCCTGCAATAACCAAGTTAAAAGAACATCAAACTAGAGTGTGAAGGACTATGAACCCACTATAAATCTCATAATGGTATTCGGAAGCCCTTTGTAAATCTTTTCTTTTCATGCAAAGCAGGGGAAACAACTCCACTGGAAACAGAGAAAATTAGACATAATAAATCATAATGTAGGATTTGCCTCATTTCAAAACAAATAGCAAACAGATGCATGGTGGTAGAAGATGAATGGAACATAGAGGTGAGCACATCAACAAATTGCGAACAAAAAGGGACAGCAGGGAGGGATATAGAATCTATAGCTTGATAGAAAGATAGAGCTGATTAGCTTCTAACGTTATATAAACACAAATTGATGCAATTTTTAATTACACCACATTCTAAGGAAGAGATTGAAACAAGCTGGTGAAAGCAATAAAAATGCCATCACCAGTGAGCTAAAATGCTTATTTTTGTGAAGATCATGTGGGTTTACCAAATTTTTAGGATGCTACTGGAAAAACCACAAAAAGAGGGCAGAAGAGATGGCAAGTGGAACACTAAAGATAACACAGGTTTCTTATTTAAGAATAATAGAGGCTTGAATGGTGGTGATAACCTTTGGTAGTGGAGAAACAGGCAATATTGGGTTTCTATATGTGCCTTGATGCTACGACACAACAAATGCAATTGGATGAACACAAATACAGAAGGATACCCACTGTGGTGTACCAGCATCAGTGAATCACCTAGAAGCACGGACAATGTATTCAGTACCCAAATGCACATTATGCAGAGCAGGAGACAGGAGAATTGTCAGTGCCCTGACTGTGTATACTTTAAAACTGGTTTTGCATTATTTAGCAAAGTTCCAACTTCTCTGTTTTCCAACCAGATGGCCCCAGCAAGAGATAACCAAGTCCAAGTGCAACCCAATCAGATTATTAGACTAGCATGAGCCATAGATGATACCCAGAGGTTAAACAAAGAGAACACATTGCATACAGTAAAACTAGGTATGGTCATTCAAGCTTGAACTTTAGTAACAGCCGACTTTTCCAAACAAACAGAACAACATGTATGCAGAAAGGATAAAGTTACTTGTGACATGTAAATTATTGTCCAATCCATTTTTCATGTGTGTTGGTAAACAAACTCACAATACCTGCCAGACACCACGAAACTCTATTCTATTACTATTAAAACATCACCATTATTATGAAGGGTATTATAATGTGAAACTCAAATGTTGGCTTCTCTTTCACCGGTAGCTAATTCGCTGTGCCAGATCACGAGTACAAGTCGAGAGAAACAGAGGCGATTGATTATTTGCCGCCTCCCAGTCCCAGTCCCGGAGGAGCAAGCAGCCGAAAGAAAGGGAAACCAAGTATCCAGTACGTACCTGGAGGCGGCACGGTGGTGATGGCCTGGCAAACCGCGCAGCAGACGCTGGACGCGCCACGCGGGTAGAGCAGAAGGGTCCGGCAAGCATGGCACACGATCTGGCTCTGCATACCTGGGGGAATCGAAGGAGGAACAAGGAATGAGCACCTAATCGCTACCAGATCGTAGTAATAATCAATGAAGCAACCCGCCCGACCATGGGATGAGTCGAGCAACGACCCCCGCCCGGGCCCCCAGCACTGAATTCGATTGGGGCGGGCGGGCGACAGCGCGATCGTCCGTCCGATCAACCACCCAACGCGTACCTACCGTTAGCGCGTGCCAGCTATCCTCGCACGGATCCGAGCTCGATTGGGACCCCCGCCAAGCGTGAGAAGAGGAGGAGGAGGAGGAGGAGGCGACTCACCGGCCGGCGTGGGACGCGCGAGGCTGCACCAACCAACGACTGCGCCTCCGGTGGCTCAGGGAAGAGCTTGACGCGGGAGGAAGGAAGGAAGGAAGGCGGGGAGGGACGCGGCGTCGCTTCTTCCTCGGCGAAGCTGATTCCGGATTGGATTTGTCTGGGATGCCGATGCGACAGGTAGAGGAGGGAGGGGACGAGAACGAGACGATTCGGTGGCGCTCTCTGTTTGTCAGGAAGGAACGGCAGCACAACGGAAAATTTGTTACCGGTTTTATTGTCACGCGCACCCGCACCCGCACGCGGTTCGGATGGGGTCGTCGGGACGCCTGTTCCTCCGCGCGTGCAGAGGGCAGGGTACCAGAACAGGGGCCCGCTAGATTTAGCAATTTAAATAAATTTAAAGAAAGTAGAACTGGAGGCCACGCCGCGGCCTCACGGTGGCCACGGTAGTAAAAAAAATGTTGTACGTTGTGATCTGGATCTACCGCTGTGAATAGCTGACCGCGGGTGCATGAACAGGAGTTTGGCCGGGATGGTCAGGCGACGTGCGTCCCGCACAGCGCTGTCATCCTCTCATTGACTCAGGCCACGCGTTGTCTCACGTTCATTGGCTGAGCGGCCGGCCGCGCAGGAGCAAAGGATTCACTGCATGCAAATATATCTGCCTCAGCAAGCGGGGAGGTCAGCACGTGGGTGTACTGCGTGCGTTGCGTTGTTGTCTATGCATTGCCTGGCTCTGTTTCGCTGTCGTTTCATCATTGGATGGGGTTAGTTGGGCCCTTTTGTCAGCCGCTACGGTGGCAAGCAACGAGTCCCGGGTTTCAAGCCCCGATGGCCAGGGGTTCGCTGCCCTTTCGCGGATGGGAACAAGCGCATGCATGCACCTGGAGCACCGCTGACGCTGACGGTGGGGACATCTTCCTACGCAGGCCCATGGGGTCCTCCTATCAGCCGTCTTTTTACAATTCAGCCCTTTTTTAAACAAATTTTACATTTAGCCCCTAAGCGACATAAGTGCATCTTTGGGACCGGTCGTCGGCCATGGCTTGTGGCGCCGAGGTTGAACATCTCGGCGCCATCCCACACGGCGCCGAGATATTTGGGCTGCCGCCACAGTGGCGAACAAGGTGGCATTGGCGTGGCGGGACCTCCGGGCCATCACGGCTCAGAGCTCGGAGCCACGGATCTTGGCCCGAGCTTCGGAGCCGTGATCTGTGGCTCAGAGGTCCTTTTCATAAAATTATGCATCGACAAACAAGCAGGCAAGCAGTTCGGTGGAGCTGTGGATTCTTGAAGTAGTGTACTAAGAGCATCTTTCTCCCTTCTTCTTCAAAAATCTCCCAAAATTGAATAGAAGTTGAAAATCTCCAAGAACATAAGTTCCTCAATTTAACAAGATCTACACTTTTTGCTTTTGGGCTCATCGTCAAATTCTCAATAGTTTTGAAAGTAGATTTTCAAAGTTTTTATTGAACATTAGGAATAATAAATATTTAACTTTTTCTAAATTTGATTTTCAAATAGGAAAAAAAAATATACTATTCAAACAACTCAATAAAATATACCTCTTCAAAACACAATCTGTGTACCAACTTATGAAACAAAATTTTGCACAAGTCATAGTCATAAATTTTATTTTTTAATAATTTTCTCCCAAAACACTTTTAAATCAAAAGTTGAATTCAACTCAACCAAAATATGCAACATATGAGTAATATAAAAATATATAATGCATTTATGCCATGATGCTTAATGATTATGCATGACGATGACATGATAAAAATTTTAATTGCAAATTAACATCCGATGTTACAAAAGTGAGCTGAATTAGCTCTTTCAAAGCAAGGAGAAATTTTGAAAGGGAAGATAACGACCTAGGCAAGGCAATATCATCTCAATAATTTACAAGTGATGCAACAGCCAAATTCATTAGAAAACTAATTAGTCAGGCAATGCTAACCAAAAGTTCTGAAGCAGACATCCGATGAGCTAGATCTTTTGTATGCTGCACAATTGCAAAGTTTTCAGCAGATACATTGCATGATTAAGTGGATTGCAATGCTAACCAATAATTTCTTTTTCCTACAGCGTAGATGGATAACGTAGTCAACACTTCCTGGGCGCCTGCTAAAGTTCATGTCGATGCGATTTTACGAAAAGGACCTCGGAGCCCGCGGATCCCGGCTCGAGCTCGGGCCAAGATCCGTGGCTCCAAGCTCGGCGCCAGGGACTGGTGGGTCTGGAAGCCGAGTCGATTCGTGGCTCAGAGGTCCCGCCACGTCAATGCCACCTCGTTACGCCACGTGGCGGTGGCCAAATACCTCGGCGCCGTGGCGGTATGGCGCCGGGATGTTCAACCTCGGCGCCACAAGCCATGGCTCACCCTCGGGGTCCAAAGATGCACTTATGTCGCAGGGGCTGAATGTAAAATTTGTTTAAAAAAAGGGCCGAATTGTAAAAAAAGGGTCCCCCTGTGTTACCTGCCGGCCTACTGTTACCGCCCGTAGGCATGCATCCTAAAAAAACAGCGGCGACGATAAAAGAGTTGTCGCAGCCGTTCGTTCGCTCCGTTCCCCTCTTGGTTCCCGACGGCTACCCGAGGTATGCGAAAATCCGCTCGCGCCTTTTCCTTTCGCCGCTTCTTCCCAAGGGCGATAGCGAGCTCGCTGCCTTTTCCTCTCGCCCGCGCTTCTTCTCAACCACGAGTGCCTAATCCTGTAGGGTTCCGCGGCTCCACCGTCCGATGTGCCTGTCGCCGCTTTGCATTTCCTTTGCGGTGGCCGGGGGCCAAATCCGACCTGCCGGGCTCTTCGAGACGACCACGAGCACGGCGGCGTTCGAGGGGGACACAGGGATAGAGTGTGGGAGGGTGCCTGCCGTAGAGAGGTAGGGTCGCCGCCCGGGGGCCGCTCGCGTCCCCTCGTCGTGTTGGTATAGCGCTTTTCCTGGAATCTTGGATTACTTGCTTCGTTCTGGGGCCATTCTACGTCCTCGTCGTGCGTTGCTTAGAATATTTAGTGCAGCAAAAGAATTGCTTACCAATGAGCTCTCATGCTCAGATTGTGCTATTTATGTTTAGATTCTTGTACTTTGCATACTCGGATTCTGGTGCTATGTATGCCTGAGCGTTTAGCCCATCATGATGTATACTCGGATTCTGCTACACGCGCTGGATGCCATTGTATGCATGATCGTGTCTAGCTGCTAGCCCACAGCAAAAACATGATGAGCCTTTAACAAATCTTAATGTATAGTGTTATGGTCAGGAGTGTAAGAGAATGGCGATGTGACAGAATTGGAAATAGATACAATCCAAAATGGAAATAAGAGAGAGATCAAGAATCGAGATAGATAAGCACGATCATGCATAGAGGTACACATGCTTACACATGCTCGAACTGGACCTCTCACCGGAACCATATGAATCTTATATACATATAAACAACTCTGCGTTCCAGCTATCCTCTTCTCTTACTGCCTAGAAAGCTCAGGTAAGCATCAGGGCCCTCCTCCCTAACGCTTCTTCGTTTTTCGCTTCCTCATGCGGTGCACCTTCTTGATCAACATGATACACGGTTCAACTGTTATTTAATTTACTGACTCATACAACCACGGCCATCACTCGCGCGCATGGGCGCGCGCAAATCACTAGTATGGATAGGATAAACCACGAGTTTTAAACCAAACCACGCGCGTCTTTGAATTTTCGCATGTTTTCCAGACCCTTTGCCTTCGATCGACGTTCAAGATGGTAATAGCAAGGTGCTACCCTACCTCTGTCCTAAAGTTATCTTGAACTTAACTTTGTATATGTTTATTTAAATTAAATTTCCAAATTTATAGAAAAGAGCACAAATATTTATGACATCACACGAGTATATTGTAAAACTATGTTTATAGTTTATTTAACGGTATTAATTTGATGTTATAGATCTTAATACTATTTACTGTGAACATTTTAAAATGATTTAAGACAACTATAAAAAAATTGTTTTGGAGAAAGTAGTTGTGACAATGGAGCGACAAGAGTGCATGGAAAATGAGGATAGGGCACTAAAATGAGGATATTATGAGATAAAATGACAAAAAATTTGTGTGACATGACATAGGGTTAAAGAAAAAAAAACAACAAAGTAGAATCTTCATGTACCTAAATTAGTAAATTCCACCACAAGAAACTTATCACTATGTTCCTTTCGTGGGCTAACTATTTTCAGTTCACACCTTGATGCACACGGGAAACCAGTTGAACTATTTTCACTTTGCTACTTAATGCAGTAGCAGCATAAGAACATCCAAAGTGGAGGGTCGATCTTGGTTCGATACAATAAATGCTCTCTCGTCGTACCCAGTTCGATACACTGGGAGGGGTCAATCTTGATATACATGTGCGCTTCATGAAATGAAACGGAGGCAATACTCTAGCATTTTTTAGGTGATCTCTGCTGCTTACCACGGTTTATTACACCTAAACACGCGCTACGTCACGGTTGCCAAAAAAAAAAAAAGGCTGAAATCGAACTGCAATTATATATGCAGAAGCCCGAGGTAACCGCAGTCATCAATCGCATCTAATCTCAACATTTTTGCAGCTTTCCCTTTTAAAATGAATACGGTATACAAGCATAACAGTAATTCACTTTGAACAACCAAGACAGCACAAACTAACAAACAAACAAATTGGGTAACAATGTATGTATAGCTACATGAAACTATGCTGTAGTTCCCTTAACTATCTGATTACATAAGTCTAACAGAAGCCATATTATATTATACACACAAAAGAATCAATACACAGCGTCCGACCATGGTTTCATTTCATTTAGCAAGGCCCTATCTCTGTTCTTCAGGGATGTCCAAGCAACAAATCATTGGATGCTGCATGGTATTTCCAACTTTGTACATATAACACACTAGAATAATGCACGGAATAGCAATAACGTCACACTTTCCCAGCTGTGACTCCAACTACAACGCTGCTGACCTGCGTGAAGTCAAAACGAAGACAATCAAACGATGGTTGAATCAACAATGCAAACTATCCAACTCAGTAGGTCAAAAGAAGCTTACAAGTTTTCCCTTATCATCAACTGTCATAGGGTTCTCAACAACAACAGTTACATTCTGAGGTTGAGATTTAGGCTGCAAAATGAAAACAAATAGTGATAAATCACTCCACATTTCTGACTCATTAAATCAATGAATTTAATTGATAAGGACTTACAGCAGAAGTAGATGAGCCACTATATGAAGACTCATTTGATGTTGGCCTCATAGATGGAGTGGGTGCCACAGTATTTACCTGAGATTCAGAACAAAGGTCAGTAAACTCTTCATAATGCAACTGAATGCATTTGCATGGCCAGTAGGCAAAGAATGAGGCTGGACATACTCCAGTAGTCGTGACATAATTGCATATGGCACATTTTACCAAGGTGCGCCGTATGGATACATCAAAGTTGTCCGCACTGGCCGCAGTTGACATGAGCTATATTATTCACTGCACAAAAAAGAGAAATTGCTCATCATAAGGGATACCCACACAAATGGACATGCAACCTAAGCTCCATGCCCAACTAAAGTTTTTTTTTTGAAAGAAAAGTGGCTGGAACTCTGCCTTGCATGTAAGGGAAGAAAACACAGTTTTGCCTCAATGGCAGAAACGCCTCAGCAGGCTACAAAACATCCCCAGCCGCCAAACACAGAACAAGATACCACAGAGGCCCACAATTACAGGTTTAAAAAGCACGCTGCCATTGTTCAATGTCATCTTGCCCAACTAGATGGAGCATCAAACTATGCCGCCTAGTTTATAGGTCATGCTAAAACAAGTTACCATAACGAAAACACGTGTGCCACATGTCCTGATTACCATGTCAAGATATTATAACACAATTTAGTACAATAATATATTTACATAAAGCTATGACGCTATGCATAGATTTTACTCAGTTTCAATGTGAGTGACAATGGTCAAACAGAGTAATTCCTTGTTAACCCTTCTAGAGGATGAATGTCTGAAAGTAGTACTAATGTAAAAAGCTCAGAGAGGGAAGGACAGGGGAAAAATCAGTAGTACCTGGTCTAACAAGATTGACTGTGTTGCAACATGAACACCTTTACGGTGTCTGCACTGCGAGTATACATCAGCAAAGTTCGACAACCACCACATATAAGCTGAGCCATCTCCATTCCTGCAATAACCAAGTTAAAAGAACATCAAACTAGAGTGTGAAGGACTATGAACCCACTATAAATCTCATAATGGTATTCGGAAGCCCTTTGTAAATCTTTTCTTTTCATGCAAAGCAGGGGGAAACAACTCCACTGGAAACAGAGAAAATTAGACATAATAAGTCATAATGTAGGATTTGCCTCATTTCAAAACAAATAGCAAACAGATGCATGGTGGTAGAAGATGAATGGAACATAGAGGTGAGCACATCAACAAATTGCGAACAAAAAGGGACAACAGGGAGGGATATAGAATCTATAGCTTGATAGAAAGATAGAGCTTGTTACCACAGCTGTGAGTGATTAGCTTCTAACGTTATATAAACACAAATTGATGCAATTTTTTAATTACACCACATTCTAAGGAAGAGATTGAAACAAGCTGGTGAAAGCAATAAAAATGCCATCACCAGTGAGCTAAAATGCTTATTTTTTAGAAGATCATGTGGGTTTACCAAATTTTTAGGATGCTACTGGAAAAACCACAAAAAGAGGGCAGAAGAGATGGCAAGTGGAACACTAAAGATAACACAGGTTTCTTATTTAAGAATAATAGAGGCTTGAATGGTGGTGATAACCTTTGGTAGTGGAGAAACAGGCAATATTGGGTTTCTATATGTGCCTTGATGCTACGATTACAACAAATGCAATTGGATGAACACAAATACAGAAGGATACCCACTGTGGTGTACCAGCATCAGTGAATCACCTAGAAGCACGGACAATGTATTCAGTACCCAAATGCACATTATGCAGAGCAGGAGACAGGAGAATTGTCAGTGCCCTGACTGTGTATACTTTAAAACTGGTTTTGCATTATTTAGCAAAGTTCCAACTTCTCTGTTTTCCAACCAGATGGCCCCAGCAAGAGATAACCAAGTCCAAGTGCAACCCGATCAGATTTATTAGACTAGCATGAGTCATAGATGATACCCAGAGGTTAAACAAAGAGAACAAATTGCATACAGTAAAACTAGGTATGGTCATTGAAGCTTGAACTTTAGTAACAGCCGACTTTTCCAAACAAACTGAACAACACGTATGCAGAAAGGATAAAGTTACTTGTGACATGTAAATTATTGTCCAATCCATTTTTCATGTGTGTTGGTAAACAGACTCACAATACCTGTTAAACACCACGAAACTCTGTAGTCTATCTATTACTATTAAAACATTATTATCATTATTAAGGGTATTATAATGTGAAACTCAAATGTTGGCTTCTCTTGCACCCGTAGCTAATTCGCTGTGCCAGATCACGAGTACAAGTCAAGAGAAACAGAGGCGATTGATTATTTGCCGCCTCCCAGTCCCAGTCCCAGAGGAGCAAGCAGCCGAAAGAAAGGGAAACCAAGCATCCAGTACGTACCTGGTGGCGGCACGGTGGTGATGGCCTGGCAAACCGCGCAGCAGACGCTGGACGCGCCACGCGGGCAGAGCAGAAGGGTCCGGCAAGCATGGCATACGATCTGGCTCTGCATACCTGAGGGAATCGAAGGAGGAACACGGAATGAGCAACCCAATCGCAACCAGATCGTAGTAATAATCAACGAAGCAACCCGCCCGACCATGGGATGAGTCGAGCAACGACCCACGCCCGGGCCCCCAGCAGTGAATTCGATTGGGGGCGGGCGGGCGACAGCGCGATCGTCCGTCCGATCAGCCACCCAACGCGTACCTACCATTAGCGCGTGCCAGCTATCCTCGCACGGATCCGAGCTCGATTGGACCCCCCGCCAAGCGTGAGAAGAAGAGGAAGAGGAGGCGACTCACCGGCCGTCGTGGGACGCGCGAGGCTGCACCAACCAACGACTGCGCCTCCGGTGGCTCCGGGAAGAGCTCGACGCGGGAGGAAGGAAGGAAGGAAGGAAGGAAGGAAGGCGGGGAGGGACGCGGCGTCGCTTCTTCCTCGGCGAAGCTGATTCCGGATTGGATTTGTCTGGGATGCCGATGCGACAGGTAGAGGAGGGAGGGGACGAGAACGAGACGATTCGGTGGCGCTCTCTGTTTGTCAGGAAGGAACGGCAGCACAACGGAAAATTTGTTACCGGTTTTATTGTCACGCGCACCCGCACGCGGTTCGGATGGGGTCGTCGGGACGCCTGTTCCTCCGCGCGTGCAGAGGGCAGGGTACCAGAACAGGGGCCCGCTAGATTTAGCAATATGGATAGGATAAACCACGAGTTTTAAACCAAACCACGCGCGTCTTTGAATTTTCGGCATGTTTTCCAGACCCTTTGCCTTCGATCGACGTTCAAGATGGTAATAGCAAGGTGCTACCCTACCTCTGTCCTAAAGTTATCTTGAACTTAACTTTGTATATGTTTATTTAAATTAAATTTCCAAATTTATAGAAAAGAGCACAAATATTTATGACATCACACGAGTATATTGTAAAACTATGTTTATAGTTTATTTAACGGTATTAATTTGATGTTATAGATCTTAATACTATTTACTGTGAACATTTTAAAATGATTTAAGACAACTATAAAAAAATTGTTTTGGAGAAAGTAGTTGTGACAATGGACCGACAATAGTGCATGGAAAATGAGGATAGGGCACTAAAAATGAGGATATTATGAGATAAAATGACAAAAAAAAATTTGTGTGACATGACATAGGGTTAAAGAAAACAAAAAGAACAAAATAGAATCTTCATGTACCTAAATTAGTAAATTCCACCACAAGAAACTTATGACTATGTTCCTTTCGTGGGCTAGCTATTTTCGTTCACACCTTGATGCACACGGGAAACCAGTTGAGCTATTTTCACTTTGCTACTTAATGCAGTAGCAGCATAAGAGCATCCAAAGTGGAGGGGTCGATCTTGGTTTCGATACAATAAATGCTCGCCGTCGTCCCCGATACACATAATCGGGAGCACGGGTCGATATAGAGTCGAGTTCTTTGCATCGCACCGGTCCGAGCAGCTCTCTCTCCTGCGACACTCATGCGCCAAGATTTCTCTCGCAGGCCCCCCTCGTGGGGCCCGGGATGGTTCATACACCGTGATCTTTGCACTAGAACAAGTCGCATCCATCGTGGGGCCCGGATAGGAGCGACCGGGTCCTTCCCATCGGGGTGCTCTAATGCAACAAAGAACACTGAGAGTATATATTATATTACATTTGGTTAATTAAGAATCTACTCCCTCGGTTTCAAATTATAGTTCGTTTGACTTTTTTTCCTAAGTTTGACCACTCATCTTATTCAAAAAAAATTGCACAAAAATACTAAATTTAAGTCATTTTTAAATATCATTTGTTAATAAAGCAAGTCATAACAAAAGAAGTGATATTTTATATAAAATTTTAAATAATATGAGTGGTCAAAATTGGGGTTGAAAAAGTCAAACAAACTATAATTTGAAACGGATTTAGTAGAAAAGTTGCCTAGTCGGCGCTGAATCAAACGGCTCAGAATAAGGTCCTTCTAAGTGACATTAATAGTAGAGTAGGTTTTCACAACAGAAAGTAAACGAAACATACGGCTGGTTTTAGTTACGTGCAAAACTATACTGTATTAAATAATTGAATATGGACCTTTCATTCAAGCCTTGTACGTAATCACTGACCGTGTGGGTTCTACCGTTCTACGGTTCTAAGCGTTCTAGAATACGTTGGAGAAACGTCAAGACCTATGGTTCTTTTTTTTTTTTTTTTTTTTTTTTTTTTTGAGATTACCTATGGTTCTTAGATACTTATACAAGTCGATAATTATTATCCACTCCGTCAGTACTAGACGACACACATACCAGACGAGCGTTGGCATGTATTCTAATAGCCATAGTTTTAGTCATAGCCTTAAGGAGCAAGGTAAAAGATTGGTCTTTTTTGTGTCATAATATACGGAGGAGACGTGGCCAGGATCCCAAATTAATCCGATCCGAATATACCTTTGACCTTGCCTCTTTGCCGCCACGAAATGCCATTGTTCAGCGGCAGGTCAACAAAGTGAGCATTCAAGTTTAAACTATTTCTTCAAAAGAAAAAAAAAAAGCGAGCATTCGAATCTGTTTTTCTATGTCTCGTCTTATTAAGAGTTCATTCAAGTTTAAACTATTTTTCTACATATCATCTTATTAGCTGGTCCAGAATATCTAAATCCGCAACCTCCATTTGAAATTATAATTGACTTTGGCTTTATCGTAACCAAACTTTTAAAATTTTAATCAAGTTTGAGGGAAAATCCAACAACATTTAGAACATTAACACGGCAGGTAGAAATCTAGATTCTCACAGAAACGTTAGATTCAGTTTCTTTTGTGTAAATATTTTTATGGTCAATTGGAATCAGTTCTTGGATTGTTTGGCTAGTTGGTCAGATTCTAATTTTTTCAAAAAAAAAAAAAACAAATTCTAATTCTTTAAGGATGACGAAAATCATTGATGCACATAAAAATTATACAAAAAATATAAGTTAGTTTTTTATGGGTGAAGAACTATTTGAAAGCAACCGGTTTTAATTGGTTTCACTTGTGCCACTACAAATATTTCTGAATTAGAAGGGAGGTAGGAAAAAAAGGAACAGAAACACTAGAAATATTTTTTACCTAGAATCAATATTGTTTTTGATCGGTTGACTTAGTTTCTTATGATTTCTATAAATAATCGGAACTGTTTCTCACATCCAAACATACCAAATTTGTTTCATTCGATTCTTCATGTGATATTAAATTGGTAGATATCGATGTGTTTTACCCTAAAAATCGATGTGTTTTTTCCTAAAAAACTAGAAAAGTGTGCGGCTTTGCCGCCATAGCCATTGTTATATATTTTTTTTCCTTTTTGTAGTTATTAGGTACATAAGTATGAATAATGGTAGCTAAATTGTTCTTTATGCAATGTATTAGTGTTTTATTTGTGTTATTTGGAAATTATCATTTGTGTATGGTTGTATATGTTAACCGAAATTTTTATTTTGTTGTATATATATTTCGAGTCGTATTAAGATTGACCGTAAACTGCTTTTTAATTAAATTACTAATTGAGCTTGGAATAATAATTTGTTGAAACATTTCAAATTTATCTACAATTTTTTTTGAGAGGTTTTCAACATCACAAAGCATCCACAAAATAAATTTTATATTTTTTGTATTAATATTTTAATGTGTAGAAATCATGAAAGTTTTATTTATTAATTAAAAGAGGTTTCATTATATTTTTAAGTTTCATATATATATATTGTTTTACATAGAGTACATCATGGAGAGGCTACACAAAAAATCTCATGATTTTAGGAGTTCTGTTTATTTTTTTGTATGAAATAAATAAAATCAGCATACCATAGGATTTAATAAAAAGACACAAAAAAAAAGAGAATACCAAATTCGGCCCGCGTACAGCATAGACGCGGTTGTGGGCTGGCTCATATAATGGTCTGGACGTGGATACTATTTCGCAAAAAGCTCGATGTGTTTATTGCAAGAAAATCTGAGAGAGGAGGGTGGACGGCGGGTTATAATTCTATAGAGCTCGAGGGTCTTTTTTAAAAAATGACCGGAACAGGACCGATCTCGGCCGTTCGTCCGACCGATCGGACGGCCGGGAACAGTCAGCGACGTGGCACTCTCGATGGGCCTCTTTTGGTGCTGAATTCGTAGGGTAAAAAGATATGGTTAAAATAGTTGAATTTAATTTAATTTAAAACAACATTAAAGTGAACTATACAATAGAGGAATTATTCAAAACCAAAGATCTCACGGATTCAAGTATCACAATCGCGCAATGCTCCCATCCGAATCTCGGAATCCGACCGTCTCACGAATCTCGAGGCGAGGTGTTCGACCACCAATATCTCACGTTGCTTCTTCGCTCGGCCGGCTCTTCTTCTCCCTTTCCTTTCCAGTTTCCACTCCCCCTCGGGGACACCGAGTGCTCGCCGCCGCCTTCGAGCTCGGGCGGAGCCAGTGAGCCACGCATGCCAATGGCCGTCTCCGCTGTTACCGCATCCCACCTCGCTCCCTCTTTTCCGGCCCGTAGTCGCCGGAGACGCGCCGCGCCCGCTCCGCGGCAGGTGGCCTAACGGCGCGCGCACGGCGGCTGCGCTGCGAGTTCGTCGCCGGCGGTGGGAACGGGGCGCTCTCCGGAGAGGATGACCCTCGCCTCGTAGACCGCGTAAGAACATCTCCTCTCACTGCTCTATTGCTCCCCGGCTTGTCCTCCCTTTCGTCTTTGTTTTCTATTGGTGCCATTTCGTCGAACAAGTGAGGCGCAGTCCACGGGAACCGCTCTGTGTATCGTCTTCGCGCCGACGCATGAGGTCCAGAACTCAGAGTAAGGCGCAGCGATGTGGCACAGTAAGGGCAGAACGGTGTTTGCTGCGGTGGAGTATTGTTAGTTTTCTTATCCGTTGAATTGTTTTTTTTCTCGAATACTATCCGTTGAATTGTCACTGCGTTGCGTTGCATTGCATTGCATCTGACACATGGTGTGCGAAATGGCATTGCTCCAGCTGCAGTGAACTTCTATTGCAGCTTTTCATGTCTTGTAAATAGGAACGAAAGGCATCACAGTGCTAGGCTTATAGCGCTGCGCCCGTATGTCAAATGAATCGCATTGGAAAATTAACAAGCTTGATCCCTACTGCATGTGCTTCAAAGCTTGGAACCTAGGCGGACTTGTCTTACTGTTAGGCATTTGGTTTCTATCCTATTAATCTATTGGATTTGTTGGTTCTGTTGTTATGCCATTGAACAATTGAACTAACAATAATTTTGTGATATGAACTTCAAAAGTTTCAAATAGAGACAAACATGTAAGAGCATCCACAGTGTGATTGAGAGAACCTTTCGTTGTAATACAGGCCATTCATTTTATAAACTACTACAAAGGAATTTAATCCCTCAAGTCAATGCAAGGACTTCTGTGAACTGCAGCAGTCCAGGTGAAACAAAAAGCCATGTTTGCCTATTAGTACAATATATATCTATGATCTTATCTGACATGTAAGAGGAAGGAAAGGTGATAGAGCAGTGTGGTATTCCTCATTTTTGGTGAGATAAAAAGGAGGGAGGGGGTTTGGATTTTCATTATGAGATGAGTCACACATTGGAGTAGGAGAAGCTAAATTAAATCCATATCAACATCGTGACCCCAATTTTTTGCTCTAGTCTGTTTTGCTGCTATGTACTAAAAATGCACAAAAATCAATTGTTGTACTATTTCTAGTCACAGACATACTGGAGCTGTGATGACATAATGTAAATCAGGTGCGATGCTGCAACCCATAGGTTTTGATCCGATCAGGAACATTAGTAGTCTTTATCCTCAATATGGCAACTCTTTACTTGGTCCACTTTGAAAAGTTGATGATACTGCTGTCGGATATACTTGGCATTGGCGTCATATGGTTCAATTCCGTTTGGATGTTTGTTCTTGCTTTTCTTGAGCACAACTATCTTGAATTGGAAAGCCATTTAGGTATCTTAGCGCAGTCACGCTTCTTCACCTTTTTTAATGGATGACTTATCTTTGTGAAATAGTATTGTACCTTCTGAATAGTGATGTATTTCACTGTTGGCTTGTTGCTTTGGTTTGTCATTAAGAGATATTTATTCACAATTTCATTTGCAGCAAAAAGCTCTTGATGCAGTTATGAATGATATAAACAACTCTTTTGGAAAAGGAAGTGTTACAAGATTAGGCAGTGCTGGTGGTGCTTTTGTGTATGTAGTTTCTTGGTTTCTTCCCTGAAAAGTTCATTAGCATTCACATTTGTTCTGTATTTCTATTTATTCTGATTATTACTGTCTTCAACCCAGTGAGACATTCCCAAGTGGTTGTCTAACACTAGATTTTGCTCTGGGTGGTGGCCTTCCAAAAGGAAGAGTAGTGGAGGTAACTTCTTATTTTATGCTTTCTGCACTAATACAGCGAGTGTAGTTCATTCTTTCTTTGATCTAAGCACATTCAGGTCCAACCATGATTTGTACAAAACATTGTAGTTGCTTTACCTGTATTTTGGATTTTGATCTCCTATTTTTAAATGGTTTCATTTGTATAACCTTGCAGGTATATGGCCCAGAGAGCAGTGGAAAGACTACCCTCGCTTTGCATGCAATAGCTGAAGTACAGGTTTGTGATATTACTAGTAATGACTACTATTTTTGATCTAGCATTAAACAATTATGGCGCTAAAAAGTTGTTCAATATCCAATATGCAGAAGCTCGGAGGAAATGCCATGCTTGTCGATGCAGAGCATGCTTTTGATCCAGCTTATTCAAAAAGCTCTTGGGGTAGATATTGAAAATCTGATTGTCTGCCAGCCTGACAATGGAGAGATGGCACTAGAAAGTAATCCATTTCACACATATAGAGCTCAATGCTTCTTTACATAATATTGATCCTCCCTCTACTTTAGTATTACTCTTCAGCTTTTATCTAGTAAAGGACTCATATAGCCATGCTCATCCTTTTTAGTTTTTGTCTCATTCATATATTGTTCCACTCAGATTTGATATCCACCCTCCTATATCTAAATGTAACATACAAAAACCCTGTAGAGATGGCTTGATAGCGCAATAATTTGTTTTTTTTCTTTCTACATAAGCCTTTTTCAATTGAGGTTTGTATAAACTTTCTTTTGGCAGACATCTGCCATGGAAGTTTAGTTTGTCATTTAAGATGGCACAGAACTGTTAGTTACAGCCTCTGCCCTAAAAAATAGTGCAATTCTAGGTTTGGACTAAGTCAAATTTTCTTGATTTCAACTAGTTTATAGAAAATAGTATGAACTTTTATTTTCCAAATAGGTTTACTATGAAAATATATTTCATGGTTAATCTAATGATACTTATTCGTTACCACACATATTAGTATTTTTTGTATAGATTTAGTCAAACTTGAGATTGATTGACTTAGGGAAAAGCTAGAATTGAACTCTTTTTGGGGATGGAGGGTGGAGATTTAAAAATTACAAATTTAGTGATTATCATCTGATATGAGTACATATTAATATTTATTTTCTAGGCTGGGATATGTCCAGTAATCTGGACATGCTTTTGTATTTTCACAGATAATTGACCATTTTGTACTCATTTACTACCCTACTTGTAGTGTTGAAATTTCGCCAGCAATTGGTATTTCTTCTCGAATAAAATGATAGCACATGCTGGATTTTGAGAAGTATAGGCCTGTACATGCTGTGTTGTTTTATTTTGTTTTTTTAGGCTTGTATGTCAGTACAAATTTCTTCCTTTATTTGTTAACCTTGAACGTCACTGTCACTATATATTTAGATCTTTGTTTACATTGAAAAATTGCTAATATATTCTTACTGTGTATCAGTTGCGGACCGTATGTGCAGATCTGGAGCAATAGATCTTATCTGTATTGATTCGGTTTCAGCACTCACTCCACGTGCAGAAATTGAAGTATGATCCCCTCCTGTTTTTATTCTGCGTTAATTCTGTATGAAAACGCTGCATTGGCAATGTAATTTATCTGTATTTCAGGGCGAGATAGGGATGCAACAGATGGGTCTTCAAGCTCGTCTGATGAGTCAAGCATTGAGAAAGATGTCAGGGAATGCCTCAAAGGCTGGCTGTACTCTTATGTTCTTGAATCAAATAAGATATAAGGTGTAATACCTAAACAGTTATGACTCCCAGCTAATTGCTTATGTTCATTTTATTAATTCATTTGATGGATTTGGTATTCAACAGATTGGAGTGTTCTATGGAAATCCTGAAGTCACTAGTGGAGGGATAGCCTTGAAATTCTTTGCATCTGTCCGCCTGGAGATACGGATCATTGGAAAGATAAAATCTGTGAGATTAATAAAGTAAATTTCATCTATCCTGTAAGTTGAGGTGAGAATGATTGTTATGCTTGTTTTTCTTTTTCTAAGCCCAAGGGAGATGAAGATGTTGGTGTGAAGGTTCGTGTCAGAGTGCAGAAGAGTAAAGTATGTTCAAATATTGCGCAGTTCTTGCTCTGTGTTTATGATTGACACTTATACAATACGCATGATATCCTTTTCTTCCCTTCTTTACAAGGTATCTAGGCCCTACAAGCAAGCTGAATTTGAAATTATTTTTGGGGAGGGTGTTAGTAAATTGGTAAGTTTATAGTTTTTAACTTTTTAGCCTTTTGTCATTGTATCATACACTAAACAAAATATTGGACAGGGTGTGTTCTTGATTGTGCTGAGCTGATGGATGTAGTTGCAAAGAAGGGTTCATGGTACAGCTACAAAGATATCAGGTATGCCCGGAGCTTTAGAAGAGTTTAATTTTCGGTGAATAATTGAGGTTTAAAAAATATATTTCTTATGGGAGCTATCTTTACATGTCATTTGGTTTTGAAAGCCATATTACTTTGACAAATCTTCCTTACTTTCATTTCTATGTGTTTTTCACATGTTTGGGCTAATTATATGAGACCCTTGGAAAGGCCTCGATATGGGTCCTTGTCTTTTAATACCATTTGTTTTTTTGGTGGTTACAATATATATAATAAGATAACTCTAAGATCTGAACCTTCTTGATATGTTGTTTTCCAAGTAAAGGATCTAAATCAATTTTAAAAATTAAATGCAGATGTGTGTTTTTTCCTCCTTTGCAAGACAAAAGTATAGAGTTCATCATTAACAATGTTCTAATCATACTGTAAATCAGAATTAAATCAAATATTCAAAAATTGATACCATTATTTAAACAACAGGTTATTACTTATATTACTTCGATTCAAACTATGTAGTTACTTTGTCCTTGTCAGTATCATTCTGCTTTACCTTTTGCCCTCCTTGGTTAGGTACTTAGGTTGGTAGGTGATCGGTGTAACAGTGCAATTATCTTCATGTTTTGGTCAAAAGATTATCTCCATGTATTGATGTAGCTTTGATATGTGCCTTCTTTTTGCTTGAACAATTGCTCAGATTGGGCCAAGGCAGGGAAAAGGCACTGCAGTATCTCCGAGAGAGCCCAACCATCTGCGATGAGATAGAAAAGGTTTGCTGGATTCTGCCTGGGCTTTCTGCATGAGTCTGCTACAGTTGGCAATAATTGAATCCATTTTTCGCTGCTTTAGGTTTACAAGTATATGTTTCTTATATGATCTGATGATACAATCTCTTTCAAGCACATATTTGTCTTTGTTTTTATATGATCTGATGATACAATCTCTTTCAAACACATATTTGTCTTTTACCGGCTTGTCATGAAAATATGTTATAAATTAATGTCATGATCTGTTATGTGTCAGGCATGCCAGAGATTTTTATTAGGACTTCTTGGATTCACCAGTAGAGCCATGCTCACTTTATTTTTCCATGATATTCAATATAATTACATATTGGAAAAATTATTGTTTATTGAGATCAATCATCTGATTAACCGTTAGCTTTCTTTCTATACTTGTGGGCACTAGTGTCTCTGTACATATCCTATTCCTTAGACATGCTTGATGAACATGCAGATGGTTCGCGCTATGATACCAGAAGGATCCAGACATATGAGCCTACTAGCTTTCGGGCAGTCATCATCAACAGAAGATGAACAAGTGTATGATGAGCAATAGCGGCACACGGGGTTCCAAAAATGAACACTTGTGAAGCCGTCAAGCACCACTAACTCTGGGACTAACTCTGATGGAGTCGTGTGGTTGTTTCTGGAGGGGAGTTCAACTGATGTGTTGTACGGACACCAACACTGAGAATGATTTAATTTGTACGGGCATTTAGTGTAATGACAAAGGGACTGTATTTCCAGTTGATGAATCTAATCTTTATCTGCACACCTGTCAACTGTTAAACAATTTCGAGGCGAATTGTGAAAGTTAATTTTGGTGGCAGCCTGACTCGATAAATGGTACTATGAGATCTCTGGAGGGGCAGATTGCGCTGTAAATTCCTCTCCAACAAAGGAAAATATCTGGTGCAAACTTTTTTTTTTTTTTTTGGGGGGGAAAGGCGTCGACAAGAGCATGCCGACCTGCTCGATGCTAATCCCAAATTTAAACGAGTGGAGTTCATGCCGTTATCTACCAGCAGATGACTGAACCTTGCAGGTAACCAACCTGGGTCGTCGAACTTTGTGTTTGTTGGGCGTGCTGCTGATGTGGGTCAATAGGCTGTGGCTTGTTGTCAGGAAAACAAAAGGCTGTGGCCCCGCCCAAAGGGTTGACACAGCACCTCTCTTCCTTCCCCTGTGACGTAATTCTTTCTCTTTTTTTTTTGAATGTAGCCTGTGACGTAATTCGGACCTTCGTATAATTCCACCCTGGCTTTTTGCGATTAGGTTTAGACTCTGCAGTTGCTTCTCAAAATAAGTAAAACATTAGGTAGGTTATTAAACCGTACCATGTGCAGTTCTCTGTTTGCTTACACATATATAAACAACTTTACATATATAGATATAGATAGATGAATAACCACTAGTATTACAAACAAGTTCTTTCTTCAGCAGCTCAGACTCAGATACGGCGCAGAGATGCCAGTCGCCTCTCAGATCATCAACTTCAGCAGAGGATTCGGGTGGTGCTGCCACGTTCCTTGCAGGAGCCGCAGCCTTACTGCAGAAACCACAATTTGCTCAGAAACCAAAGGTAACATGCACTTATGCAGAGACAATGGGCATTACTGCAGAAACCACAATTTGCTCGGAGAGCAAAGGTAACATATGCACTTGTGCAGAGACACAATGGGCAGACCTAAACTTAAATGGCATGGTGTTGTCAGTTGAAAAATCATTTGCATACCGTGCTTGGCTGTTATCGACTTTCCTGTTAGTTGCTCCGATGCGCCCTTTAGGAGCCGAAGAAAGCTACATTTTAAAAGCAAACAGCAAGTTAGAACTGAGAGTCGCTCAGTATCTGCACAACAGACAACTACCATGTATTGAAAGCTACATTTTAAAAGCAAACAGCAAGTTAGAACTGAGAGTCGCTCAGTATCTGCACAACATACAACTACCATGTATTGAAAGCGTACCTGAGAAGCCACATCGACGCCAATCTCATCAAGGACCTGCATACCCAACATAGCCAATTTCCATGATCCGGTGGAAGTCAAAGCAGAATTACAAGGTATTCTGAGAACTTTGGGTTACCTGGTTTGTAAGCTCTTCTGTTTCCTCCTCGGCCTCATCTTTGTCAAGTGTTTCATCAATGGCATCCGACATCATCTCAAGCTGCATGGAAACAGCCATTTCAATGTGAAACAGCTATAAGCCTACAACAACATCCTTTGATACAAGTATACACAACAGTCCTAGACTGATATTGAACTCTGATCCCTCAGAAAAGATTAGCAACTTGCTATCACATTTCATAGTTTAGCACACTAGCAAGCTGCAAATATTGTAAATGACATGAAGATAATATTTTTAGGGTGCTAAGAGGTTCTGCTAGCTCGTGGATGGTTACTGTTCTAAGTCAGGGATACAAAGCTTCAAAAATTGAAATGTGAGACATATCAATTAAGACTCAGGATCAAAACCCAATATACAGTGTTCGACTTCAATACATCTTATGATGCATTTACAGTGCTCTAATTGATTCATGTTGTAGCAAGTAAGCTAGTAAATAAGTGGACAATGCATGAAGAATTATATGACAAGTTCCAGGAATTTGAAGTAAAATAAACAAGCCAGCACAGTGTCAATGTTATTACCGTCATGTCCAACTGTGTTGATTGTCTCTGGAATTCTTTCATGACCTTTATCTGTTTCGCCGGTTCCATTTGCTGAAATGTGCAGTGAAATATAGAGGTCGCTTAGAAGATAGTCCAAAAGGTGTTCACAAGCAAAAATCTCTTAAGAGGATTTGTTTTACCGAATAACAGCCAAAATGGCTGTCTTCCATCTTACCTTATTCATTGCTGCCATAGCTTTGCTTGCACCTTTCATTCCAGCAGAGATTGAAGTGCCGCATACATTGCCTGAATAAAGAATGGATGCATTAATCACAAGTTAGTTTTGTCCACGATCAGAACAAAAATCTCACAAAAAACAAAAAGGAAGGTGGTCACACCTGTGTGTGAGTTGCTACTCCACGAATCTGTGCCCGTGTGCCTTGCAAATTGAGGATTTGTTGCCTCAGCCTGACAAGTTGCCGAGCTAATATTTTGGTTGCGGCCTTGAGAAATCCAGATAATTGATCATCAGAACATAGGACAAGAGAATTGGGGACTACGGATCTCCCTCGACTTCCTAATAGACTCACCTCATTTCCAGTCTTGGCAGTCTTTTTTATCTCTGCGACCAGCTTTTTCTCCTGCATAATTACAACTATGAAATTACCAACACCAAACAATACAATTTGCACATAGATAGGTCACATGGCCACCTGCTGGGCCCATAAGTTTACATGCCACGATGTGGCTTCTACTTCTAGTAAGGGAAGTCAATCAACAATGAACAAATATCGAAGGCAGCTCCATGTACCCTCTAAACAGATAAATAAATTTGCTACAGTAGGGGAAGTTAAAAAATAAACTAATAACAAATATTTTGCTGAAGACAGCTACATGTATCACACTCCTCTAGACCAGAGAGATTTGTTTTGCACTCACACCTCACACCACATGAGGTTACTAGATAGGGGCACAAGGATGTTGGGCCTGTGCTTCTAGATTGTGGCTAGGGCTTAGTAACCATTGTATTATTTCAGACCACAGATATCAGCGAGAACACAGGATACCCTACTAAAAATTGCATCTTGAAATAACAAAGAATGGTGGATTTAATACAGCCACTTCATGCCTCCACTCAAATTGTAGTTATATGAAAATGTTTCAAGCAGCATACTGCATACCTCCATTTGCAGGGAACCAATCTCTCGCTCAACTCCTAAAATATGTAAATAGGGAGTTTATGTCAGAAAAATATCACAAGGCTGTGAATTATGTAACTTAATTTGAAACTGAAGGGCTGCCGTAATCTAATTTCTGAATTTTATAACAAGAGAAAGTATCAAATGCCCACTGATTTACCAGATTTATGATATTTTGCCGATCTTATTCAATATAACAAATATCCTTTTTGCAAGCATGGTCGCAATTGCTGGGTTGTTTAGCATCACCGCAGAGCAACATGAAATAAAGGCTAAAAGGTCCTGCTACCTAAGCACCATTCTTTAAAATCGAAGCTACTGCAATTTGATGTGCCAAATCTGTAACAATGGAAGTTATGAAATATCCACCTGTCCCAGATTCATGTACATGAGAGCTAGTCTGATTAAATATAACACAGTCGACTAGCAAATGTGTCAGCAATTCCTGAAAATTTCCACGATGCCTAGGTAGCATTGCGAACTAATATGCTGCTGACAGTAAATCATCAGCAGGGGCAAACAATTTATCAGCTGCTTTCAGCAGTGCACAGTTGCTCACCCCGCGTGGCGACCGACATCTCACGTTTGCTGGTCCTGAGAGCCTCTGCAAGTGGCAAAACAAAATACAGCAATTCATCAGAACAGCAGTGCATTCAGCAGCACACGAAGATTGTGATCCGCATTTTCCCCCAACGAACCCGCGGAGAACGCGTAACGGAACGCTTGACGCTTGACTCCTCCCCTCCTCTCGCAAAAACGCACACAAGTTGCCTAAAACCCTAACCCCAACCAGGCCGCCTCCCTCCATCCTGTTCGCGGAGGCAGAAATCCACGGAGAACCTCGCCTCCGGACTCCGGACGACGGAAACGGCACTTCCATCCCACCCCCGAGTAAATCGAAGCTAAGCAGCAGATAGCGCCAAATAGAACGGCGGCGCAAAATTCCCCAAATCACTCGCGGATCCCCAGGCCCACCGGCGACAAAGGAAATCCAAGAGTGAGTAACCGCACCTTTGGGGTCGACCTTCTTCTTGAAGATGTTCATGGCTGCCGGATCGCTCGGGAAACCAACCGCTCGCGAACGAGGAGGAGTAGGCCGCGCTCAGTGTGCTCACTCCACGCCGCGCAGATTTGGTCGCAGGAGAGAGAGCTCGGGGATGCGGCGCGTGCTGTGTTCGTGAGTGCGTGTGAGAGGGGAGAGTGGGGGAGGACGGCGCCGCGCGAGCCGAGCCCAACGGGTAGTGGTGTCTCAGTGAGCAGGCCGCCGACCCAGCCCAGCTTTTAGGTCACTCCAGGCTTTAGTAGCCGTTGCCGACGGAAAACAACGCGCGACGCTACTCGCACCTCGACCCGTTCACGCTTCAGGCATGGAGCGTGGGTCCGCGGAGACGTGGGACCCGAATGTCAGTGGTGTGGTTTGAAGCGCGTGAGTGGGGAGAGACCCGTCCGGCGCCTTGGGATTTGGACGAATTGCCCACCACTTTTCCTTGTTTTTCTTTTGGATTTGTTGGAATAAAATTTTATTTATTTAGGTATTGTCATTTATTTATACAGTTTTTTTTTTTAAAAAATCCCCGATTGGATACTATAGCTACATCGTTTACAAGCGGCGCCGAAATGAGGGCATAATTACATCCACCTCAACCGGCTTGCGGATTATAAGTTTTTTACCGTCTTCTCTCGGCCCACTTATACAAAAGTCAGCTCTTCTTAATTAATATATAGCTCACTTGTCTACCTTAAATATTTTCTGTTGTCTATCTTAAATATTTTTCTTAATTCTTGTGCCAAAACTGGTTGTAAGCTTACAGGCTACTTCACTCTTCTCACTTCTTTCCTCCATGTTCGGTTTTAGCCGGCTTACTACTACTACTATAATACTTGCTTTAACCATGCGAAGCAGCAATGAAACCGCCCTTAAAATCTCTAATCTCTAATAACTGCTAATGTGCTTGGGATCCTTTAGTTCCATCATAACCTGCATCGACACTGATCTGCCTTTCTGTTTGTTTTTAAAGAGTTATTATAGCTCAGCTTTTAAGAAACCCAATATAGTTTTTTACAAGGTAACTGCTAGGAACATCATATCCTGTTTGTCGGCCTGGCAACACCTAACTGCTTACCAAGTCAAAACATTCAAAAATCAGTGATTTTTTTTTCTTTTGAGAAAAAAAGCAGAGAAATTTGCTAACCATGCAAGACAAGCAAACCGGTCTGAAGCTTATCACACCAATTGCCGGCCCAAATCTCACTAGCCAAAGGATACAAATTAGCATTCCAATTATTTATTTATTTTTTAGGAGAAATTAGCATTCAAATTAAAAGAATAAATTTCAAAAAAAAATTGAGATTGAATTTTATTGATACAGAAGTTTTACAGCCAGCCCCTTACTCAACACCCCGAATAAAAAGAAAAAAAAAAATACACAGGAGTCCTTTGCGAGAAGCATCCGGCGCGCCGTCGCCGTCGTCGACCGACGTTGCCACAACCTCTAACTTCTCCACCTCCCGTAATGACAAAAGTAATCCAGACTTACGGCCGATACCCAAGTTGACGAAGAGTCTTCAAGTTTCACGGCCATCGGTAGCTGTTGGTATTTATTAACTTACAGAGAAATAGATCCGCAAGCGCCGGGATATCCAAAGGAGCATTTCACCCGGGAGGGTTTTTAAATATCGAATCCACGAGGAAGATAAGATTAACAATTCATTTGATTAAGGACGGTGATAGAAGACTAATGAGATTCGGTGGTTTAGCATTTACTTAAACAGGGGTGAGCCAATAAAAGATAATAGTGATAAGGTATATAAGACAGGTGAGGTGCACGTGGTGAACAATAGGATAAGATTAATTCCTAGTTAGATTAGGATTGGATTTATGACAGACGGGACAGTTCTTATGTAGCATACAAAGAATTTACGAAGTGGAAATAAACAGGCATAGCATAAGATCATATATAAATCAAAACCATAAATAAAAATGTGTACCCCGAAGATTACTTAAGAAAATCAAGAACGAAACAAGATCATCCCAAGAATCATTATCGACTAGTCTTATACACGGGGGGAGGATTGCAAAGGACTCAATAGTCTTTGTCACCACTACGATCTACCACACGACCCTAAGATATAAGGTGAATCCGCAAATAAATTATATCTAAGCACCATGCCTACATACTCTCTATTACCTAGCATACAAACTGTAATATACTAGGAGCTCTACGAATAAGTAAGTTTCTAATTACCATGAATAATGACTATATCAAATATGCTATGACTAGAATAAAGTGTAAGTAAACTAATTGTATGCATAATAATTAAATAGCACGAAGGTGTATGAAAACAATAATTATATTGATCCATAGTGTAACTTATCGATCCGTAACCCGAGCATACACTCTCTCTTCTCTAAACCCCGACTTTCTATCTAATCTAGGCTCAAAGAGCTATGAATTAGCTATCCTATCTCGTGGTGTCTCCTCTTCTTGTTCCTGTCTTGGCTCTTCCTTGATCTACTTCTTATTGAACGTGAAGCTTTAGATCAACTTGGACTTTTTTGGCTTGAGGGGTCTTGGGCTGTTTATATATCGGTCTTCCTCTGTCTCTTCTACTTCAACAAAGCGATGTGGTATTAACCTTGAATAAATCCCGCACTTCTTCGTCGCCCTCGGATCAAACCGACTCAAATCAACTGGTTTAGATCGAGTCTTGGAGGCGGTTGAGGAACATTCCGTGCGGAGGGGCGAGACGGCGGCTCAGGGGCCGATCGCCCCATTATTGGGCCGATCGGCCCGAGGGGGCCTCCCCTCGGGTCCCGTCGTGCGTCGCGTGTTCGAGTCTTCTAGATGATGTATTTCTTGGTTCCGAAGTTAGTTCACGTCGGAGAGATCCGTAGCCTTTCGGATTCATTTTGGAGTTGGATTGCATTGCGTTACGTCGGTCGTATGCCACGTCATTTCTGGCGATTTTTACATTAAGTCCCTCGCAAATCACAACTTTACCAAAACTCATGGAATTCATTAGTAGAAAACCCTAATAAGGTTATCTAATTTTATTTTAGTTCTTTTCCATGAATGGTCGATGCATAAAAATATGAGTTAGTGAGCATCAACAAACTCCCCAAGCTTACCTCTTGCTAGTCCCTAGCAAGGTCCTCGTGTGTGTTATCAAAGTAAATCTCAACCAAGGTAGGATGAAGAATTTAGAATCATAAACTTGCTTATATTTACTTGAGAGCATGGAGTTTTTATCATCATGAATCTTGGACTATTGAAAGATAGAACAATTAAGTCAAACACCATGTCTCAAGTTCGTGGTTTCACTATAACTCGAGTTTTACAAAAGATTATAAAGTGAAAGCACGTAGTATTCCTCGTATGACAACAATTAATAGTAAACATTTAAATTCTTAGCCCTTTTCTTTGCTTCTTTTGTTTCTCAAAAATATATCTCCCTTATAGTAATAAATTTTTAGAGAACCTTGGGTTACATGACAACTTAATTGGAGAGGTGAGCTCTTCTCACTGTATTGACTTTTGTCACATTCTTCTCTCTCCTTTTCTTTTCTGAGATGTGAGCTCTACTCGCTCTGAACATTTGTTCATTTTTCATCTCTTTTATTAGGGAGGTAGGCTCTTCTCGCCTAGTAGAACACTTGTTCATTTCTCTCCCTCTTTCTCATCTCACTTTTCTCTCATATATATATATTTTTTTCTTTTTATTTTATTTTTGCTTGTCATGCCCAAGTCTCTTGAAAGCATAGAGAGATATATAATGTAAGCAATTTTAGCATATTTTCAACAAGGTATTTATTTTATTTTATCAGGCTTATGTCATACAGAGACTCATTTAAAATTTTCAAAGATTAATACTCCGAATTTAAGCCACGTATGAACAAGATAGATAGTAGCTCAACTTTTATTATATCATATCAATCAATTGCCTAGACTTGAAATTTAAGATCATACTCCCACAGAACTCAAGTTCAAAGCATGTTTTAGAATCTAAACAATTATATCCATGTTGGGAGGTAAACTAGGCATTGATCACGAGGAGCAACATCTATCATGTTCTTATAGCATAATTCACGTATCAATATAATTATTATTCTCATTTTTTTATAGCACACCTATATATATATATATTAAAACAAATATTATTTATACTAGCTAAATAGACACTCAAATATAAATATATAGCTAAATAATTAAAAACTATAGTAATATAGATAAATAGATAAATAGATAGATAGATACTTACCTTGGGGGCACTCCTTCCCCAAGGGTCCGACGATTGGTTGGTTTGACAGGGGTTCCCCTCACCGTGGTTTTAACGGGACCACTCCCCAAGCTGCTTGATGCACTTACCTATGTCCCATGCGCCGAAAAGTCTCTCCAAATTGCTCAGTGTTGGTCTCCACCGCGTCCCGGATGTCGTCCAACGCTTCCCCCCCCTTTGTCGCATCCACTCTTGCCGATTGTACAAGATGTCGGAGTGGGCGTTTCGAGTGTTGATTAGGGTGCGATATTGTCGCACACCTTGGCGGATATCACTGGATCGCGGTACTCGTAAATCCCGCAAAAGAATGACGGGCCGGGCGTAAATGCAACATGACTACCTTCCGTATTTCCCGTGGTGGGCAGCGGTCCTCCCGGTAGGCGCGACGTGGATGCGGTGGCACGGCCCTCGTGATGCTTGGTACGCTGCACCCTCTGGAGTTTGGTCAGCTCCTCTGTATTGGGATGTTGAAGCTCTGCTTGATGTGGATGGCTGACGTTGGACCGGCTGTGCCTGCGTATGTATCAAGAAAGATTGCACAGAGTATATGCCTAATCCCGGGTTAGGTAACGGGATTGCATTGTTGTTATGAAGGTAGTAATATTGTTCTCGGTCTTTTCTTACCCAACGCCCCTCGCGAAAATAGTCGCATTATGATATCTCGTGGAGTGGTTATGTACGTGATGGTGGTGTCATCTCCCAGCAGGCCTAGATCATTGGCTATACGAGTGATTAATGAAGTGCAGCTTATCTCTCCAACTAAGTTGGGGAGTGATAGCCAATGGTCTACTAGTGACATAACAGTGAAACGGATGTCCTTCTAACAAATGGCATATAGGAATGCCGCCTCGATGCTCAGATAAATGATATTGTCCTTTCGTGGGAAAAGGACAAGGGCCATCCATTTGTGTAAATATCTTAGTGTTGGAAGGTGGATGTCATTTGTGCGAGGTCGGTGGAACATACCCTTCCCAAAGATTTCGCCCGCAATACTTCCCTGTTGAAGTCGCTAAGGTGGAGGTTACATTTATGGGGCGCCTTGACTCAAAACCTAGTGCAAAGACCGAAGTTGTCTCCATGTCATCGTGTAAGTCCGCCGGAATAACCGAAAGGTCACTCCGGTCCCATCCTCGGTGTAATTTAGTGTGCACAAAAAATTCTAATGTGAGAAGCCAAGACCCCCTCTCGAGGTGTCATAGAAAGAAGACCATCCTTAATTTGAAAAATAATATTGAATTCTGGTAAAATTCCTATACGGTCCATGAATGTATTATCTAGCATAGGAGTAAGTGAGAAATCTCTGTTCTTAAGTTTATCATACCTACTCCTTTCGTCTCCTCGCTTGCAAATGAAGGTGTACGCCCAAGGTCGAAGTTTTACCTCGGCTTGGTGAAGGCATTGGAGATGGAGAAGCTAGAGGTGATGGCGTCGCTCTTGTGTCGGTGCTCATTGATCGCCGGAACCAGCCCGAGAGTTTGAGCGTGACCGCTAAAACCTTCCAAGCAAGGACGACATTTTCTCGGGATTTTGGCGAGAGGATTTCTAAAGGATTTTTCTTCTAAGTTTTTCTCTCCTCTAATTCTTTCCTAATCTGCTCAAGGCGCTTCTTCTTCTCTCTTCTGAAATCAGAATTTCTAGTTGCTTGGGATAAGAAGAGAAGGAGGCCGGCGGCTCGCTTATAGGCGGAGGGGGGCCGATCGCCTGATTATTGGGGCGGGTCGGCCCCACAAGTGGGCCCATTCGGTGCCCTCTCCACCATCTATTATTTGCTGAAATTCCACGCTAGAATAGTATATGTTAGGTCAAGTGGAAGTATGCTGGTGGAAATTGGATGGTGGAGGAGAAAAGGGAATAAAGAAAGTGATGATTTGATGTTTTGTCCCTATGACATATGGGTCCCACTTGTAAGGTTGTAATATTTTTGTATTTTCTGAATAAAAATGAAAGATGTAAAATTATTTTTGTGCCACCACGTAAAAAAAGTAATTAAACGGGTTTTACTCCGCAAAAAATTAATCATGGGGCGTAATTTTTCTTTTTTTACGATGAATGTAAAAGTGCAAGAATTTAAATTGCGTAAAATAAATGCAAGGAATAAAATATTTTTGGATTTTTAAATTTTTACCGAAGTTACCCGACGGCGAGGGGTCCGTAGTTAAGGTCCTCGAACGGGGACCTTCCAATCTTCTAGTCCTCTGATGCATCCTCCATCGGAGAGGATGGTTCGTCTGGCATCGTCTTCTCTTGATTGATCATGTTCGCATTGGTGGCGAGTTCTGGTCTGGGTTTGAAGGCGAACTTCTCCTCCTTTCCATTGATCTCAAATGTGATCTCTCCAAATACGACGTTGATGTTAGCGTTGGCGGTGCTAAGGAATGGTCGTCCGAGGATGAGTGAGACCCTGAGTTCAGGTGCATGTCCAAACATAAACGAAGTCGATCGGCACAAAGAACTCCCTGATCCTCACCGAACATTCTCGGCGATTCCTAACGGGTAGCGAACCGATTGATCTCGCTAGTTGTAGACACATTGATGTTGGAACCAAGGTAGGGTGCTTGAGCTTGTCGAAGACAACCTTGGGCATCACACTCGACACTTGCTCCAAGATCACAGAGTGCGTTGTTGAAATATTGATCTCCGATTGAGCACTCTATAGTGGGGCATCCTCGGATCCTTTTTCTTGATGGGTAACGTGTTTAGGATTGCCGCACTACACTCTTCCTCGTTAGCTTGATGATCTCCGTGGTTGGTAATGGTCTCTTCTTGTTTAAGATATCTCTAATGTACTTGGCGTATGTAGGGACCTCGCATGGCATCTAATAGAGGTACATTAATATAAAGTTTCGGATTACCTCTATGAATTTGCCGAATTGATCATCAATTTGAGGCCTTCTTATTCTTCTTGGATAGGGTAGGAAATTGGTGTCGCGGAAAGTCTTGTCCCACGTGGTTCTTGGCGCACAACTTCTTCTACGCCATCATCCTTGTCTTCGAATGTTGGCCGGTACTACGGGTTGTGCAAAGGGTCGCAGTGCCGTAGGTTTCCTAGCCGGTCTTATCGCTGCCGGGGGAATGGTGGATCGGTAGTTTGCTTACCACCTCTTGTTCGATGTTATGTACCTGCCATGATTAGTGACAACAGTGCATAGCAAAGAGACAATTTTGATAATTTTGATTCTAGTTTGATATTAAAAGCAACTTGCTCTTTTATCATAGCGTAAAAGTTATCCATTTTAGCATTTATATCTTCTAGAATTTTATCATTAGCAACTAACTTCTTAGAGAAATTATCATTAATTTTAACTTGCTCTTCAATTAATTCTCGTAAAGAAGGTTGCTTGAATTTATTACCCGAATTAAAGTTATTACCCCAATACTTACCTGCGTAAGTTGGTCGTGGTTTATGGGTCTTCTTTTTTTGGGTTGGTGCCGATTCGTGAACCACCAAGCTTGAACTTCTTGAAGCGCTCATGTAGTCTTGTAAAGCTTGTCGATTCTTTTCTTGTAGTTGGCTCGCTCCTCAAGCCAATTTAGTAGCACGTCCATCCCTCGTTGATACCGCCTTCAAGTCTTCTTGTTCTTCTTCTATTTCTTCACTTTGATGACAAGATTGGGTGTTCTTCGTGGTCCAAATTTTGATTTTCTGATATCTTACACATAAGTATGTTGGCTTTCCCCGTGTAAGTGATAAGAATGATCCTCCAAAGAAAGGGCGCCTAGATGCTCTCTTGGTTTTTGAATTAGTCCATGGTAGAATCCTTGTAAGAGCATCCATTCTTCCATTCCATGGTGAGGGCAATCCGATATGTATTCTTGAAAACGTTCCCATGCCTCCGAATAGATTCTCCCTTTGTCGCCGAAAGTTGGTAATTTTTCCACGTAAGGCATTGGTTTTGCCTATGGGGAAAAATTTTTGATAAGAATGTGGTTGAACATTTCTCCCATGTGTCTATCTTTTGTTCACTCGGAGTAGAACCATTGCCTCGCTCTTCCCCGATAGTGAGAAAGGGAATAAATGGAGCAGATCATGTCCTTGGGAATGTTCTTGATATTGATGGTGGCGCCTATCTCCATGAAAGTCCGGAGATGAGTGCTTGCATCTTCATGTGTCTTTCCTTCAAACGGGTTAGCTTGCACCATGTTGATGAGGCTTGCCTTGAGCTCGAACTCATGATTGATTTGAAGTGTAGGTCCAAAGGCGAATGTTCTCGATGTTTGGAGCAGAGAACTCTCGCAACGCCTTTTTCGTGCATGACTTCGTGAACTTGGTGTTGCCGGTTGACTTGATTCGATGATGATGAAGTATAGTGAATCACAAATCTAACCTCGTTAATACCCTCGCAAGTAAGATGGAAAAAAGACAATAAACGGGTAAATCTGCTTAAGCGAGGATGCTAAGTAGCAAATCCACACTTAGAATTCATCTATCAATAATCAAAAAGAAAAAGTTATCTAAATCTTCCCCTAACGGCGCCAAAATGCTTGTTGGCATTTATTAACTTACAGAGAAATAGATCCGCAAAGCGCACGGATATCCAAAGTGAGCATTTCACCCGAGGGTTTTTAAATATCGAATCCACGAGGAAGATAAGATTAACAATTCATTTGATTAAGGACAAGATAGAAGACTAATGAGATTCGGTGGTTTAGCATTTACTTAAAAACAGGGTGAGCCAATAAAAGATAATAGTGATAAGGTATATAAGACAGTGAGGTGCACGTGGTGAACAATAGGATAAGATTAATTCCTAGTTAGATTAGGATTGGATTTATGATGACGGGACAGTTCTTATGTAGCATACAAAGAATTTACTGAAGGGAAATAAACAGCATAGCATAAGATCATATATAAATCAAAACCATAAATAAAAATGTGTACCCAAGATTACTTAAGAAAATCAAGAACGAAACAAGATCATCCCAAGAATCATTATCGACTAGTCTTATACACGGGGAGGATTGCAAAGGACTCAATAGTGCCGCTACCACTACGATCTACCACACGACCCTAAGATATAAGGTGAATCCGCAAAAATAAATTATATCTAAGCACCATGCCTACATACTCTCTATTACCTAGCATACAAATGTAATATACTAGGAGCTCTACGAATAAGTACTTCGAATTACCATGAATAATGACTATATCAAATATGCTATGACTAGAATAAAGTGTAAGTAAACTAATTGTATGCATAATAATTAAATAGCACGAAGGTGTATGAAAACAATAATTATATTGATCCATAGTGTAACTTATCGATCCGAACCGGAGCATACACTCTCTTCTCTAAACCCTGACTTTCTATCTAATCTAGGCTCAAAGAGCTATGAATTAGCTATCCTATCTCGTGGTGTCTCCTCTTCTTGTTCCCTCGTTTTGGCTCTTCCTTGATCTACTTCTTATTGAACGTGAAGCTTTAGATCAACTTGGACTTTTTTTGGCTTGAGGGGTCTTGGGCTGTTTATATATCGGTCTTCCTCTGCCTCTTCTACTTCAACAAAGGATGTGGTATTAACCTTGAATAAATCCCGCACTTCTTCCGTCGCCCTCGGATCAAACCGACTCAAATCAACCGGTTTTAGATCGAGTCTTGGAGGCGGTTGAGGAACATTCCGAAGCGGAGCCGAGACGGCGGCAAGGGCCGACGCCCCATTATTGGGCCGATCGCCCAGGGGGCCTCCCTCCGGGTCCCGCCGCGGCGCCGCGTTTCTCGAGTCTTCTAGATGATGTATTTCTTGGTTCCGGGTTAGTTCACGCCGAGAGATCCGTAGCCTTTCGGATTCATTTTGGAGTTGGATTGCATTGCGCTACGCCTGGCCGTATGCCACGCCATTTCTCCGATTTTCTCGTTAAGTCCCTCGCAAATCACAACTTTACCAAAACTCATGGAATTCATTAGTAGAAAACCCTAATAAGGTTATCTAATTTTATTTTAGTTCTTTTCCATGAATGGTCGATGCATAAAAATATGAGTTAGTGAGCATCAACAGTAGCACACTAAAAAGCATGTTGTTTTACCGCTGAACACCCCGGCCAAACCTCATGTTCACTTGGGATCACCTCACAAGACTCAACAATCGATAGATCCAACACCTTAGAGCGAGCAAAAGGTAAGCAAAGGAAATATTTAAGGACCCAGTTGGATGGGCCAAATATAACTTTGCCAAACCATAACTTTGCAAGAATTTAATATATCTACTAATAAGGATCAAAATTTAGTTTCTTTTGTATTGGCGGGGGCCGCGAACACGCATACCCCTCTACCACAAATTATGACGCCCACTCTCCCACTTGGGGAGATGGTAAGCCCGTGCGCCCACCGAAAGTGTGGCAATGTGGGCCACGCACCTAGGCCATGGCCCTTCTTGATCGACCATTGACCCCGTCCCGTAAGTATGGAACAACATTGCCCTTGCCTTTCTTTTATAGCAAGCTCTCCGGTTTGGCTCTCCTCGGGCAAGGGAGGTGGTACTGATTAACTGAGCGCCTAGCGAACTCGCATTAGCGCAAGACAGAGCCTGAACTGCGCAATCTTCCAGCAATCTTCCATGGGCTGACTTGTTAGTGGGCCTGCATGTTCGAGCCCAATTTCGTAGCTTTCATTCTCATCCTATGTGAACTGAATTTGCTTTCAAAACAAAATTGAATTTGCTTTGTGGCCGAGCAAAGGTAATATTTAAATATTTTTTAATTAATTAGGTACTATATGGATACATTAGCAATCCATACGCCGGGCAAAGCAAATATTTAAATAAATAAACTTTAATTAATTAGATACTATATGGATATATTGGGAATCCGCACAAACTACCATAACCAAACCAAGGACCGAATTGCAAGATGGAGCAACATTTAAATTCGGATTGCAACCAAACCCTACCCATTTGCAAGAATTTAACTTCATCTTGCAACCAAACAAGGACACAAAATTTAGTTTCTACATATTGGCAGGGGCACCGGTGAGGACGCTGAAGGTTGTGCCCGATTGTTGGGTTTGTATTGAAGGTGATCCAATTTTTGGCCCAGAGCTTATATTGCCTAGATTTGAGCCCAATTCCATGTAAGGCCCAAGTAATTGTGGCTGAGCAAAGGAAAATATTTATATATACTTAAAGTTTAATTAATTCAATACAGCCTCCGGTGGCCATGTCGAGGCTGCTCAAGGTGTGAGCACAGCCAGAGAAAATCGTCGATGCTAGATCCTCCGAGGAAATACCGAAGTCACGCACTCCACACCCATCAATGGCCACCCGAGAAATCATGATGAAAGAAAATCAACGATTTCCCAGATGAACCCAAACAAAAAAAAACTAAGGAAAAAGTCTACATAACCCCCTGACCTATGTATGGTGGTACACATAATCCCCTGATCTATAAAACCGGTTTTTCTGCCCCCTAAACTTTCAAAACCGGTCAAATAACCCCCTGGAGCGGTATGGATAAGTGGTTTTGCACATGTGGCACTTCATTCGCCCACGTGGCAGTCCAACTTGGCACAACCTCTCCCTCTACACCTGCCTTCTCTCACCGACGTGTGGTCCCCACCTGTCATCTTCCACCTCCAGCCAGATCTGAACCATATCTTCCACTTGCATGGCCGCCCGGGCCATCGGAGCTAAGCCCCTAGACAATCATCGCACTCGCCCCAAAGCTACGCACGGACACATGTGGGATGATGGCGCTTGCCGCCGCCGCCGCGGCGAGCTCTCGCCCGCTGCATGGTGCATGTTAGTAATCTTGTGTATAAACCATAGTTTAGAACACTGCATGGCTTTTTATTTTTAGCTCTATGCATGCACCTAAGCGCCAACTTGTGGTGGCCGGGTGCGTAGGAGGTAGTGGCCGAGCTTCACTCGCCGAGAACCTGGGCATGCAGCCATGGCCGGCGGGTGCAGCACATGGGGGATGGACGTGCGCACATCTCGCACTCGTGGGCGCCGTGTGGACTGCACCGCGCTGCTTTGTATTCCAATAAATATATCAATACAATCTCGAAAGCTGCGCTTCTCACAACACCAAAACACTCATGTCAACTTTGCGTTGAGTTTCTGTGTTCGTGGCCCAGCCGGTGTGGGTGCAAGCGTGCTCGGCGACCGCGAGCCTGTACTGTGTTAGTTAAACCGTTGCATTGTCCATTCGGTTAAGATTACAAAGAGTCTTAGCATTAGATCGGTGAGTCAATCTAGGCAAAGTTGTTAGAGCTAGTCGAAAGTAAACGGATCATGCGTGAACGGAGGCGTGCTCGGGCACGACGTGATCCGGCGTGTTGCAGAGTCGGTACGCGCCACGACGGGACCGGCCGCGCCGAGAGTCCGTCCGCGTGTGAAACGATGTGATTCACGGTGTATGGCGTGGCGTGGGGAGATGCGGAGGCATGTTCCGTAATTCCATGTATCCCTATAAATATAAAGTGGAGGAGACCGAGGAAGCCGCGACGTTGGCGGACAAAAACGATTGTCATCTTGTTTCCATCTACGCCCAGCCACCGTGGGTCACCATTGCGTGACGCGCCCACCGGGCGAGCCTGCTCTGACGTTCCAAGGCAACGCTTGGTTCCAACACGCGGTATCGGAGCCGCTTGGTTGTCGAGGGGAGGCGCTCGTGACGGTGTGAAGTCGATTGAGTTGACGGTGGGTGTTCTCGCCGAACGGTGAAGAAGACAGCCATGGATCACCAACTTCGCTCTGAGATGGGTTCAGCTCGAGAGAAGGAGACCATGGACCGCTGCTCAATCAAGCAAAGTAATCTTGTGTGGCCTATGTTGACTCGCACAAATTATCGAGTGGGCGTCCCATATCAAGTGCAACTTGAGGGATGTATATCCGGAGGTTGTCGAGGAGGCCGATGCTACCAAGGTGGATAGACGACATGATCGGTTGGCTCTAGGAGCCATGCCGCGTGGTGTGCCACAGAGATGCACTCGATGCTTCAACAAGAAGACCGCCAAGGAAGCCTGGAAGCAATCAAGACGATGCGGCTTGGGGCAGATCGTGTCAAGGAAGTGAACGCCGTGGTTACCGGGTCAATTCGAGTCGATCGGGTTCAAACCGTGAGGCCATTGATGAGTTTGCTATCCGCATCACGAAAACTTGTAAATGTGAAAGTTACGAGGACTAGGGGAGGAAAGTATCACCGACGAAAGGATGGTGAAGAAATTCCTTCGGTGGTGCGGAGCAAGTACAGGCCAGTGGCGGTGGCGATCGAGATGGTGAAGGATCCAAGAAATTCACGCCGAGGAGTTGATAGGTCACCTTCGCTCACCGAGACAGATTGGAGCCATCCGCTGAACAGACATGAGAAGATCGCAAACTTCTTCTAACGTAAGAAGAGTGGGCTGCCAGAACAAGCAACGCCACCGATGCACAAGGAAGCAAATCGGTGGTGGGCGGTATGAGAAGAAAGAGAAGACAAAGGTCACGGATGCTCGTGGAAACCGGTGGAAAGAATGTCACAACATATGGGACACCAAAAACGCAAAGGTAAATGCCACAAGTGTGGTGTTTTTGGCCACTTCAGGAAAGATTGCAAGTCCAAGCCCAAGGGGGACAGGCAAGAGGCAACTCATCATGCCGATGCAGAACGAGTGGAGCTCTGATGGTGGCAATGTGTGTGCGATGTTCGTGAGAATCCGGTTGTCGGGCGATGGAGGAAGTGTTCTTGAACCAAGAACGTGTGTTTCCATCACAGTATAGTGCAGGCTCGTGGGTACTTGATACTGGTGCGACAAACCATATGACAGGGTGTCGTGATGCTTTGGCATCCTTGGATGAATCTGTCAAAGGATCGGTGAGGTTTTGGTGATGGGTCAACCGTGAAGATTCAGGGAATCGGTCTTTGTGCGGATTCTTTGGGAAGAACGGTGACCACCGTGTACTCACCGAGGTTTACTTCATTCCATCTTTGAAGTGCAATATTGTGAGTCTTGGCCAGCTTGAGGAAGGAGGGTGCAGGGGTTGAGATAGATCATGGCATCCTTGAGGTGTTTGAGCGGGTGCAAGAAGGATGCGAGTGTAACACCCTGTGTTTAATTATCGCTTAAGCAACGGATTTGGCCAAAGACAAGTGTATTAGTTCATGGTCACGTCGTCGGGTCAAAGAGACGCGAGAGGAATCAGATTCAAAAATATTCCCTTTGTCGGAAACCCCGGATTTCAAACCCTAGTTTGTCCCCTTTTATTTTATTCAAAATTTATCAAGAATTTGGGTATGGTTATTAAAGCATTTTTGTAGAGTTTTCAAAACTAAACAAAGTTGGTATTTTGAGTTTTCAAAGTTTAGTTCAAAATTTTGAAGTAATTTTGAATTTTATTCAAACCCTAATTACCCCCTTTTCTATATTTTTTCAAAATTTATGCAAAATTTGAGAAAATTTTCAAAAGCTAGTTTGTAGATCTTGAAAAATTAAGGGGAGTTACTTTTTGGAAAATTTTGAGTTTAGTTCAAATTTTGAGAGTAATTTGCAAAATTCAGATTGAAAGAGAAGGTCAAACTTGGGACTTAGAATTTTTCTAAGTCCGAGATTAGTATCCGACAGATCGACGTCTCGCGTTCTCGAGATTTTGTTAAGCAACTTGAGTTGGACCAAAAACACGGATTTGAGTTTATGCTTTGAAGATCAACATATCAAAAGTTGAGATTGATCGGATTTGTTTTGACAAGGTTTTGACAACAGTTTTTAATCATTGTTGAGTCGTTGACAATGCCATCCTTGGAGATCATTATCTCTTAATCCGAAAGCTTAATGATCATGGGCCCGTTATGAAAATGAAGGTTGATCGGTGGAGAACATTTTTGTCTCTTTACCCATGTCGAGATTCGCCCAGAAAATAGCCCAAACCAAAGACCACAACCGACCCACTTTCACTGACAGTGTTCGATGAAATGTCTCCAAGGGGCGACGTGTGTCCGCGCGCCGCAAATTGAGAGCCGACGGCCATCGCTGTCCCCTCCTTCGCGACGCCCCTCACCGGTGCCTCGGCTGCCCAGCCGGGAGGCCGGCCGTGTTCGAGCATGCCCGCCCTTCGCCATCTCCTCCCTCCTCCCGCCCACGCCGACGCTGACGCCGGGCGCCGCCGCCGCCAGGCAACCGCCATGGCTCCATGGCTATCGCCGTTTCCTTCCCAAAACCGGGGCACCACCGGGCGAGCTAGGCCGGTTTCACCACCTCCATCGCCTTTGCCCTAACCGCGCCGCCCCTTCCACACTTTTTCTACGGCGCCGCGCTTCCGAAGACCACACGGCCGCCCGCGCCCGCCGTGGCCGGGCCGACCCGTCCCCGCTTTGGCCGGGGTAAGCCGCTCCGTGGACGCCTTGTGGCCGTGCTCCGGGTGCCTCGCCGCCGTCGTCCGAGGCCGGAGGCCGCCTGGCCGCCAAAATGCAGGCCCGGCCGTCCCGCCCGGCCGCCCTCTCCATCGAATGTAGAAGAAGAGAAGAGGAAAAGAAAGAGAAGGAGGACCGATTGGAATATCAGCAAAAAGTCGTGGTGCTAGGTGAGAAGTCCTATGACTCATATGAATAGTGTTCTCATCCCTTAATTGTAATTTTAAATTTTATCAAGGGTCTTTTTATAAAAGTGCCAAGTCAAGGTCCGGATGGGCCATCGTTGGGCCTACTTTTTACTGTTCTTATGGGCCGGTCCAAGATCGCTCGTTTGGGCCGGTCGGCTTTAAGCCCAAAGGCCTTTTCTTTTTAATCAAATGTTTTATCAATTTCTATTTGTTTGAATAGTGTCGGTTTTTGTTTTTTTTTATATAAATTTAAATAGCGCTTCTAAAATTCTGAAAATTTTTGTGTAGCCTTCCCATGAGTATGTCTACCCATGAAAAGTTTGAAACTTTGATTTTGAGTAGTTCTTGCATGATTTAAAAAATACAAATTTTAATTAAAAATGCATCTTCCTTGATTTTTAATAATTATTTTATTTATCCAAAAATCATGAAAATTATTTTGGTACTGTTTTATGACCTGACCTACTTGTACAAAATTTTTGAGCTTATTTTGAGAAAGTTAAAATATTTATTATTTCATGCCCTATTATTTTATGTGTTAAACAAATTGTTTAGCGCTTTTATAACTTAGGGTTTTGGGGTGAATTTTGGGTTGTTTTAGAACCCTAAACCACACCACTGTTAAAATGGTCCTTGAGAACTCCTTAGGCAATGGTGATGATATCTCGTAGAATAGTTCAACAAGTTGGTTTTGTTGGGTTGCAACTTTATCGTGAAGGAAAGTTGAACTCAAGCGTTTATCATTTCATGCACTCGCCAATCATGTTTATATATACGGCATCATGTAAAGCATATATTATTCTTTTCGTAGTAAACGAAGGTGATCAAGAGATTGTTGATCAAGCTTCCAAGAGGGTTTTCTTGTTGATCCGAAGTTCTCGATTATTGTGATCCATCGTCCGAGTCGGGATATTTCACAATCAAGGCAAGCCCCGCTTCATTTAAACATTTTCCTTGTGTTTTACAAAAGCTTTATATCACCTTTTGCTTTATGATCTGCATTAGGTGATAGGAGTTGAGTGACAACCTAATTGATGCATTACCATTCCTTGTTATTTCGATATCTACCTTGATAACTTTGTTTTGCTAAAATGCTAGAAAGCTTAGCCCGGCTATATTAGTTAGACTTTTGAGTCCAAATGTGACAAGTCCTTATGATAGCCCGAAGAGGCTTTTGATAAGAAAGGATGCTATATGAGAAAAACCATACTTTGGGATATGGTGTTGAAATTGAGACCGGTCGGGTAATTTGCATTGAGAAGGAGTCTCGTGTAGTATTTCCGGCTTGTCGATTAAGGACCGTGGCGTTGTAAGAAATGTGCACCGAGACTATGGAACGCACTGCGCCCGAGGTCGTTGGACCAATGGCACGTCTGTCATGGGTGTCATCCCATCACGATCGACCCTAGTTCGGACGCATACTCCGGTAAGCCTAATCTTGGGGTGTCAAATCGAAACGCATAACCGCAAGACCGGGAGTGGAGAGATGGCGGGAGTACATGTTACCCTCGTGGGTTAAAGTCCCTGATTGAGGCGTACGGTACTCTCGGTGGCGTAGGACGCGTTCCGTTTTGAGTATCCAGAAAGGGTTGATATATGCAAGCTTAAGTGCTACATATGTCGTGGAAAAAGAACTCCCCACTGGGTTAATCGATTTCGAAATCGCCGTGCTTCTGGATATGGAGACTTGGTTTCCCACTTACATCGTAGTTTAATTATGGAACAAAGTGAAGAGATGGAATAAGTGATGGAACTTCTACAAGTGTTTGTCAGTAGTATAAGATCACCTAGAATAGGTGAGAAACTTACTTGAAAATAAAATGTTGAAAGTAAGGATTCACTACTAGTAAGCTTTTCTCGCAAAAAGAGTCCTTGATTCTTGCTAAAAGCCTTACCTTGATTCCTATTAGACCAAAGATTCCCGAGTCTTCTCCTATTTTCTTTAGTCGGGTAAGTCTTGTTGAGTACTCCCCGCATCGGGGTTTGTTGACCCATGTTGCAGATCTCGAGTCATGTTTGCACCTAACGTCTTTGCATGACGGTTCTTCAGAAGAAAGTGACGATGAGTGAGAAATGAGACCCGTGGGCGTGGTCTAGTAGTATCTTTGTATAATAAACTCTTTGCTACTCCTACTTTTTATTTTGTAAAAACTTGTTTCAAATAAATGGTTGTAAAAGTATTGTAATATAAATCTTCCGCCGTTTTACTCGATTATGTGTGAAAATTGTTGTAATACTTGCAATGACCTCGTAGAACGGATCCCGGTTGGAAAAAGTTAATAGTGCTTTTTCGGATTATAGGTGCACATATGTGACTATTAAAGGTCGTTGAACCGATAATTAGTACATGTGGGCCCCGTAATTTGGAAGGTTCTGTTACAAGGAGAAACGGGAGTCCTTGTCGTGGCTGAGAGGAAGAAATTTATCGTACATTATGAAGATTAATCTCACTTCACCCGTTTGTCTGTTGAGCAAGATGGATGATGTAGCCTGGTTATGGCATGCTAGGTATGGACATCTCAATTTCAGGTCACTTTGTGATCTTGGCAGGAGGGAGATGGTGGATGGTATTCCGCAGATTTGTCGTGTTGAACAGGTGTGTGATTGTTGTACACTGGCAAAACAACATCGTAAGACTTTCCCTCAGGCATCAGCATATCGAGCTACTGGTGGGCTTGACCTGGCTCATGGAGACTTGTGTGGACCCATAACACCACAAACACCAGGTGGTAGGTCCTATTTTCTACTGATAGTGGATGACTACAAAACTATATATGGGCTGGAATTATTGAGTACGAAGGATGAGGCGTTGAGCCGGTTCAAGAAGTTCAAGGCGTAAGCCGAGGTGGAATCGGGACGCCGCCCGAAAATGTTCGTAATGCATCGAGGTGGTGAGTTCAACTCAGGCTCGTTTTCCAGTTATTGCATTGAGCAGGGAATCAAGAGGAACACGACCACACCTTACACACCGCAGCCAGAACGGGTTGTGGAGCGCCGAAATCGACAGCTTGTCGAGATGGCTCGGTGCTTGCCGAAAAGCATGAGTGTCCCTAAGGTTTTGGGGAGAAGCAAAATTCACATGGTCAGTCTACTTGCTTAACCGTCGCCAACTAAGAGCCTAAACGGCATTACTCCGCACGAGGCTTGGTTTGGGAGGAAACCGAGTGTGAAGCACTTGCGCATTTTTTTGGCTGCACCGCATTTGCCAAATGTACAGACCGGTGTTTCAAAACCGCCGATGATCGGGTTCCCGGGTGTTTTTCGGCTATGAACCCGGACGGCGGGCTATAGAGTGTTTGATCCAAAGAACCAATCGGGTGATCGTGACCAGGGATGTGGTATTTGATGAAGCTAGACGATGGAATTGGGAGGGAGCAGCAGCAGGTAACGAGCAGTTTTCACTCGTCTATTCTGACGACGATCAGGAAGTGCCCGTGCCGGACGCTACTATTCACCATCCGCAACAACAGCTCCGGTTCTCGGCCCGACAAAGCAAGCGACGCTGGGGCTCGGGAGCGATGATGGCTTGCCGCCTACACTTGCCGCGTCAATTCCATCGGGCAGGGTGGTCTTTGGACACCGATTCACACACCAACGGGGTCCGGTCGTGGATCAACACAGTATCTCAGCCACGCTTTGTATCGCCACCGGGGAGGTTCAAGTGATCTGAAGGCACCGTTACGCTACGGTCGATACCCCACCTACTTGATTCGACAAATCCGGTTCAAGGTTTCGAGTACAGCGGTTTGTGCTTGGTCACTGCGTCTGATGAGCCAGCTACGGTGGAAGAGGCAATGGCACAACGTTGCTGGAAGGAGGCGATGGATGCTGAGATGAAGGCGATTGACGATAATAACACTTGGGTAGTCAGTGAGCTACCGGAAAAACAGCGAGCCATAGGGCTCAAGTGGGTCTTTAAAGTTAAGAAGGATCCTGATGGGAAGATTGTCAAGTATAAGGCGAGATTGGTCGCTAAGGGCTATGCACAAAAAGACATGGGGTGGATTTCGACGAGGTTTTCGCCTCCGCTGCGGAATTGAAACAAAGGAGGGTGTTGTTGGCGCTTGCAGCTCAATGTGGATGGGAGGTTCATCATATGGATGTAAAATCGGCATTCTTGAATGGTGACTTAACTGAAACAGTTTATGTGCAACAACCTCCGGGGTTTTCACTAGGTGATGGAAGCAAGGTGTTGAAATTGATAAAGGCACTCTATGGTTTAAGGCAGGCACCGAGGGCCTGGAACTCGAAGCTTGACAAGGCTCTGATTGCTCTGGGATTTCAGAAGAGCAAATTAGAACATGCTGTGTATAAAAGGAGCAACAATCACCGTCTTGGTTGTCGGGGTTTATGTTGACGACTTGATTATCTCTCGTTCAAATCTAAAAAAAGAAGTGAAGAAGTTTAAGGAGGAGATGAAAAAGAAGTTCAACATGAGCGATCTTGGTTTGCCGAAGTTACTATCCGGGCATTGAAGTAAAGCAAAGCAATCGTGGGATCACCTTGTGTCGAGTGGTTACACGGCCAAGATCTTGGAGTCGATGGGCATGGCAGATGCAATCCTTGTGCTACACCCATGGAGGCTCGGTTGAAGCTTCGGCAAGAAGAATGATGGAGAGGTTGTGAATGCTAACGCATACGTAAGCATCATAGGGAGCTTGAGGTATCTTGTCAACACTAGGCCGACATAGCTTTTTGCGGTGGGTGTTGTGAGCGCATACATGGAGGCTCCCCGGTAAACGGCATTGGGCTGCAAAGAAACACATTCTACGGCACCTTAAGGGTACATCGGATTTTGGCCGCAAATGGGAAGGGCACCGAGCTTAAGCCATTCTTGTTGGGCTATAGCGACGCTGACTTCGCCGGGCGATGAGGAGGACAGAAGAGCACTACTGGGTCGCTTATTTCCTCGGATGAGCTTGGTCACTTGGGCTTCACGTATGTAAGGTTGTGGCACCGCCGTCCCCGCGGAAGCCGAGTATGTTGCGTGCCGCAAATGCATGACAAGGTATATGGCCGAAGTCGGCTAGTGGGCGATCCGATGGGAACGGCGAGACGTCCGTGAAGCTTCGATGGATAACATGTCACCATCGCGACCGAGCAAGAACCCGGTGCATCACGACAGAGTAAACACATTGACACCAAATATCACTTCCTACGTGAGTGTATCGAGGAAGGGAAGGTGGAGATTGATCACATTGGCACGGTGGACCGCTTGGCGTATCTTTTCACCAAGGCCGGGCGTGTTCGTTTTCTCGAGCCGAGGAGAAGTCGGGCGCCGTGAGTATGCAACAGTGTTTAGGGGTGTTTGTTAGTTAAACTGTTGCATTGTCCATTCGGTTAAGATTACAAAAAGAGTCTTAGCATTAGATCGGGTTGAGTCAATGCAGGGCGTGTTGTTAGAGCTAGTCGAGTAAACGGATCATGCGTGAAACGGAGGCGTGCTCAGCACGACGCGTGATCCGGTGTTGCGCGCAGAGTCGGATACGCGCCACGACGTGGACCGGCCGCGCGAGAGTCCGTCGTGGTGAAATGATGTGATTCACGCGTATGGCGTGGCGTGGGGAGATGCGGAGGCATGTTCCGTAATCCCATGTATCCCTATAAATATAAAGTGGAGGAGACCGAGGAAGATGCGACGTTGGCAAGACAAAACGATTGTCATCTTGTTTCCATCTACGCTCCAATCACCGTGGTCACCATTGCGCGGACGCGCCGGGCGAGCTTCGGTCTTTCTGGCGCTCCAAGGCAACGCTTGGTTCCAACATACCGCTGCGCGCGAACGCATCGAACGGGCGCCGCCCGCCCTCTACGGCTCTACCCCGGCCGCTGCCGGGGAGTTGGGAGTGCCCACGGGATGGTAGCGGCATGACCACCGCACCACGCGCCGCGACGCCGCCTCCACTACCGTCGAAACGGATAGCGGCGTATATGAATTGAGATGGAGGTGGAAGATGACAGTGGGGGACCACATGTCGGTGAGAGAAGGCAGTGTAGAGGGAGAGGTTGTGCCAAGTTGGACTGCCACATGGACGAATGAAGTGCCACGTGTGCAAAACCACTCATCCAAACCGTCTTAGGGGTTTATTTGACCGGTTTTGAAAGTTGAGAGGGTAGAAAAACCGGTTTTATAGATCAGGGATTATGTGTACCACCATACGGTCAGAGGGTTATGTAGACTTTTTTCAAAAAAAACTAGTAACCCCGAAACCAACAAAAAACAAACGCTGAACGCTCTCTCGCCCACGATCTACCGAGGCAACTTATTTCCAATCACACCTCAGAGAGGCCGAAGTTTACTCGAGTCTGCCCGGCCCAGAAAGACAAATTTATCTTTGTGTTGGTTGGGTGCGCCAGGCCCAGCCTGTGCAACAGCCGGGCGACGCTGGAGGCACCTAATGGAACCCTCCCCCACGAAAAAGTAATCTGACCGGTACAGAATACTCAGCCGAAAGGCCAAGAAAGAAGCGAGCGCTCGCCTGATGCCATGCCGTGCGCCTTCATTTTGTAGCTCTCCCCCTCCGCGCTCAGGTCTCGGTAGCCGATGTGGTGCTAACTCTTTGCCTATAGTTAAAAAAAAAAACTCTTTGCCTTTTCTTTCCTTCTTCTTCCAGCAAAAGCACGCGACGGCTGCGGGCCTGGGCGATGAAAGTGAAAGTGGGCCGCGTTATATGATTAGGCTTTGCATCGCGTCCGGCCCATCCATCGCTGGCTGTTGACTCGTATAGATTCGCCGACGCTGTTTTGTGCGGGACTTGGCACAGCGAGATGCCCGGCCGGCCGGCGAGCGGATCCGACGAAGACAGACAGACGCCGTCAAGAGCGTCGAGTCCGGCGGCCTGACTTGCTAGCTAGTTTGACGCCATACCGGGCGGCACTTGAAACTCCGATCCGGCGAGACTGCCACGACTCCGGCCGGGCGACCTCGGCATCACTGCTGCTGACGATGTTAGGCATACCATCATCATCATCAATACGATTTACCCAACCCGTGCTGCTACATGATCTGTGTGTGATCCTCAAAAGTGTATGCTACAATACCAGAAGCTAAGAGCCTGACTAAGCAAACACTTTTCAATGATTTGGAGACATACATGCATCTAGCACACAATAATGTTAGCGGATTATATTAGTGCGCTACTAACTAGTGCGTACATACGTGGATCAAGATCTGCAGCTCCCAACGTTTGGTAGTCGTTGATAGAAGTAGTTTATTTATTTATTCAAATATATACTCCTACTGACGTACATCCAAGGATCGCTCATGAGGACACCTGGCCAAGACAAGGAGCCGGCTAGCAGTACAACAAGGCCAGCTTCAGCGGCGCGCCGAACCAACGTACCTGTGCTGTGCCTGCCCCACGACAAACAGCAATACAGGATGAAGGACACGCATTGTCCTTGCTTGGGTGCGTAGAGTTTAGTATGATGATGTATAGTCGTGTTGTACACTTGTATATTCAGCACACACTCAATCGTATGGTGTGTCATGTGTGTATATATGATGATGATACGCTGTTCATTCTCGGATCTCTTGTGATTGTCTCACGCGGATGCCGTCCCCACAACCGGAGGAGGCACGTCCAAGTGCAGAGACCGCCGCCGCTATAGTTTCTAGCTGAGCTGTGCTCCTTGCCGGGAGAAGGACACGCGTCTACTCACCGCCGAAAGCAAAGTGGCCGGACGAGACGAGCGAGCGCACATTCTCACTCCATTAGTCTGTCACGAACACTACACCGCCACACGCAGTTTTTTTTTTTTTTTGAAACAGGAGGGGTTTCCACCCCTACACCGCACGCCACACGCAGGTTTAACCCATAGCTCTGGGTTACTAGCGAGTGCTTCGAATATCTTTATCTTGTTTATTTCACATTGCTGTGTAGCATCAAGTTTGTGTTTTGTTGTCAGGGGCCTTTCTGGATCCTTTCATTATAGAGGAATTATAATTTATTTAATGGATTAAGCTATTTATACGTTGACATGGTTCAAAGGTTTAGTGGCATCTGGTGGGCGGAGGCAACATTCCTGGGCAATCTTAACGTTGTGGAGTGTTTGGAATCTCAGAAACGCCGTCATCTTCAGGGTAGAGCGAAAGACCACGCAGCAGTTAACGTCAATCATCATAGACTCAGCTCGGCAATGGAGTTTAGCAGGGTCTAGTTTCCTGTTCAATTCAAATAATGTTGTCTTAAACAATAGTGAGTAGTCAGTGTAGTTTTTCAGCCCCATTTTAGGCTTAGGCCAATCTGGGGAGCGCTCCTCGCACGTGTAATCAACTATGCTTCTTCTTCTTAATATATCCAAAGCCGGAAAACCGGATCTTTCAAAAAAAATGGATTAAGCTATTTGGTTTGGAATTTGATATTCCACAACTTTCTCAGGTTCACATACAAACTTATCTTAAATTCATAGGGTGAAAGATGGACATTGATTGTATAGATTATTATGCTATGTTTCTACTCTCCAACTTCACGCTCTTCAACCCGATCCTTTATAGTAGAAATGCAACATGTAAGTATTTCCCTTGTATGACTAACAATGATATACAAATCTACTACACCTATATAGAGAACCTCCACTAGGGAGTTCTCTGAACCCTGATTTTTCAGACCGGACCGGAGATCGAACCGGTGAACGTGTCGGTTCACGGTTCAATTGGTCCAATCAGTCATCATGTAAAGCACCATTCCTTGTAGTGGCCGGTTCAACCGGTTCAAATAGAGTGCGATCTATTTACAAAACACAAACACAAGTGCATCAAAGTGGTAGTGACGCTACTTTGTGAAGCTGAGGTGGGGAGTTTGAATCCCCTCCCAACTCATTTACGCCCTTTTTCCGCACGTGACGAGCTTCGCATTCCGGTTCCAACGGCCTCAAAGCCGTTTTTTGATCGGTTTCCACCGTTTTTCAGAAAAAACCGCCGGTTCAACTAGTTAGATACCGTTTCACTTGCATACCGACCTTTTAAGTGAACTGAACTGGTTTCTGGTTTGGTCTTTTACCAGCTGGACCGCCGGTCCGGTACGGTTTGAAAAACTAGGCTCTGGACATGTAGTTATGCCACCTCAAGCAGCCCCACCATGTCCATGTCATCAGCAGGCCCCACAACACTAACCCTCAACTCATGTTGGTGCAGCTTCGATTCAGAATGCGCAATGCATCTCTTGCCCGTCACATCCTGTATGCGTTCTTGCCTCAAGGTCTTCCCTCCACACAAATCATCACCAAGGCCATAGACGCCTATCATGTAATATACGGTTTAGATGGTAGCTCGCACACCTGCTTGCACCCTTATCTCTGTTGGTGCTGCTGGACTCCACTCTGGTAACTAGCCACTCATAATTTGTAGGTCCCCTGTTTCCTTTAATTGCTAAGCTTATTGTTTTGAATTTTGTCAGGTTGGGTTCCAACTCAAAAAGTGTGCTTGACGTTTTACCGGCAATATCACCATATATCTGGTATCTTAGCTTGCTGCTCCATACCACAAGCTTTCATCTCTTAATTTTATTTTTTACATTTGATGAGCACATGCATCTTATACTTTTTTAAATCTTGCTACTCGCATGTACTTACATCTTTGAACTTAATTAGCTACGCTACTAATTTGGATGAGAATACACACCTTCCATAATTCCATTTGCATGACTTGCAACAATGGCTATAATACTGAAAATTCTTCGACCCATCTTCTTCTAACTATAGTACGCTTTCAGTCTCACTTTTCGTTTCTCACTTTGGATGAGAATACACATTTCTAATAATGTTGTTTTGTTTTTTTAAATGTATGTGGAATATTTGTCACGCACGCATGCAAGATTCTCAAAACTACATAGCCTGTCTAAAGGTTGTGACCAATAGATATATTGTTCAATTCGATTGTAACTATAAATGTTCGCGGCGTTGCCGCTGTATGGCCAATGTGTGCTGTTAGGAGCGCTGATGGACCTTTTTTTTCGTGCGAGTAGTTGTTTTGTTGAGTGTAGTAGGACAAATATTTATTTCCAATAATACATATTTGTTCCAATAATTAAATTTATTGTATCAAATTAACCCCAAGTGAGACTATATATATTAAATATGAAGGATCATGTTGCATTGAGAGAGCTGCTCTGCGAGCAGTAGCTCCTCTCTCTTATCCATCCAGCAAGCATGGAGTCGTCGATTGCCATTGTTGGTTGTCAAGGAGGCAATGCTCAGGTACACAGATAAGCAACGAAGGAACACCACCCCAAAACACACACTCATCACACCAGTGAGGGGAGACAAACTCAGGCTCAGTAGTAGGATGAGATAGCCTTACATGTGTGCTAGTGTCGCTCATCGGTAGTGTCTCACAAAAAGCAATGATTGATTTTTAACGATCCCAATTTCCACAGGCACTCTAGCAGTACACATCATTCTCCTTTGTTGTATACATGAACACAACTGAAACACCATAAGAGCTCTAAAAAATCCTACTGCAATTACAAGCACAGAACGACGAACCACGAGCCACTAAGGCACGAACCCCTGTTGCCATAAGAAAGTAACTCGAAACTTTCATATATGTGTTGAGAACATAAAGAATGACCAGTTAATTGAGCAATGCATCAGACTATAGATTCTGGTGGGCATTTCCAAACACATATGCCAGTAAACAAGGTTGAATATCCCATGCTCAAAAAGGTATTGAATATCTTGAGTGATATTGTATCAGGATATCTCGACATAAGTGAATCAACTTCAGACAAACAATGAGCAAGGAGCCGCAACAGAACAGCAGGCAAAACTAACATGTACTGAGAACTATTATCCACCAACAATAGTACTAAATGCGTAGAGAACATAACCAATCTACAATCACACACCACTTACTCTGATTCTGATGCCTTCTAAATTGGTGAGCATGAAAGGGTAAAACAACTAAGAGAAGGAATGCTGCTTATAAGTGATCATGTTCTTTACGTAGAAAAGACTATTTTAATCTAGAAATTGTATTATGTTACTCTGACTGTACTTTTGATATTTTATTCCTTCTTTTTTTTATCAAACATGAACTGATAAAGCATGAAAGATATAGAAGAAAAACAACCGTAAAATACCTTGTGAACAAGTTTTTTAATAGATCATATTTCTTCATCACACTGGGTACCATATTGTAAATAACTGAAATCACCATGCCTCTAGCTACTTCACCCACAGCATTAATCAATACTACAGAGATATTCAATGGCTCTTTAGAGTGGGCTGAAGTTTGGCAGAAAATGGAAAATAAAATCACCTCAAAAGAACCTCTTTTTTGTTGCTTGGAGGCACATTTGTACAGAGTTTAATTTGTTGCATAAACTTTAGAAGAAAAAGGTATTAGTGATGTATCTCATTGCATTGACAATAGGCCAAAAACTCTCAGAAGTTAAGACTGTCGTATGCAATCTGTATTCTCCAATTGAAACTGGATGATTTGATCAAGTTAAGACAACCAATTTAACACCGCAATAAATTAAGTTGACCTACGAGCTTTCTTGGATTGAAACTTTTTTCAAATTTCTAGACTTCCAACTCCGAGCATAGTATCTTCAACTTCATTCTGCTTCTCTGTTTTCAGCTTCAGAGTTACAGGAACCAATTTAGTACAAAGAGGTAGCAATACCACATGTTGCAGCTTATAGGGTTCGAGAATCTAGACAGCCATTTCATCAAATACCACAGGGGCATACCGTTACCTGCTTCAGGACACCTCGATGGAGGAACCAGTATGTGCCGTGATGGCATGACACTATGGCAGAGGTGCATTCCCTTCTGCGCGAGCGCTGCACACAGCGAGGCAACCCCTGCTTGGACTACCAAGATGGACATGATTGTCACACGTTTCAACTGTTGGGCGCCGGCAGTATGCTCTGCGACGCGATCCAGAAACTTCAGAGAAAGCTGCCAAGCTGTTGCTGTAGGGGGACGAGGCGGCGTGGGGCGGCAGTGCCATGGCGTCAGGCAAGCACCATCCTGCACCTGCAGCGCCCATAGCCCGCCAAAATTGGGCTCGGCCGGGCCATGTGCCGTCACCATCGCCCTCGTTTCCATGTGCCTATGCTGCTAGCTCGCGCCTCATTCAGCTCGCTAGTGCATTCCTGGGCTGGCCGTTCATGTCTTCACGCCGCTCTCCTCCAGTACCGCGCGTGTGCTCAAGCGGTGGAGGAGTTGTGCCCCTCGACTTCGCGCCGTGATCGAGTGGCGGAGGCGCGGACGTTGTCTTAACTCTTAACGCTGCTCTCGAGCGCTTGTGGCAAGTAGCGGTGGCGGAGCGAGCGGCAAACGGTGGCATCGCTTCGGCAGGGGCTGGGATGGCGCTCGGCGGCGGCGGCGGCATGGGTAGGGGCTGGGACGGGAGCGACGCTCAGAGGGGACGGGACGGGAGCGGCGGCGGCTCGACGCTCGTTCCCGATGCTTCGTGATGGCATTAGAACTTGCTTCAGTATTACTCAAAAAAAAAGAACTTGCTTCAGTACGAGCCACGATGGAGGTGTCCGATGTCGTTGGGTTGAGATCCGACGGTTGATACAGAAGCAGGCGATGTGGCCCAATGGGAAGGCTTGGTTTGGTGCTGGATTCGTAGGGTAAAAGATTTTGTAATTGAGAACTATCATTAATTAGTAATCCTTCATGCTCCTTCATGATGATCCTGCGTGCATGTATCATCTCTTGTACTTTTTAGACATTTACTGTATGTATATTTGTTTCTGTATCATGCATGCATTGTCAGTAAAGGCAGACCACTTATCTTATATATGGACACTTAAAATCTTTCTATTCCATCAATCCTTCTTTGCATTGAAATGGATGTACCGCAGCAACGCGCAGCCTAATTCTCTCACACCTCCTTGTGCCACGTCATCATGGGCTCCTCGGCTGAGTGCTCCACTAGATGACATGCGCCATTACAATGTCTCTTCACTTAGCATGCCACTGTTAATTCATATCCTTTCAACTAGCCAGTCATGACATGAGTGGAGCTGCTCCACCAATGTGATCGATCGGCATATGCATGTTTGCATAGCTATCTCTACTCTAGGCCATGTAACATCTCCCCTGATTATTTCCTCGAGATGATCCTACATATCACGCATATCCATGTTTGCTCCTCCGACTCTTCCATTTTGTTTGTTATTAGGTGAAATCTTATATTCTTATAAAGCATCTCTTGATTCTTATTTGGTTAATATTTTATCTTTCTCCTTCCTACCTGCGACAACGCCAATCTATCTACCTACTATATATTACGTCCAAAACCATATTAGCTGAATTAATTCATGCCTAAATTATAACCAAAATTCAAATCCAAGGATCCAACAAATCCTCATTTTTCAGTTTCATAGTTATAGTTTTGAGCATTTAATTATCTAATAATGTGGGCTTGTGAGATGATAAGTTTGGGAGTTAGTATTTGCTAGACATGTTAAGGAAAACAATGGATCAAGTACCACTTCAAAAATGTTTAGATCATGGCCAAGCAAGTTCATAAGAGATGATACACTAATGCCATTTATCAATGTTTGTTTAACTCTCCTCATTTTGGTGCTTCCATCTTCAAATGTTATGGATCTGAGTTTGTCTTAAAGTGAGATTCTTCTAAATTTAACTAAGATTATGGAGATGAGTATTAACACTTACCTGCCATCAAATATGTATTTTTTTTAAAAGAATCACTTTCTATGGTTTGACTTAGAACTGGATTTACACAAAATGAACACTAAGAACAAGGTAGCACATGTATGGATTTAACATGGTGGAATTTACTCACATGGACTAAGTCTCCCAAGTTGGTGGTTTGGTGTTGGCAGGTAAAAGCATACAGATTATCAGCTTTTTATTTGCAAGATGTCTCCAACGGTGCATGCATATGGGGGCATATGCCCTTAAGGTCAAAAATAACTTTCCCATTAGGCTTGTCCAACGCTCCACCTGGTGTACCGCTTCATGTGTCTACATCAAAGACCGAGCTCCATGTCATGTCATAGCAAGATGCTGCCTCGCAGAGGGTCACGACTCTGCAGAGGGAGGCATAAGCCTCATTTGACATTAAGCTAGAGCAACAAATGAAGCAACAATGAATTAGCGTTGTGGGATTGGGGCTAGAGCTAGAGGTCGACAACGTATGCATGTGAAGTCATTTTAGCAATAAAGGTAGGAGACCAAAGTTTGTGGTAGGAACCATAGGGAAGGTACTGGGTTGGAGAAATTGTAGCCTTGGTTGTAGCTCTAGGTGTAACCATGATTTTTTTTCCAAGGCTAACGAGAGGTACTGCCTGCGCTGCGCCCCCTACGAAATTAGATTCTGGTGCATAAGAATTGTAGACATACTATTCATAAAAAAGGGACTGCAAACATACCATACACAGATTATCTTTTTGCCCTCCGCCTGCACCAAAGTGCATCTAGCATGTGGCAAAGGCCTCTAATGTGGCCAGCCATGTCGTTGAGTTATTTCTTTCTGTCTATTTATTTGGTGCTTTATTTAGTTCATATATGGGTTTTCCAAATACCACCGTTACCTACCGTCTTTTTTTTCTAATATGGTCATTCTACCATGGTAGTTCGTTTGTCTTAACTGATCCTAGATACAAATGTTGACATAAGACCATTGAGTAGTGGGTTTGGAGATGGCTAAAGCAATTTAAAGGCAGTATTTTCTACATGTTTTTCTCAAGATGCGCCTTCTCATCTTGTGCTTATGGTTCCAACGATATTCAAATAATACATTTTATATGATTTTTTTTGTAACAACAATTAATGCAAGTAGCGTGCCCAAAATGTTTAAAGCTTTCAACCTTCCGAATGTAGAGCAACTCTAACAGTTTCCCATTTGTGGTTTGGCAGTTACCCTTATTTGCCAACTCCCAAATCCAAATGCCAAGTCAAAAAGAGCTCATCTCCAACCGTTTGACATAATTTATTTGTCAAACTTTGATCTAACTTACATCAAAAAGAGAGAAACAAAATTTTGCTTATGTCCTTCCACCTCTTGAAAACTTATATCAGGAACCCCGAGACGAAACAAACTTATATCAGGGAACCCCGAGACGAAACAAAATTTTGCTGATGTCCTTCCACCTAATACATACGAATGTAAGGGTTTCACGCCGCGGGAGGATATGCAAAGTGAAATTGGCTTTGCGGATATAGGAGTCCAGGGGGAGGATTTTGCAAAGTTTGGCAAATATGCAAAGTCGTTTGCAAAACTGATGGAGAGCTCTTTTCAACGTATTTTGCATAATTCAAGAATGCAAACCCATTATGCAAAACTGTTGGAGTTGCTCTAACATGTACCAAATGGACGCCACCCAAAACTCAGAGTCCGAGATTTTTTAGACGGCTCCGATCTCTTTTCACTGGCGAAAAGCGCAAAGGACTTAACTCACTTTTCGCGCTCGTTTCCTGGGAAATTTGAAAAGAGCGCAACGCACGGTGTTTTAGGGAGTCCACTTCCTCGATCATCGATGTCCTTCAAGTTGTTCGGGCGGAAGCTAATAGATGGATTGAAGCCGGAGCAAATGGGCTTCGAGCTTTGGCTCAGCCATGAGTTTGTTGTCTTGCTCCCGGTAGTTTCCTTTTTATGTAATTTTTATTTTAAATCTTTTGGGTGTTCGGTTTCGACAATCTTGTACATAAACTCGCTTCTTCTTCTTAATACAAAGATACACACACTCGTGCGCATTCGCGAGAAAAAGGAGTCCGAGACTTTGTGTTGTGGTAGACGTGGCAACATGTGCGGCATGCACATATAGCAACTCAATGACACAAGAACTAGTATGGCTGTTTGAAACCCACCATCAATGAAATGCAAGTGGGGGACTCCCCCATTTGTCACTAAAATGTTTCAAACTTAAGCTTCACATTATTCTATTCAGCCATTAGTTACGGCTGGATTTTTTTTGGGTACGTACCATTCTTTCACAACAAAACAACACCATCTGGCTTTATCAGACACACGAACCAACACTTGTTCCAAAACAGCTTGGCTTCATAAGCTGCTCATGAATCTATTTTGTTTTTTTTAAAAAAAGAAGCTTAAATCATGATGAAGTTGAGGTGTGTGAGGACGGGGCCTTCCGTTTTAGGTAATACACTTATTTTTTTTTCGCCCGGATTATCGCTGTTTTAATTTGCCTATGGTCAGACATAAGATTTCAGGAGGACAATTACTATTCTCACCACACCTGACTGCTGTGCTTAATTATATTTTCCTGCTCCAACAGCCATGCCATACACTGTGCTTAGGTATATTCTTTATGAAAGCTGCTGCGTTTCACGCTATTCTATTCAGTCATTAGTTACAGCTGTATTTGTTGGGTACCATTCTTTCACGTAACGTTCGACTGCAGCTACATACCATGAATTGCTCCTGCAAATAGATAAAAAGACAGTGCCAGCATCGCCCATATACCGAATTCCATATCGCAGCTAATCTGAGCTATAGAAAGACGCTGCATAACCATGAACAAAATCTGGAACAAATTCGGGAATGCCAAGGTACCAAAAGTACCAATGGTATTCGCAGGTGAGAATCTGCCCTACCGACTCTGCTTTGCCCCTACTACACAGGATCACTGCAACTTGTAGCGTACGGTTGTACTACGTACCATGGTGTCTCCCCACGTGTGGAAACCACGTGAACGGTGAGTGGCACAGATCCAGCGCCGACGCCCTGCAGGGACATAGGGTGACGACGTGGACTCACCCAGCACATGCACAAATGCACAAGCACAACCCAAACGGCCAGACGCCCAATGTGCCCCTCCAAACCCATGGACGTGCGCCAGCGCCATAAAACGTGGGTATGTGCAGCCTGCAAGCGCCAGCGCATGCACGCGCCGATGAAGTGGAGCTCAATCTGATCAGTGATCAATGCCGATGTGCGCGGGCCGGCTGTGAAAGCAGCGCGATCCGCCGCTGTCCCTCACACGATCGCCGCATGTCCGCCGCTGTCTCGCCATCCCGAGACACCCTATCGGACCCCGATCCCGTCGGCGACCCGGGCGCCACACGCGGCCTTCATGTGAAGCTTCCGGCCACCGTCGGGTGCGTGTACGTGGGCGCGGCGAGGCGACCCGTCCAGCGGAGCGTTGGGCGTTCGGTTGCGACGTTTCCAGCCACCTTCGCTTCAAGGCTCAGACGGGTCAGGACAGTCCGTACACTAGCTGGCGTCGGCCGCAGCTACCATGCGTGCCTTCACCTCTATATAAAGGCGCCAGTTCGAGTGCGCATCGAACCATCATAGTCAGCTCAGCCGTCGTCTCTCACATCTCGAGCTCGAATTAATTCATCTTCGCGTACTAGCTACCAGCTAGGTCGATCGAGCACCTGCCGGTCTTGCTGCCTCTGCCGGCGACTGAGAGAAAATAGATGGAAGCGCAGTACGCGGCAATGCCGTCGCCACAGACGAAAGCCATGGGCGTGGTGGACAAGCTCAGCTACGAGATCTTCTCCCTTCTCGAGAGCAAGTTCCTCTTCGGCGCCGGGTGCCTATCCTCCAGCGCCGGCACGCCGGCCAGAGCGTTTCTTGACGGTGGGCGCGTGCGGGTGCTGTCCATCGACGGGTGCGGCGGCGCGGGCGCCGAGGACGCGCTCCTGGCCGCCGCGGCGCTCGCGAGGCTCGAGGCCGGGCTGAGGGAGCACGCCGGGGACCCTGACGCGCGCGTGGCCGACTTCTTCGACGTCGCCGCGGGCGCCGGCGCCGGGGCGTGCTGGCCGCGATGCTGTTCCTGAGGGGCCCCGACGGCTGGCCGCGGTACACGGCGCAGGAGGCGCTCGCGTTCGTCGCCGCCAGCGTCGGGAGGAAGAAGGGCTGGTGCGGCCGGGGCCGGCGAGGTGGGTGGGCGAGGCTATTCCGCGGCGGCTGCGGCGGCCGTGGCGACGGGGACCGGCTGTTCCGCCGCGTGTTTGGCGATGCGACGCTCAGGGACACCGTGGCGCCGCTCCTCGTGCCCTGCTACGACCTCGCCACGGCCGCGCCCTTCGTGTTCTCGCGCGCCGACGCCGTCGAGAGCGACAGCTTCGACTTCCGCCTCCGCGACGTCTGCGCCGCGACCTGCGCTGCCGGTGGCGGCGCGCTCGCCGACGTGAGGTCCGTCGACGGTGTCACGGCCATCGCCGCGGCGTGCGAGGGCGTGGCGAGCATGGGCAACCCGGCCCGCCGCCGCCGTTACGCACGTGCTGCACAACAAGCTGGAGTTCCCGCTCGCTACCAGCGTCGAGGACATCCTCGTCTTCTCCATCGGCACCGGCTCGTCCACCACCGTCGTCTCCAGCGGGCCGCCGAACACGCCGGTTCCGCCCACACGCGCACCGTCACCGCGCGAGTTGGCACGCGTCACCGCTGAGGGTGTGGCGGACATGGTGGACGAGTCGGTGGCCATGGCGTTCGGGGACGCGTGTGGAAGCAACTACGTCCGTATCCAGGCCGGCAGGGAATCGGCGCCTCTCCACGCGGAGACGGCGGCCGCTGCCGCAGAGGCGATGCTGGCGCAGCGGAACGTGGAATCGGTGCTGTTCCGCGGGCGGAGGCTGTCGGAGCGGACGAACGCCGAGAAAGTGGACACGCTGGTCGCGGAGCTCGTCAAGGAGCAGGAGCGGCGGCGGAGCAGCCCGTTTCGTAACGTGGCTATCAAGCAGGTTATTGCTACGCCGCGGCTGTCGTCGGCGACCACGGCATCGTCGGGCACCACGACGGCGCGGACAACGTCGTCGATGCCGTCGCCGGCGTCGTGGGATTCTCGCCGGTAGTCGAGTGAAGTTAGGCCGTGACTTGATCAGTATCTCTAGTGTACATGCAAGCCACTGAGTTTGGAAATGAATTTTATCATGACAATTCACTGAGCACAACTGGTTGGTCTAGTAAAATCACTGGAATGCCCTCTTTCTTAATTTTTACTGCATCACATCTGCTGCTCATCAAACTCTTGCTCCAAGTAAAATTGTAAAGTATATATATGTGGCCTTATCTTCCCAAGTAAGCAAACACTTGCTCGTGCCAAAAGGCCAAAACACATCAGTTTCCATATCACAAATTCCAGCCAAACTAATTATGCGACTATATGAACCCTCGAAACGCAAGTTTTTCATTTGGCTGTTAATGCAAGGCCGGATCCAGTGTCGGACCAACCTCCTCAAGAAAGAATGTAGTGGACTCGGCGACCTGTGAATTCTGTAACTCTGGAGATGAGTCAGCGGCCCTTGTCATGTTTGAGTGTTCTTTTGACAAGGCTTTCTGGAATGCAATCGGCCTCCATCAGCTCCCACGTACCGACCATTGCTGATCTTCACTGCATACAGCGACCAGATGAGGTTCCAGATAAATTCTTTAGCACCTCCATTGAACTTCGTTGTTGGTAATTATGGAAGAGGCAGAATGGGGTAATCTTCAGAGACGAAACCGCATCCAGAAGGCAAGTTGTGGCTGCATGTGTGGCAGATGAAGAGCTTTGAAAGCTTCGACAACCAAAGAAAGACGCTAGAAGCCTAGAACAGCGGAATTTTGGACAGGTGTTTTCAGAAGTTCTATGTACTAAACACCTACAGAAAAACTGAGTTAAAAAGATCTCTGAACATTACACCTTTTGGTTCAAAGCAATCAATACAAATTCAGGTGGCGATGCTCAAACCCCCGTGACCTTTTTAAAAAAAAAAACAATACAGTATATCCATGCTCGTAGAAACTCTGGGAAACACAACAAGCAATCTAGCAAATTCAGCACATAACCAAACTAACTGTTCATAAAACCAAAACACAAGCTTTTCAGTGCACATAATCAAACTCATGGCACTAAAACACAAGATTGTTTCTGCTTCATTTCAGTTAAGTGTATATTGGCAGTGTCTGTCGTACTACATAAAATCAATAATATAGTAATCATCACATAAAAGCACAGCTGTTAAGGCTGGCGTCACATATATATATATTTTTGTCCCCAACAAGCAGCCAGGCGATTCGATATAGTTTGCAACACACTCTCTCTACTGCACCACTGGACACTCCCTCCAATCCAGTCATCCAGATAAGATAGATTACCTTGTCAAGTAGGCTCGAGGTGTTGCCTCTCGACGTCCTTGCGTCACCACTTGACCGCAGTCAAGACGCTGGCGTTGGGCTGCAACCGCAAACTCATTTATTCATTTGGCTTCAAGTGATCATGATGAATACATTTGTGGCACCATCACACTCACAAGCTTGGGCATATCAAGTCAAAATTGCAGACCATGCAACAACATCCTAATCATTTTGAATATTGAAAGAGCTTGTTCAGTGCTACAAAGCTTCGAGAGTAAAATGCTGGAATCGAAGTGCAGTTCCAACAGTTGGTGTACACTGGTATATTGTCTAAATCAACCTAGGCATGAATTTGGAGAGGCATGCTGGTCATCAGATGCTGCACAGAATTGTCTGAGTAGTTGAAATCGTTCAGTGCAACACCATCTTCTGTCATTCTGCTAAAAATAGGAGCTATCAACTATATTTGCTCTTAGAACTGAAAAAGAAAATCCATGCTGAACAAGCAACCCAACCTCGCCTCAAGCTCAAGCCTAATGTCAAGCCTGATCTGGCTCGCCGAACTCGAATAGCCCGGTAAGACTCTTCAACTATCTCTTATCTACGTAACTCTCATATTTTCTTTAAATTTCATTCTAAACAGTTTTATCATTTTGTTAAAATTTAAATAATACAATTCACACATGTGAAATATGTTATTTATATTTTTGCAGCAACGGGTAACACGGTATATGGAAAGCTCTAGGACACTGCACCGCTCACCGACAAATGGTTGACAATTGTTGCTGTCTTGCTGAAATTCTCAAAATATCATCTTTTGCTACGATTCATAATTTTTTTTTTTTTTTTTGTAAGGGATGAAAATTTTTGGCTGAATTAATCTTTCGTGCCCCAAAATTGTACCAAATCACTCGAAATGGGTCTCTCTGTCCTATACACCTACCAAAGCCCTAAATTTCTACAAATTCATTCAAATTCCCCCTCACACGCCCAACAATACCAGCATAGCCCACTCAATCCACCTTACTACCATTGCTTTACCTCTTGATAATTGTATTACTATTTCGGCGTTTTTTATATATAATTTTAATGTGCAATGGATTGTTAGTGTTTCTTGTGAAATGCTCCAGTTCAAAAAAAAAAAAAACTTGTTAATATTTCTGAAATTTCATGTTTATCATTCAGGGGCCGTGGATAATAACTATAGTGAACAAGCTTGACAGGAAGACCCTGTTGGAATTGAAGTCTATAGTTGAACTACAAGAAATTGTAAAGTATATATATGTGGTCTTATCTGTTAGAGTATAGATGGTAGGTTAGGATAGAATCCCAGACTACCATATGTACCCACGGAGGTGCCTTGCCCTCCAAGATTCTGTACTCTCTCATATATACCGCCCTAGGGGCTCACTGCAATACATCGACACATTATACGCATCCTACCTCTCTTACATGGTATCACGAGTCCGGGTTCTAACCTAGGGTTCAGGCTTCCGCCGCCCCTGGGGAGGTCAATCCCGATCTCCGCCAGGGCAGCGCCCTGGGATCTTCCCAGGTATGCAAACACTTGCTCACCTCAAAAGGCCAAAACACATTACATTTCTATATCACAAATTCCAGCCAAACAAATTATGCTATATGAACCCTCAAAAACACAAGTTTCTTGTACCGAATGGAAGAGACATGTAAGAAAGAAACAATACAGTATATCCATCCAATGCTCAAAGAAACTCTATAGGAAACACAACAAACAATCTAGCAAATTCATCGCAAATAATCAAACTAACTACTCATAGAACCAAAACACAAGCTTTTCAGTGCACATAATCAAACTCATAGCACCAAAACACAAGCTAATTCTTTCTTAAAAACGTAGCTTGCCACCAAAATAGTTCTAAATATATAAAGGATCCTGAATACAACAAGAAAACATATACAATGGCTGAGGTACATTGCTAAATGTAGTCAGGAAAGATTTACTATCACACACCGCCTCTTTTCAGTTCAACGGGGAACAAATTTGGAGAGCAGCTGTTTCAGAACACCTGGGCAGCTAACTGTCAAGTAGTCAAATCCATCTGTTTCCATGACTGCATCCAGAGTCTTAGCTGAGGTTAGAAACGCGAAGCATGCATCCTTAAGCCCATGACAGTTGTGTTTTTCAGCTAATGCCAAGACAGTGGCAGCGGAGCTCGTATCAATATACTTGCACAGCTTATCTTCACAGATCAACTTTAGCCTCTCCAGGTTATACCTGTCTGCGGCGACAAGCAGATGCTGAGCCATTGCACATTCCTCTCCTTCCTTCGCCTCTGGCAGGGTGTCGGTGTAAATGAAGGTGAGCAGCGCATCGAACACCTCTGGCTCCATGTCTTCGATGCTTATGGCGTTGGTGCTGCTGCTCTCTTTCATCGGACCAAAGAGCTCCGCTTTGAACACTGGCGACCGCGTGGACAGAACAAACCGGTGAGCGGAGAATGTCTTCGTGCCAACTCGGAATTTGACGTCGACACCCTCCTTGCTGCGCAGGAGATCACCGTAGTGCATGTGCATGTCGGACGGCGGCACGACCACTGACGGTGTTCCCACGGTTTGGATGTCCCTCATGATGGTCACATCGAACCTGACGGTGAAGGAGTCATCCCTGAGATGCTCGGAATTCTCTAGAGCTTTCCTCTCGATGAATCTTGAGAATCCCCAGTCTCCTTTCTCGGCGAAGTCCACCAATACGGCGACTTTGGAGTAGGATGGCTGCCCGTTCTGGTCGAGTAAGCTGATGGTGACCTGCGCTTCTACAGCCTTGCCAGGTTCTGTACCATGGATAGCCAGAAAGAACGATATGAAATCGACCTTGTCCTTGCCGTTCCCATTGGGGTAATAATCCACGGACCAGGTGTGCCCTCCCAGGCGGAAGCGGTGGGATTCGATGCGCTGCCCATGGGGACCTTCTTGGTGTGGGAGTAGGACACGATCTTGAGCACGTGGGAGCCGGTCACAGCGCCGGCGACGATGGCGGAGGCGGAGTGCGAGCCGTCGCCGCCCCCACTGTAGCCAGCGACTAGAGAGGGCGAGGATGCCGGCATGGAGGGCAGCAACGTAGGGCGCGCCTCGACCGGCTTGGTGGGCGGCGGCGGCGGCGGCGGCGGAGGGGATTGGGAGGGTTTTGCGTGAAGCAGCAGGAGTGGAGTGGAGATGCACAGTGCGCCCACTGTGCCGTCCATTGGGCTGGAATTTTCGAGACAGGCCAATAAAGCACCCAATTATGATGGGACCGAGACAGGCCCATCTACTTGCTTTCGCACCTACAGCTCGGCCCATCGAACTTGCCAGGGCCACACGTAAAGGCCCGCCATTCTCGTCATCAGCGGTTCGGCTAGACTACACCAGATCGGAGGGTTTGTTTGAGATGGAGAGGGTGCCGGAGGCGTTGATGAGAGAGGAAGAAGATGGGGATCGCTCGGTGCAAAGGAACGCGGAATCCGAGTGGTGGTAGGGGCTCTACCGTTCGATGGTAGAAGCGGCTGTGGGGAGTGGAAGACCGAGGGGAAGGCTTATGATCGAGCAGATGGATATCGGATCGGATGATGAAGACGAACGGGTTAAGTATAGCCAGTTTCGCCGCTTCTGGATCGCTCTATGGTCCGGCGTCTTCGGTTCATTCGATGACATCAGTGAGTTCTCGATTACCAGAAATCCCCGTAGTCGAACTCCTGACGCCAGTATTGACTATGAGAAAGTCACCCTGCTTGTCTGTGAGGACTTGGTTGAGCAGTCACGTTTCACTGATTCAGGAGACATCTTGCTTTCCCGCCGTGTTCTGTCTGTTGTAGATACTGGAAAGCTGACAGTTTCTGTTAGCGCATGGCAAGATGACAGCAATATTGTGAAAAATGAGGCTGTTTTCATGTCGAAGAAAGCTAGTAGAAGCACATCACGTGTCTGCTACTCGTAGTAATTCGTACTGTAGAAAGTCACTATCTAATAAAGCTGCTTTACTGACATGGTTTTGGGGTAATCATAGACGCGGACGGGACACGTCTGTGATAAGCTTTTTATTACGACGTGTCTTTGCACGCCTGTGATAAGGTTATAATACAGACGCGTGCTTGTAAGCATCCGTCTATGATAAAAGCCACAGACGTCTGCAGTACAAAGGAGACACGTCTGTAATAAAACTTGATTACAGACGAGCTTACCTCCTACTCGTCTGTGGTAACAATTCTGATACAGACACTCATACACATACGCGATTACTACATAAAATCAATCCATACCACAAATACAACACAGATTAAAGTTTAATTACTCTCCATAAACGAACAAACACATATAATCCATAGCTAGTCCACAATTCTAACACATCACAGATCATTCAAAGTTCAATTTTTCAAAGGCCACACTGTGCTAACAAAACAAGTCCAAACTGTGTTCTAACATAACCAAATATTCTTTTGCATACAATCCAAAATACATACGATGGACGGTGCAATCTTAACAATCATCTTAGTTTCCTCTTGAATCATGGTGATGAATTAAACAGGCCATCTGAGTGCAAGATCTCCTTCGAAATAAATTTGGCGATAGTATCTCGAATCGCCTCGAAGGTGAATTATCTTTCGGTTGTGAAGTCAAGGTCCTGTATAACACATAGTGAGTGTCTAAGTGTTATATATTGCAAGGTCCGGTATTGAAGGTATCTTCATAAGTTTGGGTAAAGGAAGGTTTCTATCGAATAACCTCTGTTATATACCACTATTAGCTACATGTGTTTGACTCAACATTTCCGTTCAGATGTGATCAAAAGCATCTTGGTTATAAACTGGTCAGACGATTCAGTCAATTTCCTTGGTTTCTTTACAGGTGGTGTGGTTGTAGCTACAGTTTGCGACAAGTACAGACAGTACAGGAAGCGGTACTGTATGCCGCGCTGGCCGTGTAACAGCCAACTGCTACGACAAAAAACACCTGTCATCTGTACGACTGTACTTAATCTTTTTCATGCTGTTTATCTAACCAGTAGTGCTACTGATTTGTACTACTAGTAGGCTAGAGCATTGGGTGGCAATGACAAGAACAAATACAGGATCGGTGTCATGCGCGTACGTGTGCCCGTTTGTCCTTTTGACGAAAGAGCGCATAAACATGGGAGATGGGTGGAACACGTACGACAAAGTATATATATAAACCATCTGCTTTAGTGCTTGTCTGTTACGTACTCTTCCCAGTTGGTAGAAGCACATCTGATCGATATATCACCGTATGATTAGAGTAGATTTAGACTAGATTAGATCGGATGGGAGTAGTTAGGGAACATCGATCAAACATGCATGCGTGCTTGGCTACATAGTGACGGACGACACGACAGAACAGGGGCAAAATATGCAAACGCGCGCGGGTCGAGGTGCCATGTGGCGCCGCGTGCAAGTGCCGACGAACTAGTTGTAGTTGTTGTACAGTACAGCCGTGGCCACGCCGCTGGCAGAGCTGTGTGCATGCATGTGCGCGCCGGCGGCCGGCAGGAGCAGGGGTAGTACAAGCACGCGCGTTCGCCGCGGGGGCCGAACCAACAAGATTCGCAAGTCGTTGCACGTCGTCGTCGCGGCGCTGTGCGTGCGTACGTGGCCCAACCCACCCGTGCGCGCGTCTTAGGCCTTGTTTAGATGGCTAAAATTTGAAACCGGATGTCACATCGCATTAATCGCGTTGAAGACGTTTCGTTTGTTAGTGGTAAATATCATCCTACCACCGGGAGAATCCCCAGGCTTAAAAATGAATCGCCCCTCGCAATGTACATCTAAACTGTGTAATTAGTTATTTTTTTACCTACATTTAATACTCCAAACATACGTCTTTTGGTGTATTTAATGTGATGTGATGGAGAAAAGTGGAAAAAAGGTTAGAAACTTTAGCCAACTAAACAAGGCCTAGTCACAAACGCTGTAGTATGTCTTTGTCTGCGCCTCCAGCTGTGCGTGGAATCCGGGACGGAAAGCAAGCACCAGCTGCACACAGCCCCGCCCGCGGCAACAACTCGATGCCGGCAGCAAAGCCCACGCACGCATATATATTTCCGCTTGCAGCTTGGATTGTCTCATCTCTCCTCTCTCAAAAAAATGTACCAAACGGGCACGGCACATAAATAATTCACGCAAACGGTTTTGCTAGCTTCTGTCTGATGGTGCTAGTGTACCTTATCCGCCCCAAAGGAAATGATGATAATTCAGAATTGCAAATTAAACATTATGCATGGTATGTATGTAACCACGCGTGTACACGATCGAAGCCCATGTAGCATGCACGCCTCAGCTCAACATTCCTGGCCGTTAAGATGTGATTAAAAGCATCTTGGATATATTAAGTAAGTAAATTCCTTTTTTCGCAAAAAAAAGTAAGTAAATTCCTTAGCCTAACGCTAAATGACTAAAATAATCTTATCAAATTAAGCCTCATCTTCCGCGCGTCGGTTTCCTTACCGGTTGTTGTAACTATGCGACACAGACACAGTACAGAAACGCTAGTGGTACTGTATGCCGCCTGTGTACCGCTGGCCTTGTAACAGCTGCATGCCGCTACGACAAAAACACCTCATGTCATCTGTCCGACTGTACTTAACTCTTAATCTTTGTTTATCATGCTGACCACCAGTGCGCTGCTGGGGAGAGTACTCGTGGTAGCTATCCTGGCTACCACATAAGCCTCTCGGCCTCGTTCCCGCGCACCTTATACCGGTGGTTGTAACTATGCGACACATGCAAACACAGAAGTACGTAGTAATGTACACAGAAGGAGATGCAAATACCAAGTATTATCACCTTTTAGCCAACGGTAGACACAGGAAGACTCGTATCTTTCAACTTGAGTATGGGAACAATATTATAACTGGTGATGCTCAACTTAAAGAGCATATTACTAGTTATTATAAATCCCTTTTCGGTCCATCTGAAGAAACGTCAATGCATTTAGATGAATCTCAGACGGCTGACATACCTCAAGTGTCGGACACGGAGAATGATTCCTTGACTGAGCCTTTTACTCATGAGGAAGTTAGAGCAGTCATTTTTCAAATGGAACATAATAAAGCACCTGGGCCGGATGGGTTCCCTCCAGAGTTCTACCAAGTTTTTTGGGACCTAATTAAGGATGATTTGATGGCTTTGTTCAGTGATTTTCATCAAGGAACGTTACATCTCAATCGCCTTAATTTTGGTAATATAATCCTGCTACCTAAAAAGAAGGATGCAAGAGTTATTCAACAATATAGGCCTATCTGTTTGTTGAATGTATCTTTCAAAATCTTCACTAAAGTGGCAACAAATCGATTGTCTACCATTGCCCAAAAATTGATTAGACCAACCCAGACTGCCTTTTTACCAGGAAGAAACATAATGGAAGGGGCTGTCATTTTACACGAGACAATTCATGAATTGCATACCAAAAAGCAAGATGGAGTGATTTTTAAAATTGACTTTGAGAAAGCTTATGATAAAGTTAATTGGAATTTTTTACAACAAACCTTAAGAATGAAGGGCTTCTCTGAAAAATGGTGTGATTGGATAAAAAAATTTACTCAGGGGGGTAATGTAAATATCAAGATTAATGACCAACTTGGCCAATACTTCCAAACTAAAAAAGGCCTTAGGCAAGGTGACCCCATGTCTCCAATACTATTTAATATAGTAGTTGACATGTTGGCTATACTAATTGCAAGAGCTAAGGAAGAAGGACAGGTTGAAGGTGTTATTCCACATTTGCTTCAGGATGGTTTGTCCATCCTCCAATATGCGGATGACACGGTGATTTTTATGAGCCACGATGTTGAAAATGCAGTTAACATGAAATTGTTACTAAGCACTTTTGAGCAACTATCTGGCTTAAAAATAAACTTCCATAAAAGTGAGATCTTTTGCTTTGGCCAGGCTAAGAATCATGAGGAATTTTATTCACAGTTATTTGGGTGCGCTATTGGTAAGTATCCTTTTAGATATCTAGGCCTACCGATGCACTTTAAAAAATTGTCTAATAAGGACTGGAAATTTATAGAAGAAAGAATTGAGAAACGTCTTAGTGGTTGGAAAGGTAAACTAGCGGCGGTAGGGGGGCGTCTAGTTCTTATAAACTCGGTGCTTTCCAACAAGATACTATAGCTAACATATTAAATTCCCCGTTACTAAATATTTCCTTTAGGAGAAATCTGCTGGGGATAAATTTATCAAATTGGTTACGCATTGTATCATCCTTACAACAATTAAACTTAATTCAGGAACGCGATGTCTTTGTATGGGATCTTAAAGCTTCGGAATGTTCACGCATCAAGTCTATGTATGTTGCTTTAATTAACAATGGGGTGAGAGTGTCGCAAGATATTTGGAAGACAAAATTACCAATGAAAATAAAAATTTTATGTGGTACATTAAAAGGTGTTGTTCTAACCAAGGATAACCTTGGCTAGGAGAAATTGGAATGGAGATAAACAATGTTCTCTCTGTCATCTTCCAGAAACAATTCAGCACCTTTTTTTTTATTGTTTCTATGCCAAATTTTTGTGGCGCTCGGTGCATCTACTCTTTGGTCTGACCCCTCCTTCAAGTATAAATAATTTGTTCCTTGTGTGGTCTAAAAGGGGAAACAAAAGGCAAAATGCATTGTTATTAACAGCAGCAGCAGCACTTGTATGGGCAGTCTGGCTAACAAGGAATGAAGTAGTTTTTGACAAATGCAAACCAAAATCTCTTTTGCAGGTACTGTTCCGAGGAACGCATTGGCTACGTCAGTGGGCATGTTTGCAGCGGAATGAAGATCTTCAGGATCAATTAATCTCCGCAGCACGGCACCTAGAAGTGTCAGCGTTAGCTTTCTTTGGTTCTAGTGGTTGGCTATCACAGAGACATGTCGGTTATGTTTAGTCAAAGAACTTTATTTCCTTGTTTTTTTAGCTGGGAGCGTGGCTGGAAGTTGTATCCAAAAAAAAACTGAAATTTGTTTTCTTCTCTCGTAATAATTGGTCTGATTCTATCTACGGATAGATGAAGCCGGATTTATTATCCTTTATTAAAAAAAAAGTAATGTACACCGTACACGTATGCCGCCTGTACGTGCGTGTGCGTACCGCTGGCCGTGCATTATGTAACAGCTAGGCACTACGTATAAAAACACCTCATCTCATCTGTACGGCTGTACCAACTCTTTATCTTTTATCATGCTGTTTTATCTGGCCGACCAGTGCTACCTACGGATGAGCAGTGCTACAAGGTGACAATATGACAAGTGAATCGACGACAAAGGAGGAAAACATAACACATATCCGATCGATGCATGCACGTGTGCATCAGTTGGTTCGTTGCTTTGACGAAAGCCCGTGGAAAGAGCTCATAACCACCAATATTATGAACTGGCACACGACAAAAGTATAGCTTCAACCGCTAGCTTCCCAGTTGTGTGTGAGCATAGGAGAAATCTATCTATTACACCTACATTTCTATTATTATTATTATATACTCTCTATCCCAAAATAACTGCATGCACATCTCGCTTTGATTCCGGCGGAGTGAAAAAAATAACTTTAACCAACTATATGAAAAAAAAAAAATTAACTTTAACCAACTATATAGAAAATATAATATCACTTCTTATATCTTTAACCAAATTTATTATAAAAGTATATTCCAATATACTTGTTTTTATATTATAAACATGATTATGTTTTTATATTCACTTATTAGTCAAAGTTAAAAGGTTTAACTTCTAGGGTCTCCTCCTCTCGAAGCTCCGTCCCCAATCCACTCCTCGGCGGCGGCGTTGCTACTGCTTGTTCCTTTTCTTTCAGTTTTAGTCCCGTTGCCTTTGCGCATGTGCGTTATGGCTTCTTCTTTGCCTCAGTTCGTCGTCCTCGTCGTCGGGGCGATGTCGCCGCCGTCTTCCTTGGTGGCTTGCTCTCCGTCACCGTCGCCGATGTGCTCCAGGTCAGTGGTAATAAAATAAATCAACCCCCCTCGAGATCTTGCTTCTTCCGCCTCCACCGGCCGCATCCGCCCCAAATGAGATCTCGTTCCTCTCCCCGCTTTCCACCGTCGTTCGCCGCCCTATTTTTCCAGCGATGTCTACCGATCGCGGCTTCTCTACTTCACCTACAAGCTTCTCCACTAGTGTGGATTTGAGTTCTACGCCTTCACCTGGGATCTGGCGTGCTCCATCAACCTCCGCGACGAGTTCATCCTCATCCTTCGGTCGCCGCGTCGCGTGCGACCATACCGATCGCGACAGTCCTTCAACGGCCGGCGCTTTCTTGGCCCCCTCCGCCCCGGAGTATGTCTCGTCTTCGAAGCCCCTGCGCCATCTCGCCAGCGGATCAATCTTCACCGGTTACTCCGACGAAGCTGCTCCTGTCTCTAGAAGCTGCAGGACCTGGTTGTAAAAAGATCTACTTCAAGGTCTTCTTTATAACTTGTTCGCTAGAATAATATAATATATGTGTTTTGTCATAAAAAAGACTTCTAGAAAGTGAGATGTACAATTATTTTAAGAAGATGGAGTATACTAGTGTGACTCTACATCCTCTGCCTAGCATAGAACGAGCTCTCTCTACACCACTACTGCTAAGTGCTAATCATGTATCCAACGGCATAAGCTGACAGTCCGCAGTCCGCACTACTACTTACTGCTGTAGACGACGGCAGCATACTCAAGCTGACAGTCCGCACGCTGGGGATGGGAATGGGATAACGCAGGCGAAAACGGCAGTCAGGGCGTCGATCGAGCCGTCGACGTACCTTGAACGACGGCAGGCAGGTCCGCCGCTGTGTCTCGCCATCCCGGGATGCCAGACAAATCCCGTCGGCGTCGGTGACCCTGCCCCACCGCACGCTGACACCGAATGACCGATCAATCAATAACTTCGTCGATGAAGGGCACTTCCGAGTTCGGACGTACAGGAAACTTCCTGGCGGGTGCGTGCGCACGGCACCACCACTCCTCACCGGCAAAGTGGCGGATGCTTCCCGCCTTCTTCACGTGGCACCGATCGCGTCGTCGATCACAGCTCCGACGGCCATGATACGTCCGTACGCTAGCTGTCCGGCCGCAGCCACGTTGGCGCCCGGTGGCGGTGCTGCCCTGTGCCAGTCGCCCGCCCCTATAAATTGACTCCTTTTGGAGACGCATCGGCAGGCATCCAATCGATCATTCTCACTCACGACCTCCAATCCAATCAATCTCTAGCTACGTACACAAGTTCTTCTCGTGCCGCTTGCTTGCTCCTGGACCATCGATAATGGAGGCCTACGCGGCAACGGCATCGCCACCCACGGCCAAGCTCATCAGCCACCAGCTCTTCTCCCTGCTCGAGAGCAAGTTCCTCTTCGGGCCCGGCACGCCAGCGCGGGCGCTTCTGGACGGCGGCCGCGTGCGGGTTCTGGCCATCGACGGCTGCGGCGCGGGCGCCGAGGACGCACTACTCGCCGCCGCGGCACTCGCGAGGCTCGAGGCCGGGCTGCGCGACCACACGGGCGACCCTGACGCGCGCGTGGCCGACTTCTTTGACCTCGCGGCGGGCGCCGGCGCGGGTGGAGTGCTCGCGGCGATGCTGTTCCTCAGGGCAACGACGGCCGGCCAAGGTACACGGCCGACGACGCGCTCGCGTTCGTGGCAGGGAGCGTTGGGAGTAAGGGATATTGGGGAGGCCGGCGCGGGAGGTTGGCGAAGCTGTTCCGCGGCTCGCGGGACGACCGGGCGTTCCGCCGCGTGTTCGGCGACGCGACGCTCAGGGACACCGTGGCACCGCTGCTCGTGCCGTGCTACGACCTCGCCACGGCCGCGCCGTTCGTGTTCTCGCGCGCCGACGCCGTCGAGAGCGACAGCTTCGACTTCCGCCTCCGCGACGTGTGCGCCGCCACCTGCGCGGCGGGGGACGCGCTGGTGAGCGTGAGGTCGGTCGACGGTGCCACGGCCATCGCCGGGGCGTCCGGGGAGTGGCAGCCATGGGTAACCCGGCCGCGGCGGCCATCACGCACGTGCTCCACAACAAGCAGGAGTTCCCGCTCGCCACCGGCGTGGAAGACCTCCTCGTGCTCTCCATCGGCGCCGGTGCCTCAACCACCGTGTCCGTGTGCGATGGGTCGAGCACGCCGATGCCCACGCGTTCTCCGTCGCCGCGGGGGCTGGCGCGCGTGACCGCCGAGGGCGTCGCGGACATGGTGGACGAGTCGGTGGCCATGGCGTTCGGGCACGCGTGCGGAAGCAACTACGTGCGCATCCAGGCCGGCAAGGCGCCGGCTCCGCTCCAGGAGGCCACCGCATCCGCGGCAGCGTCAGCGATGCTTGCACAGCGGAACGTGGAGTCGGTGCTGTTCCGGGGCGGAGGCTGTCGGAGCGGACGAACGCCGATAAGGTGGACGCGCTGGCTGCGGAGCTGGTCAAGGAGCAGGAACGGCGGCGGCGCAGCCCGCTTCCGAACGTGGCCATCAAACAGGTCGGCACGCCGCGTCTGTCGTCGGCGACTACTGCTTCGTCGGGCACTGCGACGGCCAGGACGGCGTCGACGATGCCGTCGCCGGCGTCATGGGGAGTCACGCAGATAGATGGAATGATTGATTTATTAGCAGAGGACGTAAATTAATTAATTAACGTGCTGAGGAGGATCTTGTCTTGTGTACATGCATGCATATATGCAATGCAAAGGCTAGGAGTGGTGTGTGTTATTTTTGTTCTTTGCAAGGAGGAGGCACAAACACGTGCAGTTCAATCGGAAATGAAATTTCCGTTAACGACAATTGACGGAGAGGATGTATAGATTGTGTTTGTTGTAATAAGATGAGCTGTTCCACATGCTATCAGATTACATCAGGTAGAGATTATATATGGATATTGGATTTAAAGTTGCTTCTAGGAGAACCAGGCTCATCGAACAGTTCACTCAAATCTAAAGTCATTCAAATAATGCCTATGAATAGACTAGACTTGGAGAGAAGAACAGGATATATAGAGCTAGTTTTTAAAGTTACCATGGCCACTGAATTACAGCTAAAATATCGAACAGTGTGTTTTTTTTTTTTTTTTTTTTTGTAGATTAATTCTCAAAAACGTTTGATGGCATTTATAGTAAAAGAAAATCACGGATGTATATAATGCCATTAGACTCCAGGAGTTGACGTTTATGCATGCCATGCTATGCTCCTCCTACACTGCAGAGGTTAGTTGGAGCTGGGTATGAAACTCCTACTAGCATCATCTGCACAGCTGGAGCCATCGCTTAGCAAAGACTTTTGGTTTGATCAACAAGCGCGCACGGGCACGGATGACCACCGGATGATGGGGTGATTGCCTGATTGGAGAATGGAGTGTGGACGGGACGACGGTGGGCGCGGCCCATTTTTGCTTTGGCCCGTGATTAGCGCGCAACGCGCCAACGCGTGTCGTGCCCGCGGCCGCCGGCGCCAACCAGCAAGAGTGCCACTCATCAGCTAGCGGCGGCGGCGACCACTGTTCGTCCGCACTTGGCGATGGAGGTGCCAGTCCACCGCGCGCCAGCGTGATGAGAGCACCGTGCACGAACCCAACTGGCCACCGACTCCTCCGGTCCACCGTGCCGCTTTGTGTAGTCCGCATGCATGATTACATGTTCCCCAACTCCGATCCAATGATCACACCGTACCCGGATTTGTCGGCGCATTCTTGTCGCTCGGCTGAGCCTGAGCTGAGCTCCAATCATTCCAGTGCGTGGGTGCTCGCCATGATTTGCCACTCATCATAGCCTTATGCTGGTCAAACTTGTGCTTCCGTGTCCCTTCATTCTGTTGGCTTAATTAATTGTGTACGTGTAGTCATGCATTTCGCCGCCATGTGCTAAACTTTACTCCTCTATCTATCCATAAACATATTCTCGCACACGTGTCATTTTTTAAAAACAATGGCGAATGTCAAGTACTAGTTGGAACCCCAATTTGGTATGAGAACTGATTTTTTTTTTTTTTTTTAAAAAAAGCCAGAATCAGCATTGTTGCGTGTTCTTGGAACGAGTTTGATCCTTAGTGCAATCTTCAACACATGGTTCGTTTGTTCGATCGTTCCTCTCAAAGAGAACTGAAATAATCATCACTCACACATCCGAACCATCATTTGTTTCCTTTCCAATCAGCTAGAAATGAAATGCACGCACGTCGTACAATGCCAGAGATTTGTGTCAGTTGTTGCACATGATAATGTGAGCGTAATAACAAATGTGTGCTCGCGTCAACTTTAAGGGTTCGAGGGAACCGTCGTCGCAGGCTCCATTATCAGAAAATCGTTGGTACACATTAATTTAACACAACCACCGGTGACATATCCATGCAACGAACGTTTAGGTGCATTTTCCACACTAGCAAACAGCAGAAGGCATGATGCTGTTTGAATTCTAGTCATTGTCGCTTAACGACAAATATGGGCCAAATCTAACCTAGCATTGGCATGTCCCAGTTTGTAAATCACCAGTTTGGGGGCCCCAGGAGTTGACATCAATTAAATTAAACATTGGTACAAAAAACTCAGCCGGAGCCTAAGAGCAATCTGCAAGCTGTATTAGAGCAAGAGAAGTATTATTATGGCGGTTCATGGCCAAACGCAAATGATGACGTGGAGGAGAGAGAGAAGAGAGGAGAAGCGGGTTGTAAGCTCTGCCGTACGCTTTAGGCACAAGAACCATATAAACTATGTGAGATAGACAAAGTGGGCCAGATTAATTAGAAAGAGCTAACTATTGTATGGGTGGGCTGGGAGAAAGCTATAAGAAAAACTTGGCAGTAGAACTGTGCGGCAATATTATAATACTTCTCTTATGGTTTTCGCCCGCTGCCTGCTGCAACAATGAAGGTAAGCCAGTAGCAGTGGCCGGCCGTAGCAGGTATTTCGCCGGCTTTAGCGGGGGTTTGGCAAAACACTTGTCCCCTTCACTCTCTCCATTTTTCTCCTCCACGTAGTAGCAAAGACTTTTGGTTTGATGAAAATTCAAAATGCGCGCGCACGGGATGAGTCCATTGCTGTGGAAGTGGACCTGGACGGACCGAGGACGACGCGGGACGACGCTGGGTGGAGAGTGCGGTGCAGCGCGGGCCATATTCCTTTGGCCCGTGATTTGCGCCACGGGCTGTGCCTAATCAGCAGCTGGGCAACGCGCGTCCTGCCGGCGCCCGCCAACCAACAAAGTGCAGCTCAGCTTGCGGCCACCGCGCGCCAGGCGGCCAAGTCTATTGCCCGCGTGTCGCTTTGTGTAGTGACCGCATGTCCCCCAGGTCCGATCCAATGATCACACCACACTCGGGATATGCCGAGGCATTCTTGTCGCCCAGCTGAGCTGAGTTGAGCTCCAATGATTCCAGTGGGTGGCTGCCATGATTTCCCCACTCATGGCCAGCATGATCGGCCGGTCTCATGCTCGTCAAACTAGCGCCCGTGTGACCCGTTCATTCTTTGGGCTTAAACTAAAAATTCTTGTCTCGGTCAACCAGATAATTGCGTCATTTCGCCATGTGCTAAGTACTTTGCTACTATAGCCCTACCCTCCATTAACTTATTTTTGTTTTTAAAAGAGAAACAAATGTCAGAGAAGTTGGCCATGTGAAATTCAGAACAATTGAAAAAAAAAAAAAAGGCAGAATCCAGTCTCACGATGCAATATCAGTACCACTGCTTTGACTCCACGGTATGTGCTAGTTCAATCTCGCGGTTGTAGGATTTTCACGGGTGGAACAACCACATATCCGATTTTAAGTGGTGCCTCTGCAACAATGTTTCCCTCAAACACCTGAAAACATTTTTTTGATTTTTGAAAGGAGACTGCCCAGACTGAAATGCACGCGCGTACGTGTACACGCCAAACGCTTTGTGTTGGTTATTGGACAGAATATGAGAATAACGTGAGCATAACAAATTGGCCCCCGCTTCAACTTCAAAGAGAGGGGCAGGAAACTCGTCAGTGCAAATTTAACACAACGGTTCGGTGCATTTGTCACGCTAGCAAACAGCAGAAGGTATGATGCCGTTTGAATTGTCATCATTGTCGCTTAACAAGTTAACATCCAACATGGCATGTCCCAGTTTGTTAGTACTCCGTATATCGACAACGAGTGCATGCAACATCAACAACACTGGTGCTTTCTTTCACTTGTAGAAGTCGAAGTCTGTATCGGGCTTCTTTACATTTGTCCGGTAGCCTTTCTCAAAGTCCTTGGGCAGGATCACGTACCGATTTTTCCTGACGGCATGCATGCCAGCTTCTTGGCATATTGCAGCAATCTGAAAAAGAGAGAGGTCCACGAGTATTATTAAAATAAGGGTCAAAAGGAGAACAGTATAACTTGTGAATGGTAGCTACGTCTAAGGAAAGGAGAAATGTATGGTTACCACACCAATAGTAAAAAACTGAAGACAAGGCAAAACATCCATTTAAGTTTTTCCCCCAAACCCAAAACAGAAAAATCTAAATTGCAACAGGGCTATCTAATTACTATTAGTACAAGAAAACTTTTTTTTGAGGAAAAAAAAAAAACACCATGTAATTTTGTGCATAACCCAATACTGTTTTGGTATCCTTTGTATCAAATACCCGTTTTATGCATTATATCTGAGCATACAAGTGTAGTTCTCTAGGAATATCCTCATTTTATAACTAGTATCTGTCATACAAAAATATTTGGTGCAATAATGAGCATTATATTTGTAGATCATTTTAAAGCTATAAATCTGTCGGTTGTTAAGTTTCATTTCAGTTCACAACTCTGCCAGAACTAAAATCAAGTGCAATAATGAGCATGTAATATCTGTCATCCAAATGATATTAACCTATGATACATGTTCAGTAAGCCATATTTGCTAACTTGCTAAGTGGACAGTAGGGACATCATCACAAAACAATTAGTTACTAACATGTGTGCCCCACCCAATTTAGAGACGGGTATGAAGCCATTTGACCAATAGAACAAATCATTGGACTGTAAGCTTCACTATCAAGGTAACTGGAGAACGTAACAAGAAGGATGAATGTTCCATGTCCATTACCATTAAAGATCATGTGAGTGTTCAAGTATGCAGTGTGCAGAGATATTCTAAAGTGTATTAGCCTAAGCAGCAGATTACATGCAAGAGGTGTTTTTCTGAGAAAATATACAACTAATGACCCAATGCACACAGTATCACAGTAGTTCAAATGCAAACTATGTAACATAATTATAATATACTACATCCTTGTAAGGAAAGTAGACTCACATCAGCAGCACTGATCTTATCCGGTCTGCAAACATAATCTTCCAGATCAACCTCGTCACTCAAATTCATCTTGGCAGTGCAGACCTGAATTGAAACAGCAGCCAGTGAGCAGTCGAGAAAAAAATATGGTCCCAGCGATAAATATGAAAAACCAAAACATATAAAAACAAACAATTTAGTTTGCACTGTTCGCAAATCCTTGACAGAACATATGACCATATCACAATTGAGCATGTGTATCTTTGCAGAACAAATTGGCAATTGGTATATGACATGGTTGAAAATTTTAATTAATAGCTTTCAAAAAAAAAAAATTAATTAATTACCAAATAATAAAGAAATTTGTGTTTGCGCAGCACTGCAGTTTAATAGCTATTTGTACAGGATGAAAAGGACCTTAATTTACCTGAAGCAATGCATCAAATCAAATACCATATCTACTTCACTAAATTAATATGCAAGTTGTGTTACTTCACAAGAATGAAATATAATGCCTATCAGTTAGTTCACACAAAAAAAGACAACTTACTTGGAACACGAGCCTCTTCTGCCGCCGATCAGGAAGAGGGAACTCAATTTTCCTGTCAAGTCTACCTGGGCGCAACAGAGCAGGATCTAGAGTATCTGCCCTATTAGTTGCCATTATAACCTTCACATTTACAGTTTGATCAAATCCATCCATCTGCAATAAACACAGGCAAAATTATTACAAAGAACAGGAACACTCCAGCATCTAAGAATTCCAACCTAGCAATCTGCCAAAATTAACTTTCCAAGACCTCAGTTATCATTTTCATAATATTTATTATTATATAGTTTCTACTTCTCTCATAACATAAAATAACTGTGTGTTGGGGTGAAGATAGGGCTTTATACAATTTCAATTCTAAAAAAAAAAATCCTTTGAAATAAAGGGTTTTGTAACATATAAAAATGGAAAGTCTATTATAGTTTCTAGGAAAAGCACAACGACCCAAAAGCCCCTTTACCTGATTAAGTATTTCCATAAGAATGCGCTGAACTTCTCGGTCAGCACCAGTCTGAGCATCAAAACGTGCAGTGGCTATAGCATCAACCTCGTCAATAAATATGATTGCAGGGGCATTCTCCTTAGCCAAACGGAATACATCTCGAACCATCCGAGGTCCCTGAAAAGGAATTCAAAGAACATAAGGCACCAGGAACAGAACCAATAAATCTGGAACACCCAAAAGGTACAAATGGCACATATTTCTGTGGAACCATATAACAACCTAATACCACAGATAGTTAAGTAAGAGATGTTGTGTGCCACTAGAAGATAATTTCAAGGCAAAATGTAAAGCCACATAATCAGTTTTTGTCATATGCATCACACAAGATACATTAAGATACTACGCAGCAGAGCTGTGTCATTTCATTAAGAAGAAAAATAAATAAATACAAAAGGGAGATAAGTAAGAAACCATGCAAGGTACCCCCACAGGGTTTATGAAAAATGGCACTTTAGGAAATGAACTGCCATGCACCACAGATTACACTCATTGGCCAGTGGCCACATATTTACAGCACCTCTATGCTAGGCATAGCTATGCACTTATGTCATGAAGCTACATGAAACCAGATATATTTTATCCCCAGCAAGCATACACCAACCACCTAACTCCCTCTTTGACACCTTTCTACTCAATGGTTTCACTTCTAGAGAAAGTTCTATGATATCCATCTGTTTTATTTTGCATCCTTTTTTCACATACCTTTCTAATATACATGTAGAATGTTTTAGTTTTACAGCTACAAATGGCAGGGAGTGTTGTGTAATTTGGCAACAAATTGCGAGGACACAAATTCTTAGTACAATTGCCCCAACTTACCTCACCCAAGTACTTCTGCACGAACTCTGAACCAACTACTCTGATAAAAGCAGCAGTTGTGTGATGTGCCACAGCTTTGGCAAGCATGGTCTTGCCAGTACCTGGAGGACCATACAGAAGCACACCTCTTGGTGGATCAATACCAATCTGCTTGTACAACTCATGATGTGTCAAGGGGTAATTCAACAGCTTCCCTGATTTCTTGCTTCTGAATGTCACATCCACCAATATCCTGAACACAAAAAAATAAAGCAGCAAAACATTATTCACTGTAAGAACTGCTAGAATAAGCAACAAATATGCTGTGTTTTGATCACAGTCAGAATGCCCAAAGGTAATAAACTTCAAATTCTATCCAAATTTAATAGCTCCCATGAGTCCATGACTAATTTTGAAACTCTGTTGTATGGAACTAACATTTAAGTTTTAATAGTGTGCACTTCTACTAAAGCAATTCTTTTCTACTCCCTCCGTTCCAAATTATAAGTTGCTTTGACTTTTTGGTACATTCATTTTTCTATGTATGGCACATATTATATCTAGATACATATTCAGTATGGCCATTATGCAGCAAAAGTTATTGTCATTGAAGCCTCTATCTAACATGTAAATATTAAGTGGGTAGGTGTCTGGTTCATATAACTCTACTTTGTAAATTATTGTTAGAAAAATTTAAGGTCATTTGTGGCCATAAATTAGACTTGTTAGTTGTTAAACTTTGACATAACCAGAACTAGCAACGTTCCAAAGCCATCCAAACACTACCTAGTTTAACAAGTGAACATGTTTACATTAAGGGACACCTGAAAACACGACACACTTTTTTTTAGATACAAAAAGCAACATAGTGGAATGTAAAAAATCTCATTGATTGTTCACAGCATTGCACTAAACTTGAAGCCCACATCCCCTTGTCTAACAATGCCAATCCCCTGCATTCTTATAGTAGCCACTAGAATAACAATATCACAAGGAGTAAAGATGAGGCCTATTGCTACGAGGCCAATAATCCACATAAAATCAGTCAGTGCACAAAGCCTGAAGGTGCATCCTGGCATTATCAAAATTTCCCACTTTCTGGGAGTACTTAAGTCAAGATATTGGAAATGTATTAGTAGAATATCCAGTTTGGTAATCATCTCATCTCATGGTTGATAATGAAATGAGTGAGAATCCTACTGCAACTGTTCTATTTCAACTACAAATCCAAGCAGCTGAATTAACTAAGATATACATCTAAAATCCGAATCAAACAGTAATGCTGCCTAAGATTAAGATGGATATCGCACATCAATTCAATCAGGGCACGTTTGAGATGAGAGCAATCACAGCAGGAACTCACACTGTAGGTGACGTTGGGCTTCTCCGACGAGCCGAGCAGCGAAATGCTGGAGTCGGCCTCGGGCGGCAGCACGTCGACGAGCGCGTGGGAGTGGCGGTGCAGCGCGACGGACGCTGAGGGCTTGAGCATCTCGCGGGCGATGGTGCTGAGGACCCGCACGTAGAAGCTGCCGCCGGTGGTGGTCGGCGCCACGATGCCGTGGTCAGCGTCGACCATCTCCAGGAACTGGCCGATCTCGAGCGGCGTCGCCCGGCACCGCTTCACCTCCTCGGCGCCGCGCAGCTCCTCGCGCCTGAGGTTCCTGAGCTCGTCCTGACGTAGTCCTCCTGGATCTCGACGAACTCGAGGTGGCGCTGCAACGACTTGTAGTGGCAGTAGAGGTCGCCGTCGTGGCCCTCGGTGGGCGTGGCGGCGGCGGAGAAGGCGGCCGGGTACGACGGCGGCGCCGCCGCCGGGAAGGCCGCGGCGGTAGGGATTGAGCGACGGCGGTGGCCGACATCGCGCGCGGATGAGGCGAGGGTTAGGGTTTCTGCTGTATCCCGACTCCAGACGCTGTCCGTGCGATCGCTCTGCCGGTGAGCGAGCGAGGGTGGAGGGGATTTTATTCGGGGGAAGAGATCTCGTCGGAGTTGTAGTTCGTTATCGGAATCAACTTGTGCTGCAAGAACGTATTCGAGCGCAATTAGGAGTAGCACTTAAATAAATATAAAAAGGAATTCCTAATAAAACACCTATAAAAGGGCCGAAATCGCCTCGCTCAGACGTTACGAGGCCCAAGAGGCACCCAGCCCAGCCCAGAACTGTTGCCTCAAGCCCTGAAGGTGTCGCACGTCTGCGGCTGGCGCTGCTATGTCAGAATGTAATTAGGGAAATTTTTAAAAAAAAAAAGTGTAACTGAGGAAATTTCGATTAGTAACATCTGAAGCTGTGAACGATGTAAAACCTTCAATGTAATTGTGAGAGCAAAGCAAGTAACTTTTGTCAGAGGAGAGAGGCAAGAAAAACACGAAGAGAGAGAGTTGGAATCCTATGCAGAACACAGCAGGAGCTGAGGATGCAGTGCATGCCTCTACACGTGCTACAAATCAACGGAGTAAATGCAAAGCAAAGAGAAATGAAAAAAGTTAAAAAATATATATCGGTACCCTAATTGTTCATCGTACAGCAAACTCGATATATCAAACTTGAGTGATTACCAATCATGACTCTAGATAAATGGCATGACAACATGAACATCATGCAAGCATCAACTGACTGTATCATTAGCCATGCTGTAAAATAAAGTACCAAGTGTAATTGTGCCAGCCACTCATCCAGTGTGGCACCCCCGGCAACAACAGGACTATCGGGTCGGCCCAACATCGTCCGAGAAAGGAAGCCCAATGCGAAATATGTTGGAGAGCAATGGGCCTGACTGGCCACCGCCTGCGTGCAGGAATTGGGAAACAAAGTCCCCTGTAATATAAAGGGAAAGACGGAGAGAGAGAAAGGCACGCTTATGTAACAGACAATTTCAAATTTTCAATCTATCGTCGTTCCTCCACTATTCCTCTTCTCCAACGCGTTCCTCTTCCTCTTCCGATCCCCTTGCTGCTCACAAATTGCTTCCGGGAGAGACTTTTTTTCTATTGTTTGAGGGAATACTTGGATGCTGCCAGCCATGCTGCTGCAAGACACGTTCGTGTATGAAAATGGGTTCATTTTCAAACTTGCGGTCCACACGTCCGTGGCCCATTATCCAAGAGAACAGGCATAAAAACCGGACAAAATTCCGGCTACCAAAATCCACCGGACGACCAAAATGAAAAACAAAAACAATGCTAACATGAGGCTGGACTCCACACAAGAGCATAAACCATGCCAACAAACCAAATCTGTTCTAAAATCGTACAAAAATGGGCATTAGCAAGCGGACAGATCCCAATCAGCCGTCCAGAATTCAACCAACCAAAATATCCCCACCACTAGAGCATGTTGAAACCCCATCATTCATCCATGACTTAACTATCAAATCACAACCACAACCCGGCAGACTAGACGAAATCCGGAGAAAACTGCAAAACAAAGACACGATTCCACCCGCATACATCAAAAACACACGAGATCCGTGGAGCATAACCACAAATAGACTCAGAAATCACGAACCCTAGCTCATCACCTTCCTGTCACATGTGATCGCCGCTCCGAGGTGAGACAAGAAGGAAGACGACGATTCCAAACTAGAAAATAGAAGCGTGAGGCCCCAAAAAATGATCAGTAGGCGTCGACAACGTGGGCCCACACGTCAGCCAAATAACAATAAGAGAAGCAACCAACACACCGTGATCACACAACAAAGAAGATCCGAAGGACAGAAAGTCGAGTGACTAGAGACAACAATTCACTTCAAGTGAACTATAGATTTACCGTGTCATTAGCAATGCTGTAAAATATAAAGTATCACTAGGAAAGTGCTCGCGTGCGTTGCAACGAAACACATAATACCACGATAACATATTCAGTTTGTACCATCAAGTCATACCTACATGATTCAACTTTAGAAAGAATATATATAGAAGTGGCAAATGCCATGTGTCAAAAAATGCAGATAAAACTGAGAGTTCAAAACTTATATAGAAGTTGGAAAGCATAGTATTGAACACATGTCAGTTTATATTAAATTGGTGGATAACAAGGACATGCTCTATTTGTTGTAATGGGAAAAGGAAGACAAATGAAGCATATTGCACACTATTTTTTTACTGTAGGATTGAAGCTTCCAGTGGCGATAGTGGGCAAAATTAGAAGTAACTTCTATAGCTTTCAAGTAAAATTACAAAAATGGTCCATACAACCGTGAAAGCTTATTTGAGGCACATGGTAAAATCTGGGAACTAAATTTGATTTAAAAAAACTTTGTAGACAATTCTTAAATCGAAGCTGATAACTAAACTTTGCCTTGCCTGTGAGTCCTGGCGGTGTAGATGACTTTCTGGATCTGCAGGTAAAGAATGAAGGCAATGTATAGTTGGGTACTAATTATGAAGGAAATGTTTCTTTCATTTTACAAATTTTAATGTGGATTTGGCAAAGATGATGATAGTTTTAAAAGTTCCTTTTTAAATTCTGTACAAAAGTAGTGCACATGATATTGTTTGTTGAGGACACTGCTTTTCATCTCCATGCCTTGTCTGAAGCTAAATGTACGAGATGAGATTAGCACTGATAACTGAAGAGTAACGGAAGAAAAAAATTTTTTTTTTCAACAATTGGATGAGGATTGTGTGTTGTGTTTATAATAATTCTGAAGTTGATAGTTCTCTTGTGTCATTTCAATATGGTAGTAGCATTAACACAAGAAATGCATCAAATAAAGTAGCATTTTATAAATGTGATTGTTCTCCATGCATTTGCAGTCACTCTCACACTCATGAATGCTACTACTCTCACCACTGCTACTATCACTAGACTAATGGGTTAACTATATATGTGAAGATGTCTAAGTATCACTCTACTACTGGTGAAATAGTAATCATGTTTATGAAAAAAAAATTTACATGATTGCAAGTACACGTAAACATGAGACACTTGTAGTTCAAAAAAAAAAAGCATCGCCAAAGTTCAAGATTCCCTAAACCGATCAAAGTTCGTACCCAAAAAATATTAAGTCCAATTTTGCTCTAATTGGAAGTAAACCTACCCCAACAGATGGAATGCAAGTGGAGGAGCCAAGGGACGTCGGGCGTGGAACCAGGATCGGAGCCCTGGGCAGCAAACGGAGGTATCATGCAAAGGAGCAAAACCTAGCACGACTTCTCTAAATGGGCCAAGCCTCAATTGGGTCGGACGACAGACCCAACAAAGAAGGTTGTTTCTCTGAGGAAAAGACGATCGGCCCCCGGTGCCTTGTGTAATCAGCTAGGGGCATCAATAGAATATTCTTAGGACAAAGTTGTAAAATAGCATTGCCATAATCGAGGACTATAAATAAGGAGCATTGACTCCTATGTAAGTTTGTTGGTGAACAATTCCTACCTCAGTGTTTCTCATACTTAGTCGTTTTTCCTACCCCACTCCCTCGGTGCAACGACCGGACGAAGGTTTCACACTCCGTTGAACCACAGTTTCAACACTAGCTATGGAAAATAGCGACACCTTTTTTTTTTTCAAAAGCCATATAGAGGGTGTTTAGTTCAGAAAAAGTGAACCAAAAAAGTGCTACAATACCCGTCACATCGAATCTCTTGAGGCATGCATGGAGCATTAAATATAGATAAACAAAAAAAACTAATTACACAGTTTGGCTAGAAAGTATGAGATGAATCTTTTGAGTCTAGTTCGTCCATGGGTAGTAGGGGTGGTGTCGGGCGCGTCCTCCTCGGGTTCGGCTGACCCTCCTCCTCTTCCTCCTCCACTGGTGGTACCCAAAAGATCTTTCCTTCAGCGATGTTCTCAGAAAGGAAGGCTGGAAGACGAACCATCCATGAACTGGCCCATGAGCACAAATGGTGTTGATGATAGCTTCTGATCGTCCAACGTTCCAGATATTATCCCTCATGAAGTACTGGCGATAATTACGAATCATGTACCAGTGATGTCCCTGAAAGGTTAACGAAATAAGTTGCCAATGCAACATTATGCAATTCGATTATTAGACCATAAACATATCGATCATGTGTAGAATGGAAAGAGTGGGAAATTGCACTCCAATCCTAGCACACATCAATCGAGCTCGCGACTCGAAAAGCCTCGACGGTTATGTGCGCACCGCAGTAATCTGTTGAAACCAGCAAAACATTATGTCCGGATATCCCTTAACATACGTGAAACTGCAGCATCATATCCAATAAATTGATACGACATTAGCAAGCATCTTAACCAAACCAAACCAAACCAATTCAAAGCACCACAATTTTCCAATCTACGTACCAAAAAACAAATAAAAACGCAATCTTTCCGTCAGACTACAGAGAGTTCCGCAGAAATCTGTTGAAATCAGCAAAACATTCAGTCCGATATCCCTCAACACACGTTCTGCAACATCGTATCCACGTTCTGCAACATCGTATCCAGTAAATTGATACGACCTTAACAAGCATTGTAACCAAACCCCAATTAAAAACACCACAATTTTCCAATCTACATACCAAAAAAAAAAAACGAATAAAAACGCAATCTTTCAGTCAGACTACAAAGAGTTCAGCTTAAGCAGAGAGATAGCACATCAGCTTGTGCTTCTCAACTGCAGCAACACTCACTACTACACAACTGATTTTGCAAATAAATTTCAATTCATTTTCCGTGGACGGTTATTTTGAAAACTGCCATGGTAAATAACTTGATTTATCGTGGTGGTTTTTAAATAACCGTGGCGGTTTTCTAATTAGCCCGTCATGGAAAATCAGGTCCGGCCCATCAGCCCAAAATCCCATTCCGTGGCCACAAATATATATATCGAGCACTTATTTTCTAGGGTTTTAGTTCCACTTCCCTTCCCATTCTTTCCTCTCTCTACCTCCCACACCGCACCTTTGCCCCACCTTCCCTCCTTCACTCTCGCTCCCGACGGGCCGCGCCAAGGCCACCCGATCCTCCCTCTCTCCTAGCGCCCTACCCTTCCCTCTCTCCCATGCCGCCCCCCAAAACTCCCCCTCGATGGTCCCCTCGCGCCAACGGCGCGCATAGATCCCGGCGGTGGCGCGCGGTCATGGCGACGCCGGTCTCCAACGGGTGGTCATGGCGGCGGTGGCGGCGGGGCTCGAGGGAGGAAGCCGGGGCGGCGCGAGCCCTTCTCTCCTACCGGCGGCGATCCAAATATGGGCTCCGGCTCTGTGCGGCGGATCGATTCAGGCGGCACGGCCCTCTCGGCAGCACCTCCACGAAGCGGCGCGGCCCTCCCTACCCGGATCTCGGCCCGGTGGCGGATCCAGCGGCGACAACGGCCGGATCCATCGTAGCTGAATCGGGGGCCCGCTCGGCCCTGGATCTGGATTTTTGTATTTTTTATTTTTTTCGGGATTAATGGTGGCGGTTTTTTAGCCTCTCGAAAAACCGCCACGGAAAATCGATGATTAGCCGCGACCCTCCCTTCGGGCGGTTTCAAAACCGCCACGGAAAATCAAATAGGTAGTGGTGACTACTCCCACGCCGCCGCTCGAGGAGCACCTTCGAGCCACGAAGCGGTTGACCCGCCCGTCGGTGCCGTCGCCGTGGGCGAGGAGTGGGGATGCCGCCGCCAATGTAGGGTCGAAGATGTGCACCTCCCCTGCACCTCGTGCTCGACCGTCGCCACTGTTGCCGAAAATGCCGAGGTGACCATGGAGGGCGCGCCGTCTCCGCTCCATGAACCATCCATGCCCGCCGGTGGAGGAGACCACGCCAACAAACACCACCGAAGCGCGGGGAGGGGGGGACGGCACATGCCGCCCCCTCATAGGTAGATTCCGATTAGCGTAAGAAGGACGACGACGAAGGGGAATAAAAGCCCTCCTTTTCCGCTTGAACGGTAAGGTGGAGCGGCTCCAAATTGTTTACACGACTCGCACCGCAAGCAACCACTACCTTCGATTAGCACTAGCACGCCACGAACTCCAAGAAAAACAGGTGAAAATCGAGTTTTTTATTTTACTAGCAAATATGCCCGTGCGTTGCAAACGAGTAGCCTTCGTTGAATCAAATCAAAATAAAAAAAAAATAACTTGGCAGCATGTCCCGTGCCGTGATAAACAAATCATTTTCCGTGAGAAACAAACAACCCCACCCCTTCCCATTTTAACTACTCAGACCATCCCATCCCGTCTCCACTCATCAGCGCATGTCCATCTCTCATGCCTCGTAGTGGACAAAGCAAGGCGCTACCACTGCCTATTTTGTTATGATTTATTTATCATTAAAAATATTTTAATAATAATTTATTTATTTTACAATTTACACAAAAAATTTAAATAAAATGAAGCAGTCAAATACGATGTCTTAAAATTAAAAATGGTATTCTTTTTTTTTGGGATAGAGGAAGTATCTCATAAATTTGTTTTTTATGAGTATATTTTTTGCAAGTTTTTTAAATAAAAATTGTTTCTTCCAATGTATGAAAATCGGAGGATATATAGTCTGGTCATTCATTGATTTCTGGTGCTAACAATACTCGCTAATTAGTGGAGTTGATATGTAACCAATGTTGGCACTCCTATCACAGAAAAAGAGGCGGCCGATTATTTGAGCGCACAAGCTTTCGGTTAATTCAGCTGGTGGACACGTATTCTTTGGTGATAGAAATTTGCTTGGAGTCGATTGGGTGCATCTGCGCTGGTTGCAGAGTCACAGAGGCTGTTCAGAGACGAGCCCGAGTCCTGCCAAGAGTTTAGGCGAAACACGTGCACTTACAGCTGAGTCCAACCACGGTACGCAATGTCTAGTCCTATTGATCCGTGGAGTAACAAATTTGGAAGAAAAAAAGCTTCTAGAAGGCTGGACGAAATTTTTTGGGTGGGCGACGGAAATTTTCTCTTTTTATTAGTAGGTATAGACTAAACGACGATCTAGTGAGAGGAGGGAGGCAAGAAAAAAGAAGAGAGAGTTGAAATCCTAAGCAGGACAGCTGAGGACTACCTCTACACATGCTACTAATCAAACGGAGTAAATGCAAAATTGCAAAGTAAAAAGAAATTAAAAAGTTTTTTGAAAAAATATTATCAAGTCAAACCCACTTGAGTTTTCTCTAGCTTAAAAAGTTTTTTGAAAAAAATATTATCAAGTCAAACCCACTTGAGTTTTCTCTAGCTCCGCCACTTTGATTACCAATCGCGCCACCTCTATATAAATGGCATGGCAACATCATGCTGCCAGTGCTGTTGCAAGACACGTTCTTGTATGAAAATGGGTTCATTTTGAAATTTGCGGTCCACACGTCGGTGGCCCATTATCCAAGACAACACACACGAACTGCTAACCCTTGCTTAGTGTGTTGTCAAAAAAAAAAACCTTGCTTAGTGACATGCATTTTTTTTTTAAAAAAAACGTCCTCGGGTCAATGCCAAATAATAATTAATTCAACTATCGTCGAGAATCCCACGACGCCGGCGACGGCATCGTCGACGCGGTCCTTCCCGTCGCGGTGCCCGACGACGTCGTGGTCGCGGACGACAGCCGCGGCGTGGACACCTGCTTGATGGCCACGTTCGGAAGCGGGCTGCGGCGCCGCCGCTCCTGCTCCTGACCAGCTCCGCGGCCAGCGCGTCCACTTTCTCGGCGTTGGTCCGCTGCGACAGCCTCCGTCCCCGGAACAGCACCGACTCCACGTTCCGCTGCGCAAGCATCGCTGACGCTGCTGCGGATGCGGTGGCCGCCTGGAACGGCGCCGGCGCCTTGCCGGCCTGGATGCGCACGTAGTTGCTTCCGCACGCGAGCCCGAACGCCATGGCCACTGACTCGTCCACCATTTCCGCGACGCCTTCGGCGGTCACACGTGCCAGTTCCTGGGGCGACGGAGAACGCGTGGGCATGGGCGTGCTCGACCCGTCGCACACGGACACGGTGGCCGAGGCACCGGCGCCGATGGAGAGCACGAGGAGGTCTTCGACGCCGGTGGCGAGCGGGAACTCCTGTTTGTTGTGGAGCACGTGCGTGATGGCGGCCGCGGCCGGGTTGCCCATGGCCGCCACTCCCCCGACGCGCCGGCGATGGCCGTGGCACCGTCGACCGACCTCACGCTCGCGAGCGCGCCGCCCGCGGCGCAGGTGGCGGCGCACACGTCGCGGAGGCGGAAGTCGAAGCTGTCGCTCTCGACGGCGTCGGCGCGCGAGAACACGAAGGGCGCTGCCGTGGCGAGGTCGTAGCACGGCACGAGGAGCGGCGCCACGGTGTCCCTGAGCGTCGCGTCGCCGAACACGCGGCGGAACGACCGCTCGTCCCGCGAGCCTCGGAACAGCTTCGCCCACCGCCCGCGCCGGCCTCCCCATCCCTTCCCGCCACCGCCGACGCTCCCGGCCACGAACGCGAGCGCGTCGTCGGCCGTGTACCGCGGCCGGCCGTCGTTGCCCCTCAGGAACAGCATCGCCGCGAGGACTCCACCCGCGCCGGCGCCCGCCGCGAGGTCGAAGAAGTCGGCCACGCGCGCGTCAGGGTCTCCCGTGTGGTCGCGCAGCCCGGCCTCGAGCCTCACGAGGGCCGCGGCGGCCAGGAGCGCGTCCTCGGCGCCCGCGCCGCATCCGTCGATCGCCAGCACCCGCACGCGCCCGCCGTCCAGAGGCGTGCCGGGGCCGAAGAGGAACTTGCTCTCGAGCAGGGAGAAGATCTCGTAGCTGAGCTTGTCCATGCCGCCCATGGCTTTCGTGGGCGGCGATGCCATTGCTGCGTACGCTTCCATCGCCCTGCCTCTCTTTATCAGCAGGACAAGCAAGGGTAGACTAGCTAGGGTGGCAACACACACGTAGCTTGGCTGGCAGATTAATGGGAGCTCGAGATAGCTCGTGATGTGTGAGAGAGTGAGACTGCGACTGCTGGCTGGCAGCTGCGATCGATCGACGCGTCCTAGCTCATTCTACCTCGAGGCCTTTTATAATGGCGGGCGGGAGTAGCAGGCAGGCAGGCTATCGCTCCCCGCACGACGTGGCCGCGGCGCGCACGCTCTCCCGTGAAGGGCTGCCTGCGCGCTCCGGACAGGACAGCTAGCGTACGGTACGGTACGCGTCCTGGGCGTCTGGATCGGCGGGTGGCACGGGGCCACGAGACGACGACGGCCCGAAGGTGGCAGGAAGCACCCGAACGCTGTGCATGCTCCGCTGGATCGGATGGCATGGGCCATGGGTGGGGGTGGGCACCTGGGCATGGGTGACTAACTGGGTGTGTCAGTGTGGGCGTTGGCGTGACCACGCTCGCCGCGCGCGCGCACGGACGCACCCATCCGCCGACGAAGCTTCCGCTGGCCCGCAGCACAAAGCCGCGGCGCGCTGGACGGCGATGGAGACAGCGGCCGCGATCGTGCGCGTGAGGGCCTTGAGCGGGGTCACGGCGGGCACGCCAGGCCAAGCGTGGCGTCAGAGCCTCCCTGCAGCTCTCGCATCCTGGCGTGGCGTCCGTACACGCCGCGGTTAATAATGAGATGAATAATGGGGCGCCTGTCCTGCCCTGTCGAGCGCACGTCGCGGCGGCCCCGGCGTGCGCTGTCCGCTCGCGCGGCGTGGCGTCGGGCGAAGGGAGGCCGTCGGCGCTGGATCTGGAGCGCACTGTTCACGTGGTTTCGACACGTGAGGAAACAAGGACTGCAAGTGCAGCTGGGCTTCTTGTACCTCGTGCAGATATGCTCGTACACCACTCTCGTGGAGTACGGAGCAGAGCTGTTAGATTAGATTCGCTCGTGTCCTCGTGTGCGTCGTCGTTCGGCTCAGTTCGATCTTGCCTTCTACAGTAGTACATTGGCGTAAGAAACTACGAATATATAGTTTACAAACTTTTTGCAGGCTTTTCTAGTCATAGACCATTAATGTTGAATTCACTTTTTTTATTTTTAACCAAGTCGAAGTAAAAACCCTAACCTATTTTTTTTATCTATACCTACTAATGATAAAGAGAAAAATTTCCGCCAAAATTTTCTTCCACCTTTTTTTTCCTTTCACCTTTTTCCTTCCCTCTTTCCTTTCACCTTATCGCCACCGCCAATATTGTTCCTTGTCCAAATAGGACACCTAGAGAGCTGTGTACAATACCAAATAAGATCGCATACGTCCGCCATACAATAGCAAATATGGTCCGTACAATCCTCGCAACTTCTATAATTATATATATACGGGCCTATGGAGCAAAAACAGCGAAAATCAAAATATCTCCAACATCATGGACATATCAACGACTTTTTTTTTCCACCTCCTCTTTATGTTTGACTTGTTGGCGATTAAATAGTTGTCCGCTGTTTTTTTCCCCGTCCCGATTATAGATTCTGTGGTGAAATCGAATCAATTGAACCTTAATTGGTTCCTTTCATGTGTTGTTCCATCGGGAATCAAAATCGAAATCAAGATCAAATAGAAATCAATTCTCTTTTTCTTTCGTCCGTCCCGTAACTCCTCGATCGATCGTGTATAGATCACGCCTAATCGCCCCTTCGTGCGCCACACGCGATGGCAAGATGGCAACCGGAGTTGATAGTACCAAGCAGCAAAGGGCGACGCCCGGTCACTAATGCATACGAATCGAAGCGGATGTTATGGAATCGTGGCGGCGGATGCCGGAGTCGTTGAGGTGGATGTAGACGGACTGGCGAAGTCTTTGCGGGCGAGGCGGGCACGACGTCGCCGCCAGAGTCGTCTCGTCGGGCCGGCGCGCATGAATTGATGCGGAGTTGCCGAGCCATATAGAATTATGGACAGCTCATCGGTGCGATGTAGCAAGGACCACGCCGTGTCGCCGTTCCCATCGCTTTGTCCGCCCGCGTGCGCCGCAGGACACGCAGCCGCCGTTCGGATTCGCTTCTTCCGATGCCGCACCGTCGTGTACCATCCCGCCAATACGCCGATATTTTAAAGAATAGAGAAGGAAATCAAATTTTAGAGAGCGAAAAATCAAATGAAAGAAAGAAAAAAATATATATATACTCGCTATCCAAAGAATCACATGAAGCGCATTAATCGCCGGGGATGGAGCCGGAGTTCGATTGATGTACGGGACAAGCCGTTCCGTTAAATTCGGTTGGGATAGGCTCGCACCCTTTCGAACGTTACCCCCACCGAGATTCTTTTGGCACGATCCAATGTGTGGTAAAGATAGTGAGAAAGAGAAGCTAGGCTCATCTCAACCAAGGTTTTAAATCTCCGGCTAAGACATTAGCTTTCTCGTCTCAAAATATGTCTTTTATGAAAACAAAAACATAAATAGATATGTAGACTAATTCATCACTTTTCAGAAATGCTTAGTTAGCTCTCCCTGTTGCGAACGCGCGGGCATTTTTGCTAGTTTTTTAATAATACAAACATGTTTAAATTCGCTCTCACGGAAGTCGAACCCGTGATCCGGCTGGTCGCTACTTGGCACTCTAAATATGTTGAATTCACCTTGGATTTCTTCAATCAAATTTTAAGAGTCTCAGAGAGGAGAAACGATTTTTTCACAGGCCCTGAATCAAGACGAGTTGGAATATTCATTCATTGCATTGTTTGTGGGTGGATCTCTCTCTCTCTCTCTCTCTCTCTGCATGGTAGCCCTGATCCTGCCGACACTGCATTGGATGCTTACTAGTGCTCTTACTCTTCAGCTCTTCCCTTCCACACGTGCATACACCCGCCTGCATACGCCCGCCTGCGTTGTAGTACAGGTACACCAACAAGAACAATGCTATTGTATACTGATGATTACAATTAAGGCCATGTTTGGTTAAATAGTCTTAGGATCTGTTTTAGTTCTCAGGACTTTTAGAAGAAAAAAAAAACTTTCAAGGAGGAGCTTTGTTTAGTTTCAGCTAGTTTCATGGTGACTGAAAGGGACTTTTTTTAGTCCCAATTTCAAAAAAAAAAAAATCCCTCCAATTAAAAAGAGTTTGTGCCAGCTAGCAGTCTGTCATCCGATCCTGCCCATTCCACTCAAAGTGCCGATCAGTAGGGTAGGGCAGCTATCTAGCTAGGTAGCCGGTTCTCTCAAGTCTCTAAGGCCGTCTCCAATGGTTACTCCCTCCGTCCCCTATTTGACCCGTAAATCCGTTGGTGTTCGTGCCACAACTTTGACTCGATTTGTATAAAATATATGCAACATTTATATTTCCAAATAAATTTATTAAAAAACTAGACGAAAAAGGTCTTTCCGATGATACCAATTACTTAACATAAATATTTATATATTTTAATATATAATTGCCGATAGTAGTGTCTCGGGAAGCGAGAATGACAAACAAAAAGGGACGGAGGGAGTAGCTATTTAGCTATCTAGATGTGACGTGGCACGGAAAAAGTAAGAGAGAGTAATCACTAGCTACATGCAAATAGCTAGACTATTTCACGTGTCCCAAGAATATGTGAGAAGAGCATGTGGGTCCAATAATGTAAAATAGTCTTTTATTGTTATCTCTCACCTCCACGCCAAATTTAATACGTAGCTAGCACTACCTATTACCATTGCGACGCCCTAATTCTAATCAACCAGAAATAATTTTTAGAGCATTTTTTAAGAGCAACAACCAGAAATAATTGAAGGAAATAAAATAAAGGGGGACGTTGTAAAGGCGGTCAGCTTGTGCCGTTGCCTAACTAACTAGCTTTTCGTGCGTACGTATATCTGTATGTTGTTTATTAACCTTGTAAAACTAGTTTATCACGTCCATGATAGGATGATGCTTCATCTTGTCGGAACTGTTTACACGTTTGCGTACACATGTTTCGTGAGATAATGACATGTACGTGTGCAGAGTAGTACTATACTATAGTACATACGCCCATATATATCGTGCAAGTTAATTGAATGGTCAACCACTACTGCATGCATCAAAGTCTCTCGTTAATTAAGCATTTAAGCGTGTTACATGTGTTACACACTACTTTGATTCGTATGTCTTAGGGATTCTTGACATAACAAACCGTAAATACGACATGGCAATGATAAAATCCTTCATTTATTTTTTAAGATTAGGATGTTGGTAAATGTTTCTCCTTGAGTGTTTCTCTTTCATTTCTTAAGCTTCCTCCGAACGGCCAGGCGACACGGATACACGCACACCTCTCCCCGCAGTCCCCATGTAATCTAGAAAGAGAGACTCCACAAAAAAAAAGTGCATATGAAGCATAATCAGACGATCAGCTGCTGCTAAAATATAATGCACATATGCATACACCAAGGGCCAACACCGTTGGCACCGTTGGCATCAGCCGGACAGAAATGGTTGGCATAATTGACGAGCGCCCTACGAAGTTTGTCTACGAGAGTGAGAACAAGCGCTTGAGAAGGTCGGAACGGAAGAGAATCGTTTGTACAAAAAATCAGTTGCTGACCCATGTAACCTCCTGTTGTTGCGCATGTCAGACCAGTTCCCGGCAGCAAGCATATATGCCCTTTTGGAACGAAGACGTTGTCGCGTACCTGTATGTTTCCGACGTGACATGACACCGGGATCATCGATGCAAATGGCAAGCGACCTTTGATACTTGCAGGTCAAGCAGTGACCAACAGGCCTCTACTACCTGACACGCCGTGCCTACAAAAACAAAAACATCTCGCAAGGTCTCGACTAACTTGCCACTAGACGTCGACATTCCTAACCCATGACATACCAAATATCAATAGGCCGGCTTATAAGAGATATAATAAGAGTAAGACAACAAAACACAACTGCGACGAACAGATGTAACCAATCGGGGGCACATGTATAACGCTCCAGGTTCGACTAGTAACATACAGACAGTCGAAGAAACACGGCCAGCATAAATTTACGACCACAACTCACTGGGTTAAGATTCTTGGCCAACACTGGCCAGCAAGGTTCCGATCTAGGAGTACCAACAGTCAAGATTCCTTTTGCGTTATGGAGCTTCAAGATGTGTTTGCCGGCTCATCGCTTATTGGCAGATCATCTTCGTCATTGTAGATGTTCTCAGCCATCTGCCATATCTGGAGGATGTTGTCTTCAGCGACACTAGCAACCACCCAGTCCTCGCAGGGGTTCCAGGAGAAATCAGAGATCTTGCTGGTATGGCCTCCGTGGATGAACATGAGCTCTGGAGGGCCATCTTCTGCATCCTCTGGTGTTTGTTCTTGGTCAATCCTGTGATATAACAAAGCAAAGAACAATAGTTATCTGAACCGTGTCATGTTAATGTACTTCAACATAAGTAATGAGGGAGTGCAAGGACAACACAGAAAAATCACAAAATACACATCACTTTGGCTATCATAAGAACTGGTAACGTCCAGAAGATACAGCGCACCAGTGGAAAAGAAAACTAAGGATAACAGCACATGGGAGTATCGTGAATGTTTGTATTGCTTACCTGCTTAGGTCCCAGATCATGAGTCTTCTGCCTTTGCAACACGATGCAAGTATAGTTTCATTCTTCGGACTCCATCCAACTTGAAAAACTTCATCTCTGATTACACAAGGTGTTGAAACATTAATGTTAAACTAGAAATATAAATATAACATCCACAGAATTACATTCAATATACTTCAGAAATTTGTTCAGGCAGTTAAAAACAAACAGTAGCTATTAACATTACAAAAACACAGGAAACATACTTGTGACAGTCAAAGGTGTGCAGAGAAGTATCAATCTTCCTAAGATCAAATAATTTGACAGACTTGTCAGTAGAACCAGTTGCAACAACCCATTCATTGAACGGGTTGAAAGCCAGGCAGTTCACCTGTAAATAAAGAAGCAAGCATCAGTAAACAAGAATCTTGTCATTGATCTTTCAGGAATCACGCGAACTTAGAAGGCTGAATAAAGTCCCACTACCACTGGCTTTCAGATGCACTAATGGGTTCTGATCTTACTACGCTAAAAATTTAGAACATCTTCAACGCCAAATTGTTTTCATTTACCTCTAGTTTGTACACCCAAAGAGATCAGGACCAAGGTTTCCTATACCCTTATACAGCCATGGTAGAAGCATATATTGGCATGTTGCCAAAGAATGCTGCTTATATAAAGACAAATATAAACCTAAGCGTTCACTAGTCATTACAATCTACTAATATAACATCAGATCCGAGAACCAAAGTAAAGATGTTGAAGCATGTGTTCTATTTGACCCAAAAAGGCCAAAAAAAAAAGGTGTAACAAAATGATAGAATGTATGATCAACTAAACGTTCCTTCAAGATCAATAATGATGGAGTGAATCGATCTGGAAAAACTAGTTCACATTGCATACACTTCTGCTTCATTTAAGGACAATCAGATCCTCACTTCATGCAACAAAAAGAAATCTTAAAATTTTGTACCATGGAATAAAATGAAATTTTGTGTAACAAATAATATCAATATTTCTAACGGCAATTAAAAGCTCACAATAGTTACTTTACCTCGCCCTGGTGTCCCACCACTGACAGAACAGGCTTAGTAGGAGCGGGGAGACCGCATGTCCCAAATCAAAAAGATGATGATCATCACCAACTGACCCAAATAAGTACTCATGCCTCAAGTGCCAAGCAACATCTTCAATGATACCATCATGATGCTAGCCAAGAATAAAATTGAAGTATTAGTATTATTAAATAAATAGCATTAGTATCTCTATGAAGCTTGCATCACTGTGGATAAGAAACAACAGATGAGAGATTCAAATCCCTAGATTGCAAAACAGAGTTTCCAGGTTTCAGAGACAGATACAAATAGCTTTGTACTCATATACATCAGAGAGAAAGAACATTTAGTTTTCCAATATGCTGTATTAGTTCCACTAATTTGTCGTGAGTTTAGCCAATATGAAGTATTTAGTTCTACAAATATGAAGTATTTAGCAAGAATACATTCTGTCATAGTTTTCTTAATTACAAAAAACTCAAATCAGCATACAACAGAAACTATATTAGTTCCACTAATTTGTCTTATTAATCCAAGCATGACAATCATGCAACTTCAAAGAGATGATCCAGAGTTCTAAAATAACCATTAGAATGTTAGAATATAGAATGCTTTAAAAAAACTGTTCTACATGAAGCTCCAAACATCAACACACAAAACAGAACCAGGCACATGAGCATACCTTAAAAATCTGCAGGGCGTCAATACTTTTATTTTCACTATTTGCTTTAATGTCCCACAAGCAAATTTGGGCATCATCAGACCCACTTAACAAATGACCCTCTTTAAAAACGCTCCATGATAAGCCATATCCTTCAGAATTATGTCCCTTCAGCCGTAAATCAGGGTTGCATGCACCATCTAGTGGAGGCTTGGATGGATGCTTGCTATAGTCAAAGACATATACTTCTGCACTAACTGTCTTGGTAGCAATTATAAATGAATTTTTGGGGCATATAGCGAGCCTCGATTGACCTCTCCATCATGATTTATCTGCTGAACAATTTGCACCTACAAAAAGGGAGGGACCATGTGTTCTAAAGATTGTCTCCAAACAGAAAAAAGAGAAACTTGTAAACCTTAAAGACCTCATAAAGGCAGTAACAAAAATGAGGAAGTAAATGCTCAAATGTATATGTTTGCTCTATGAATTACAGGGGTAAACAAAAGAATAGAACATTCTCATACCCAAGAGGTTCATTACATTGGACTGGCAACAAAATCAACAATAACATTCTCATACCCAATACTTCATTAGATTGATATGGCGACAAAATCAAGAGGTCCATGAAATATAAGAAAAAGTAAACATGAGTATACAGCAAGATGAAACAGTCAAATACGTAAACTGGTTGTGCCTTAACAAGAGTTTCAAAAATCCCTTGCAGTACCACCTATGGAAAATCATGCACCACGACCCACCTAAAAATGGCAACTTAGCAAATAAGCGAATAAATACCCAATCAAATGTTCCAGGCTTTCTCAAACTGGCACACCCACCAATGGAAATTAGTCATCAAATATTCCAAAACATGGCATTCCTTTGTGCAAAGACAATCCAAAGCAGCCGGACTTGCATATCACCCAAGTGTAAAGGTATTCATGCAGGCTCCCAGCATGTAAGCCATCTGATGAACTGAGAAAAAAAAAAAATACTGAGCAAGTCTGAGGCTCAAGACTTCATCTCGAACATGTAAGGAATAAAATCCTGGCTTCAAAAAGAGGGAGAAAAAAAACCTAGGCTTCTGCAGTCACATAAAAACACAGCAATCTGGAAGGCTAAAGGTTAATTTGCACAGAAATAGCTGTGTTTTTTATTCCAATCTGCTATTTAAAACTAGGGCATAGTTGAGAACATTGGTAGGAACAAGGGGAAAAAGCAACTAGTACATATGATAAAATGTCAGTCATTACACAAATCCACCATAGCACCAGTTTCACATATAACAACAAAAGACCATTTAATCAATAAATAGAAATGGTTCACTCCACCTGTACAACCACTAATCAATAGCACACATGTTTATCAAAAACACACGACTGTACCCTCGAAAACAACATGCCAAAATAAATGAACTGAGATCATAATTAAGGCAACATACGAAGCCAGCTACTGCAGTGGCTCCTGGATCCCACCAAGCACCATGGTCGCAAGAAGTTTCCTAATTATGTGTTGTACCAAGCATCCTTAGTTGCAGCCTACGGGAGCCATTGCAGAGCAAATCGACACAAATCCCTCCTGTTTTGTTATATAAATAGCAAGTACAGCCCCACAGATTTGCCAAACCATACCCGATTACCAAACTAGTAACACAGAAACCATACCGCCCTTACAAACACGCAGGGTCAAGAAGGAACTAAATTCCACCACAGCACTGCGCACATCACTGAATAATATCAGCTTATGCCAGAGAGATCGAGTAGAACACAAAGGGGAGTTTATGGGAAAAGCAGAGGCGGAAAGTCCACCTTGCCGGAGGCAGCGCTGAAGCCCCGGATGTCGGGCGTGGTCATCGTCGTAGTAGGGCGCGTCAGCCTTAAGCGTCGTCGTGGGGCAGCTTGACCTGCGCAAGCATCAGGTAGTTGGGCCTCGTTCTCGGAGGTGTGCGTGCTGAGGATCATCTTCTGGACGTAGTAGTCCTTCCCTGGCGGCTCGGTGCGGTCAGGGAGCCACTGCACCGTGAGGGAGGGCCATTCCAGCGCGTGGGTGATGACGAGGTCGTAGAGGAAGGGTGTGTTCTTCTTCCAGATCTTGTACTCGTCAATGACGAGGCGATTCTCCACCTCGGCGCAGAATTCGGCAAATCCTCCTCCACCTCGGCGCAGAACTTCTCCGGCAAATCCATTGCGCCGCGGAAAATTGCGGCGCCAGGGGAGGGTTGGGTGCCTCCTTGCTATCTATTATAACCCTAACAGGCCAAGCTGAAGCCCAGCAGCCCACATGCCAATCCAGCAAAACAGGCCCAGAAACATGAAACTGGTCCAAATGGCCTGGACAGACGACTAATCGCGATTAGATGACGACTAATCGGACGAACAGGTTTCTGGTCGAGCTGGTCGGGTCGGACCACCTAATCGGACCCCTGTGACCAACCCGCGATTAATCGTGATTAATCGGACGACCAGAAATAATGGCCCTAGATTGCAAAATTGAGTTTCCAGGTTTCAGCGACAGATACAGATAGTTTTCTATTCATACTCATTAGAGAAAAGAACATTTGGTTTTCCAATCTGCTATTTAAAAATACATTTTCTCATGGTTTTCTTAATTACCAAAAAAAAAAAAAATCAAATCAGCATACGAGATAAACTGCATTAGTTCCACTAATTTGTCTTATATTAATAGAAGTATGACTATCATTCACCTTCAAAGACATGATCCAGAGTTTTAAAATAACCATTTGAATGTTAGAGAATGAAGAATGCTTTAAACAATGTTCTACATGAAGCTCCAAACATTAACACACAATGAACGAGGCACATGAGATGAGCCATACCTTAAAAATCTGCAGGGCATCAAGACTTTTGTTTTTACTATTTGCTTTAATGTCCCACAAGCAAATTTGGCCATCATCAGACCGACTTAACAAATGACCCTCTTTAAAAACACACTACATGATAAGCCATATCCTTCAGAATTGTGTCCCTTCAGCCATAAATCAGGGTTGCATGCACCATCTAGTGGAGACTTGGATGGGTGCTTGCTATAGTCGAAGGCATATACTTCTGCAGTAACTGTCTTGGTAGCAATTATAAATAAATTTTAGGGCATACAGCGAGCTCGATTGATCTCTCCATCATGATTTATCTGCTGAACAATTTGCACCTACAAAAAGGGAGGAAACATGTGTTCTAAAAATTGTCTCCAAACAGAAAAGAGCAACTCATAAACATTACAGACCTCATCATGGCAGTAACAAAAATGAGGAAGTAAATGCTCAAATGTATATGTTTGCTCTATGAATTACAGGGCAAATGAAAGAATAGAACATTCTCATACCCAAGATGTTCATTACATTGGACTGGCAAGTGGCAACAAAATCAAGAGAACATTCTCATAACCAATACTTCATTAGATTGAGATGGCAACAAAATCAAGAGGTCCATGAAATTTAAGAAAAGTAAACATGAGTATACTGATGAAACAGTCAAATACGTAAACTGATTGTTCCTTAACATAGCAAGAGTTTTAAAATCCCTTTGCAGTACCACCTATGGAAAATCATGCACCAAGAACCACCTAAAAATGGCAACTTAGCAAATAAACAATTAAATAACCAATCAAATGTTCCAGGCTTCCTCAAAATGGCACACGGCCAATGGAAATTAGTCATTAAATATTCCAACACATGATATTCCATTGTGCAAATCCTAGAGGAAGGGTGTGTTCTTCTTCCAGATCTTGTACTCCTCAATGATGAGGCGCTTCTCCACCGCGGCACAAAATTTCTCCGCAAATCCACCTCCACCTCGGCGCAGAACTTCTCCAGCAAATCCTCCCTCCAAACCGGCGCAGAACTTCTCCGGCAAATCCTCCATCGCCAAGCAGGGCAAATCCTTCTTCATCACCCACCAAAACTTTCCAGGTTTCACCCTTCTCAAGCACAGCTATGGAATTGGATCTAGGGAGCAGAAACCTAGGCTTCTACATTCGCATAAAAGCACAGCTATCTAAAAAAAGGCTGAAGGTTAATTTGCAGAGGAAAAAATCCTGAATCTAAGCTTTCCACAAGAAAGGAAGATGGAGATAGCTTGTCTCTCCTTCACCAGTTGTTCTCAAGAAAAAAAAAGAGGAACAAGATGAACCGAGATCATGTTTGTTTACAAAAACAAACTATAGAAAGTTCCTCGACACACGACTCTACCATAAAAAAATGCCCAAATAAATGAACCAAGATCATAATTAAGGCAACATTCAAACCCGGCAACTGCAATAACTCCTAGATCCCACCAAGTAGCATGATCGCAAGAAATAAGTTACTACCTAATTGTGTGCTGTAGCACAGCATCTTTAGCTGGAGCCTAAGGTAGCAATTACAAAGCAAATCGCACCCCCTCCCCTGTTTTGTTATAGAAATTTGCAGGTATCCGCCGCCACATATAAGAGCAAACACGCGAATCAAGAAGGAACTAAGTTCCACCACGGCAAGGCACGGCACGGGACATCACTCAACAGTATCAGTTCACGCCAGAAAGGTCGAGTAAAACGCAGAGGAGAGTTTATGGGAAGGGTGAGGGCAGAAAGTCCACCTTGCCGGAGGCGGCGCCGAAGCCCCCGATGTCGGTGTGGTCATCGTCGTAGGGGCGCGCGTCGGCGTCGGCGTCGCCGAGGGAGGGGTAGCTGGACCTACGCGAGCATCAGGTAGTTGGGCTCGTTGTCGCAGGTGTGCGTGCCGAGGATCATCTTCTGGACGGAGTGGTCCTTCCCCGGCAGTTCCACGCAGTCGGGGAGCCACTGCACGGTGAGGGAGGGTCATTCGAGCGCGTGGGTGATGACGAGGTCGTAGAGGACGGGCGTGTTCTTCTTCCAGATCTTGTGCTCCTCGTTGATGAGGCGCTCCTCCACCTCGGCGCGGAGTTCCTCGTCCGCCGGCCTTCGGCATCGCCGGTCCGCCGGGCCCGGGCTAGGGTTAGGGTTTGGGAGCGGAGGGGATTTGCGTTGGAGCGTGGGGCAAAATGGCGGGAGGAGGCGCGGGTGGGCAAGTGATGTGAGAAGAGAAATTCTGCGAAGGGGACGATGGTGTGGGAAGAGCGGCTGTAGTAAAGAGGTGGAAGGGGGCCGAAGTACGGGGGAAAATAGGGTTTTATTGGTCGGGTGGGCTACAAGCTAAAGAAAAAGGCCCACATTACAAGAGCCCAACACCTCTTTCTCTGATTCTGCTCGGGGAAACGTAGCCCACGAATTTATAGATACAGTACATTATGATACGTAACGAACAAGTTTCAGCCATCAGACGACGTATATATAGCTCCAACATTTGTTGATTCGTGGCACCCTAATCAGATTTGCTCATCTGCGTAGACTCATCGCATGCGAAGTCGACGGGCCATGGCGCCGTCACGATGCGTAGGCTGCCTGTTCCCTCCGCCGGAAGCGACGCCACCGCCATCGTGCACGCCCGTCCGCCACGACATCCTCAGCCCGGTTGCGCGGTTGGACGCCGCCACGCCGTCCGCCCGCCGCGACGCGGCAAGCCCCTCCGCCACGACATCCTCAGCCCGGCCTTCATCTGCCAAGACGGCGGGCCAAACAAAGAACGGCGGCGACCGCCCGGCCGGTTCCTCGTGGCTACCTCGGCGTCCACAACAATGCAGGGGAGAAGAGGCGGCCTCCTTCTCCCCTGGTCCACCCGGGGACGCCCCGCGCGACGTCCTTCTCCGAGACCACCGGCGCCGCTCCGCCCCGCAATGCCGCCGCTAGCCTCGATGGCGATTCGTGCCCGTGGACGTCGCGGAACGGCCTCGCCGCTGCGGTTCGCCGCGCCGCCGTGGGGCATCTGCGTGTACGACCCCATGACCGTAGACGGGCGTACCTCGCGGGTCCGTTTTTTGTTAGATATGTGTCGAATAAGTGTACAAGTTTAAGGATTCACGTTGGACTTGAGTTGTATTAGGGCTAGGATAGAGTTGTAGTCGAACTCTGTGTCCTGGGGGCCATAAATATGAGGCCACCCTGTTGTAACTTTGTGAGAGAGACTTGGCGGCCGGTTTGGGTGGCGGCGAGGCAGCGGGATCGCCTTTGATGCCGTGTAGCTGCTGTTTATGGGGAGGAGCGCCCGTAGTCATTGCCCCGAGGATTAGGCACATCGCTGAACCTCGTTAAAAACATCGTGCCTTTGTGTCGTTCTCGTTCGCGTATTTTCTTCTATGGTGATTTTGCTTCCGCGCACTCTAACAAGTGGTATCTAGAGCCGATTAATAGAAGAAGATCATGGGAGGTGCGATGGATATGTTCCACACGGCGCAAGGCTCGCATGGGTGTGTCCGGGAGAAGGACAAGTTGGGCGCAAGGTGGAGCATGGCGGTGATCGATGACTCGATCGGGTGGAGTTGGAAACTTCGGCGGGGTTGCTCGAACCGGCCAATGGGCTGCAATCGACGGGATCGCTCCGGGCGTGGAGATCGGGTTGATGGCGGCCGGTGGCTGCTGTTCGATAAGGGGTCATACGCACATGATGGCCAGGTTCGACGGTGCGGTACGGAAGGCGTCGTGGATGAAGACGGCGGCTTCGACTTCGGTCAGATCGACGGGTGGTTGATCTTGATCGGGGTGATCGTTGCTGGAGTAGCGATGATGGTGGCGTGAGCCACGGTGGACTCTGCGTATTTTGGAGAAGTTTCTGTTGGGAGATTACGTGGCTCAGATCGATGGCAACATGCAGGATCCTGTGCGGCAAGACCTGGTGGTTTTCCTTGGCGATCAAGGAGGTAGACGTTGTGTAGTTGATCAATTTGGAAACAGATGGTGCCGTGCTGTGTGGATCAGGAAGTGCGGCAGGTACGGTCAGCAACAATACGTACTGAATCAGGAGTCTGAACGTTGAACGTGGTTAGGATTGTTTATTCCTATTTCGTTTTGGTCAAGAAACCTGGGATTTGATGTTTTCGTGTCTGTTGGAGAATCGGCAACCTGTGGGACCACTATTGCCACGATGGAAATTGTGTACGTACGTATCACGAATAAGGAAAATGAGCAGACGGTATATATCTCTCGTATACAGAATCAAAAAAGGAACGGATGGCAGGAGGAGTCTGGCTTGGACTCATTGCCATGTTTCTGTCTCCATAAATATAGGCAGGGTCACGGTATATTGCAGATCAAAAACAATTGGCAGCTCGTGAACGGGAGCTTTTGGAGTTGTGGTGATCTGCAGACGGCGCTCAAGCAGGTTGGCTTTCGTCGTGTGCGAGCGGCAGGACAGTCAAGGGGGCTTGCGAGCGGCGTGGCTGTGCACAGGCGGGGCGTGGCTCGGCGACGGCGACACACGGCAGATTGTCACAGCACGTGCGGGAGGCGTGGGCTGTGGTGACGTGTGTGCAGCAAGGAACAAGCGCGTGGGTGACGTGTTTGGTGCTTGTGGAGCGAGCACGCAGCGCATAAGGTAGGTACGTGTTTTTCGGGCGATCTGTGGCAACAGGCAGATGGCGTCGATGGCATCCAAATTTGAGGTGACGAGGTTTGATGGCACCGGGAACTTCGGGATGTGGCGGACAAGAGTGAAGGATCTGTTGGCTCAACAGAGTATCTCGAAGGTGCTCGCCGGGTTAAGCCGGAGAAGGTAGATGATGGCAAGTGGGAGGAGATGGAGGCACAGGGGTTGTGCAACTATCAGGTTATGTCTCTCCTCGATCGATCATGTACCATGTCATGGAAGAAACTTCGCCAAAGAAAATTTGGGACAAGTTGGCCAGTCGGTTCATGTCCAAGACGGTGACTCGTGTTGTATCTTAAGCGAAGTTGTTTGGCTTGAAGATGCAAGAGGAGTCGATCTTGCGAAAGCACATCCATGTCTTCAATCAATTGATTGCTGATCTTGTGAAGGTCGATGTGAAGGTTGATGATGAAGACAAGGCTGTTATTCTTCTTTGTTCGTTGCCAAGGTCTTATGAGCACTTAGTTACTACGCTGACATACGGGAAGGAGGACATCAAGGTGGAAGACGTTGTTGCTGCGTTGCTTGCTCATGATCAAAGGAGGAAGAATAATGCAACAAATGAGTCTTCTGGTGATGCTCTTGTAATTAGGCGTGGTGATCGTAATGTGGAGGATAAGAAAGACAAGAAGAAGAAGGGTCCGCGGTGCTATAAGTGCAACGATCTGGGACATCTGAAGAAGGACTGTCCACAACTGAAGAAGGATGGAGGATCCATAAATTTTGTGATTGCCAATACGAAAAATGACTCGGATAGCGATGGTGACCTTCTCACAGTGTCAAGTGAACAGTCTTGTGATGCGTGGTTGTTGGATTCAGCTAGCTCGTTCCATGCAACATCAAAGAAGGAGCTTTTCTCATCATACACCGAGAAGGATAATGGTTTTGCTTACTTGGGAGATGGTTCAGGCTATCTTGCTTTGTAGGAGTGGGCAAACATCAAGTTCAAGTTGTGTGATGGAAAAGAGATGTTGCTTAAGGGTGTGAAGCATGTGCCGGGGCTAACGAGGAATCTAATTTCGCTTGGTTTATTGCATGAAGAAGGCTGGTTGTATCAGGCGGTTCCTGATAAGAAGACCTTGAGAATCATGCATGAAGGCAAGACAGTCATGGTTGGTGAGAAGTCAAGTGCACACCAGTACAAGCTAAAATGAAGCGTTGTTGAAGGTGGAGTCATGGATGGCAATGCAAATGTAGTGGTGTTCTATCCTCGATGGTGATGCGGCCGTGGATCAGCCTCATCGGGTTGTTCTAAGTGAGCGACGAAGAGATGGCTCAAGTCCGGTACATGGAGGTTCGCGCATGGACGGCTTCAAGATGGCGTGCATATTCGCCAAGGTGGAGTTTGTTAGATATGTGTCGAATAAGTGTACAAGTTTAGGTTACGTTGGACTTGAGTTGTATTAGGGGGCTAGGATAGAGTTGTAGTCGAACTCGTGTCCTAGGGGGCTATAAATATGAGGCCACCCCCATTGTAACCCCGAGACGACTTGGCGGCTGGTTTGGGTGGCGGCGAGGCCGCGGGATCGCCCGGATGCCGGTGTAGCTGCTGTTTATGGGGAGGAGCGCCCGTAGTCATTACCCCGAGGATTAGGCACATCGCTGAACCTCGTTAAAAAACATCGTGCCTTTGTGTCGTTCTCGTTCGCGTATTTTCTTCTATGGTGATTTTGCTTCCGCGCACTCTAACACGTTTGACCTTTGCCGGCGACGGCATGAGGTTTGCACGTTCGTCCTGCTCACTGCCACGGACGACATCGGTTGCCGCTTCGTTCTCCTCGCCACGGATTCGAACGTTTCCTGTATCCAGGCCTGGTGGTCGTCGAGCATACGCGGATGGTGGCCGGTCATCACAGTGGCCGCACCTGATCGTCATCGTGGCTCTGTCAATGCCTATCCACACAGTTGTGTCGTCGTCCTCGACGGCTTGATCCACTGGCTAATGTGCATAAGCTACGGGAGCCAGCCGAACTTCTACATCCTCACCTACGATGTCCCTCGTATTGATACGCGCGTGGAGACGACGACAGGGTCGATCGAGGTCCCCAAGGCCTGCCTGCCGAACAGCTGCGAAAAGTTTGAAATCCACCTGACGACATCGCCGGACGAGATGCTGAGCTTGCTCGTCGCCGACAGGTTCGCCATATCGATCTGGCTGCTGTCCGGCACCTCCGATTGGGCGCGGCAGTTTGTGATCGACATGGAGGCCATCGTCCGGCGGTCCGTGGTGTCGCCTCATGGTGAGCTCCCGCAGTCGGACAGGCCTAGCAAGGTGGACTTCATGAGGTCATCAGCTGGGTTGAGGAGCGGAGCAGTCCTGTTACGGCCCTTCATGAGTTGGGATTTCCTGAATGACAAGGGGAAAAGGGGTTGCGGTTGCTCCTCCTTGACGTCGCCACGAAGGAGATGCGCAGGGTTGACAAGAAAGGCTTCCCGTACGAGGTCGACATGGTCTACTTGGGAGTAAAAAGTTCTTAGAAGGTTATAGAGAAACTGAGATACTTTGAGACTTCTTTGAGACTTTTTCCTCAAAGAAGTACCTATTGAAAGATTTTTTTCGAATCCTAGGACTTTTGGAAACAAGAAAAGCCTATAAAAACCGAAGAGAGAACGTGATTGGTATATGTAGCTCTATTTGGGTCTGTCCTCTAGCCACTACCTAGATATGCCTGATAATTTTTCAATCGAGAATGGTACGATGAGGATCAAGATATCTTAATCTCCTATAAGAGAGCCCCCCACTAGGGGAGTTCTCTGGCTTCTCATTGGCCAGGTTATTTGGTAACTGAAATCCAGCTAACCCGCGCGTGGATGGCCCTGTCCCGATTTTTCCCCGTCGTTCCTGGAGGCATCTACTACACCACGTCACATCGTAACTTAAATGCCGCCGTACGGATCTCACCCGCCGTCGTCCAGCGTCGGCTCCTCGATCGCCCGCCTCCACCGCTCTCCCGTTGTCCCTATCCTTTCATCTTCTCCACGATGGCATTGATCGTCATTGGTCATCTCTGGCCGCCCACGAATCGTCTCCACTTGACTCTTCATCTGCGTACGGGTGTCCTGCTATTTAAAGCAAGCATGGCCGGGTGGAGGAAGCATGAGAGTAAGGGCACAGTACAGCGCGTTGTAGGGAGGGTCGCCTCCTCGACGCCGCCGGATCTTGCTGCGCGCGGGCGAAATCTCCCGTTGCGGCCTGGGAGGCCACATGGCCGACCATCACGGCCGCGGCCACCGCCGCCACTGCCGGGCAGGGCCGCCGGCCCCCGAGCGGAGCAGCAGGGGCCAAGCGAGGTGCGGGCGTCGCCTTGACGAGTCGTGCAGGCGTCGCGCACGCAGGCCGTCGCAGCCGCGCGGAAGTCTGCCGTGGGTACCGTCGAGTCGGAGCCACTGCCGGGCAGGGCCGCCGGCCATCACGAGTCGGAGTCGCGCGAAGCAGCCACGCTGTGCCGCCGGTGCCGAGCCGCCTGAGCGCCGGTCGTTGGCCTCAGCAACAGCGCAACAACGGCAAGTTCGATTCATCCTCAAAACATGGCAGACGACTTTGATTCTCCACCGATCCTAAATTTAGAATAGCTGCTTATCTTCAGTGTTCAGTCAGTCTGTTTGTTTTCATGTGTTCAGGAGACGACTTCAATTCTCCACCGTAAAATCGATGGTTGCATGTGATCAGGCAGACGACTTCGATTCTTCTCCACAGAGCCGCCTGATTTTCAGTTACATGCGTGTCTTCATTTTTTCAGTTACATGTTTGTTAAATAATCCATTGTCTGCATGTCTCCTTGTGAAACTATATTTTCAGTTACCTGTTTGTTAAATGGAGATTGATGAAATATAATCCAATTTCGGATGCTAGCGGCAAAGGGAAAAAATTAAAAAAAGGTGAGACTGGGATTATCTGTACTTGCTCACGTTTCTATTGAAACTTCTGAATCTTGATTTTTGTATCATTTAGTTTTTGCCAGTTGTAAGCATAACGAAATTTTTTAGCCCTGTTTATGGGGAAGAGCAACCCAACGCTACTGCTGAAACACCTGTGCAAGCTAGAAGCGCAAACTAAACAAGTACCGCAAGCACAAGAAACAACAAGAAGAAGGTGATGTTATCACAATGTTCAGTGAAGATCATATATAATCATGCTGCACTTCCGAGCCTTAAACATCGAAGGATGAATCTTCCTCAGATTCTTTATATAGTTATACATAGTATACAAAACATCATATTGTAATGCTACGTATATAACAAAAACATTTTTAAGAGAATCCTGCGGCAATGCGCAACGGTGATACTCAACTTATACGCAACAAACTCCTTTAGTCAAGATTACTCAATTTCATTTGCGTTTTCTCTTGCATACCCGCAGCAACGCGCTTTAAATTCTCCCAGTATCGAAATAGTTATGTACGGATGCTCTGACGTACGGCCCAGCCCACGGAATAGCTAACGCGTTTGGTTACCTGTTTCTCCCCGGCCCTGGCTGGTCGGATGCAGGTGCCCCGTGATTGGTTGCCTGCTTGAGCGCCGGAGCCTGGCTACCCGCATGCAAACGGCACTGCTCAGCCTGGTTCCCGGGTGAAAGCGTAATAGAATCACGCGATAATTCTCATTAATCAATAACGTGAGTACATATAGAGAGGAGGTGCCGGTGGCTGACCATCCGTGCATGGCCTTGGGCCAGCGCTACAGGCCCATGCACGGCTCCCCTCAAAGGCTAATTACGGCACGCAGGCCATACATATACATGTACTCTAACACCCCCGCAGTCGCAACGGCAGGAGAGCGAACGTTAAGACTGGAACGAAAATCCTGAAAAACCGAAGTCGGTAATCCTTTGGTGAAGATATCAGCATACTGTGACGAGGTCGGGACGTGAAGAACGCGGACATCTCCAGCTGCAACGCGTTCCCTGACGAAGTGCAAGTCAATCTCCACATGTTTAGTGCGCTGGTGCTGCACCGGGTTAGTGGATAGATAAACAGCACTTATGTTATCACAGTAGACCAAAGAGGTGCGACGAACAGGACAGTGAAGCTCCATGAGAAGTTGACGCCAGGCTATTTCAGCAACCCCATTTGCAAAATAGCGATATTCAACCGGCACTAGAACGGAGACCGTGGATTGACGCCAAGACCAGGAGATCAGATTCTCACCAAAAAACACAGCATAACCAGAGGTGGAGCGACGCGTGTCTGGACAGCCAGCCCGGTCGGGCATCAGCGATAAACTGTCATAGTGTCACACGAGGATCGGTGAAGAACTAAACCATGGTCAAGGGTACCTTGGAGATACCGGAGAATGCGCTTAATCAAAGCGAAATGCGGCTCCCTCGGATCGTGCATATATAAGCAAACTTGCTGAACAGCATAGGCAATATCCGGGCGGGTAAATGTGAGGTACTGAAGGGCACCAGCAAGGCTGCGGTAATGGGTGGGATCGGCCACCGGGGTGCCATCCTTGGAGAGCTTGGAATGTGTGTCAATCGGGGCGTGCTGCACGGCTTACAGGATGTCATACCAGCCCGCTCAAGAATGTCCAAAATATACCGACGCTGTGACGTATTAAGCGGGTATCACTGCGACGGACGGAAATTCCCGTGATGGAGAGGGCCCAAGTCCTTCATAGCAAATTCCTGCTGCAAGGCTGAGATGATGATGCGGAGCAGAACATCCGAAGAAGCAGTGAGAACGATGTCATCAACATAAAGCAATAAGTAAACCAAATCTGAACCACGGCGAAAGACAAACAAGCTGGTGTCGGACTTAGCTTCCACAAAACCGAGAGAGGCCGGGTGAGATGCAAACCGACCGCACCAAGCACGTGGAGCCTGCTTCAAACCATATAGTGACTTGTTGAGACGACAAATGTACTCGGGATGCCCGAGTCACGCAAAACCGGAGGGTTGCTCACAATAAACCGTCTCCGGAGAGTACCATGGAGGAAGGCATTCTTCACATCAAGGCGATGAATAGGCGAGGCCGAGAGAGGACAAGTGACGAGCAGTCGCGACACAGCGCGAGGCTTCACCACCGGATGAATGTCTCCTCATAGTCGATGCCGGACGTTGTGTGAAGCCTCGAAGAACCCAACGAGCCTTATATCCGCAAGAAGAGCCATCCGGTTTGAGTTTGTGCCGATAAATCCATTTTCCAAAGACAACATTAACACTGGCTCATTCATTCTCCACACGAGGCACGACGACGCGGGCAACCGCGCCGACCAGTGGCAACAACCTGCGCACGCGGGGGGCACCGAAATCCGCTCTTATCGGTGGTGAAGGCTGAGGGCTCCAACCGGAGAGGCGCCCGTCTTGTGCTCCCAACCGAGAGAGAGGGGCATGGGGCCGGCGACGGTAGTGGCGTCCCCCGCCGCGGTCGCTGCCGAGGGGCGGTGTCGCCGAATGGCGTCCGCGGTGACGCTTAGTTACGCCGGTGGCGGACCCGATGCTTGGGGGACCACCGACTGCGAGCCGGCCAGCTAGGGCAGCGGGGCCGAAGACCGAGATGAGCGTCGACCGATGGGAGGAACCGAGTACGCCATATCCGCCAAGAAATCAAAATCGAGGCAATCGGCGGAGTCGCCGTTAGCAAATGGAAACGAGGACTCGTCAAAATCACGTGACGGGAAATAATAACCCCGATTCGTGGAGAGGTCCAAACACCGATAACCTTTTATGCTCGGGGATAGCCAAGGAAGGCACACATGACTGATCTGGGTGATAGTTTATTTGCTGCTGTAGAGGAAAGGTTTGGATAACACAAACACCCGAAAACCCGTAAGTGCGAATAGGAGGGATGTGATCCGTAGAGGGGCAAAGTATGGTGTGTTGAGGCGGAGGGTTTTGGTGGGGTGTAGGTTCATAAGATACGTGGCAGTGTGTAAAGCATCAACCCAGAAAGTCGGTGGCATGCTGGCTGCAATAGCAAGGTGCGCATGATATTATTGAGCGAGAGCGAAGGGTGCGTTCGGCTTTTCCATTTTGCTGGGAGGTATGTGGACCGCGACATGCGGCGCTGCAACGCCGTGGGAGAGAAAGAAGGTGCGGCGGTGGAGTTGTCAAATTCGCGACCATTGTCGCGACCGAACGCTGCGAATAGTGGTGGAAAATTGAGTACGAATGTAAGCGAAAAAAATGTGACAGCGTGGTAAAAGTGTCGGACTTGAGGCGTAAGGGAAAAGTCCAAACAAAATGAGAGCAGTCGTCAAGAATAACTAAATAATATTTGTAACCATCATGACTAATGACAGGAGATGTCCAGAGATCACAGTGTATTAAATCGAAATTCTTAACAGCACGAGAACTAGAGTGGCCGAAAGGTAAACGAACATGCCGGCCAAGCTGACAAGCATGACAAATAGACTCTGTGTGACTGCTGCTCGGGGAGATAGCTGATGTGGACGGCCGGGCGAGAGTGAGGCGGCGCCCGGGATGGCGAGAGCAGCGGTGCCGCATCGTGGTGGAGGCGGCAAGCATGGCGCCGGACTAGGGCTGCCGGTGGGCGTCGGCCTCGGTGGGTAGAGTCGCCGGGTCTTTGTCACATCGCGATCACGTTCGAGAGTTGAGATCCTTCACGGAAAGGCCAAAAGGGTCAAACTCAACCGAAACAGAATTGTCAGTTGTAAAACGACGAACGGAAACGAGATTTTTGATCATGTTAGGGGACACAAGGACATGATTAAGGTGAAGAGGGCGAAAGCAAAGTTGAGCGTGGTGGACCCCGTGAGGGTGGCAGGGAAGGGTCGGCGCCGTTGCCGACAACAATGCTACGGGTGTATAAGGAGTTGTTGGATGGGAAAGGGAGAGGTTACGGTGTCGGGCGTCACGTGATTAGTTGCACCGAGTCAAGTACCATTCACACCCGGTGGCGGCGGCGTCAAGGTCATGGTGCTGAAGGCGTTCGCGAGCCGGCTTGATTCCGATGGTCGGTGCCGCGAAGGGAGTCCAGGATAGCTCGCCCCCGGGCGTGGCGCCGTCCACCGATGGAGCGGTGTACGGAAGCGTGTGAGACGGGCGTGGGCGCCGCGGCGTGGACGAGCGCGAGGGCGGAAGGGTCGGAGGGGGCGGCGCGCGGGGCGATGCTTGCGCGGCCCGGGATCGGCGTCGCCGGGCGAGTGTGCGGCCACATCCGGAGAGTGCCCGCCCGCGGCCGCGAAGGGAGGACCCGGCCCGGGAGCACCACGCCGGAGTTGCGCCTTGGGCGGAGCCGGCCCCGCCGCCCACGCCCGTTGTTCCCGGAGCGGCGGTTCCGATTCTGGCGGTTGCCACCACCATTGCTGCCACCGCCGAGTTCCTTAGAGCACCGCCCGGTGTTACTTTGGCGCCACTGGGCATTCTTTGCCGAGGGAAGTCGATGCCCGCCCGGCGATGGAGGGACGGGTCCCCGACGAGGCGGCGAGCCCTAGCCCGTTGGGCATGGTGATCTCCTCCACCATGAGATCGAATCGGACCTCGGCAAAGGGCGGGAAGGGCTTCGGCGCTTGATGATGTTACGCAAGGGCTGGAACTTCTCGTTGAGGCCTCGAAGGATGGATTAAAGGGTGCGATCGTGGTACGGTTTGCCCGGTCGCCGGGTGTCGGCGATGTTCTTCTCTTGCGGCAATATTCGTGAAGAGATCACCTGCTCGAGGTTGCGGTTGAGCATCAAGAACAAGTGCACGAAGTTTAAATTACCAACAAAGCTGTTCACCGATGGCGAGCCACATCGCCGGGCGGTGGGATCGGCGGTGTGAACAATTTCGAGAGCTCGGTGGAGATCGTGTTGTGGAGCCCGAGGGCGGTGCACTCCATCCGAGCCCATGCGGGGTCAGCGGGGAGTAGTCGTCGGAGAGCACGGGGTCGGAGAGGGCTGTACTTCCCGACGGTGAGGAGGAAGAGGTGGCGCCGGCGATTGTAGTGGGGCGAGGTGAGATCCGAGAACGGCGGGGATGAGGTTCTTGATGTTGAGGACGCCCGGCGGCCTGAGCATGGAGATCGGCAATGGCCGTGGCTTCCTCTTCACGGGCGCCGGCCCCGGCCTCCCCGAGGGCGAAGAGACGCCGGCTCAGCAGCGGCAAGACGACGTGCCTCCCCTCGGCGCAGGGCGGCAGAGAGGCGATCGGACTCGCCTTCTTCGCGGCGCGGCGCCGGCGTCGGCGGCGCTGAGGCGCTTCGAGCTCGGGCGCGTTCATCGCTCGGTGAGACCCATGGGAGAAGAAGGGCGCAACGGCGGGTGCAGGTGCACGAGGGACGCGCGGCGGCGAGATAGCCGGCGGCGCTGGGTGGGTAGCGGAAGGGACAGGATTGTAACCTAATTTGATACCATGAAAGCGTAATAGAATCACGCGATAATTCTCATTAATCAATAACGTGAGTACATATAGAGAGGAGGTGCCGGTGGCTGACCATCCGTGCATGGCCTTGGGCCAGCGCTACAGGCCCCATGCACGGCTCCCTCAAAGGCTAATTACGGCACGCAGGCCATACATATACATGTACTCTAACACCGGGAAACGAACTTGGCTTCCGTTTCTTGGGAGCCTGGCTCGTGCGAGCGCTAGCGCGGATGCCTCGTGGCTCGTTTGTGAGACGCAGATGCAGCAAACAAGCGGAAGAACCAGCAACCAAACAAGTGATGCACCCAGCCAGGCTCTAATCAACCGACCAACCAAACAATGGCACCCTGCATGAGTTCAGCCTGGCCTGCCAGGGCCTGGTCGCCGGATACGAGCCAGGCTGAGCTCAACGACGAACCAAACGCGCCCTAAAAGCGCGCCGCTCGTTGCTCTGCCCACTCCTATTGACCGCGGCTCCTTCTTCCTCCTCCCGCTCCTCCACTCTCTGCGAGGAGTACTGTTTTACCCTTAATAAAAAAGAAAAGACTTCGAGAATACAATTAACGCCTAGTTTTAATCTCCACATTTGCGGAGGAAACGGAGAAAATTTTACGCATATGACCAACCGACCATAGACACATCATTTTTTTCCTCTCGTTTCCTCCCGTCTTCGTTGTCATCGGATCGATCGCTCTCGGTCTACGTGAGCCATCAAATTTTTGAAAAAATCATTTTAATAACCAGCTTTTCACATTAAGTAATTATAATAATAACATACAATGGAAAGGAGAATGATCGTGCATGGCCAGCCACAATGCATGCATGATATATGTGATTTTTAAAATCAGATTTTCAAAGTAAGTAACTATAATAACATGCAATATACTTTAATATATATAATAAAAGTAAAATTATAAAAAAAAGGGATAAAACTCCCTAGGTACCAAAAAAATTTAAAGTAACTTCATGTAAAATCAAATAAATTAGCTTTAGTATGATACTAGCAAAAGTGCCCGTGCGATGCAACGGGAGAAAAAAAAAAGCTATTGAATATTATTGAAAAAATGATATCATAAATCCAAAATCCATAATATAAATTTAGCCGTACCTAGTTTGATATCTTTCCATGTTCTTGTAAAGAACTCAGTTGTCCAATCAGGACTCGTTTCTTAGTATGATTTGTTTAATACAATCCATGGTCGAGTTGGACTCGTATCTCTGTTTAGGACTCGTTTCCTAGTATGATTTTGTTTAATGCAATCCATGGTCGAGTTGGACTCGTATCTCTGTCTAGAAAGCTGGACGTTATAAATTTACTCACTTTATTAGTAGGTATAGATATAGATAGATTTATGTACCTTTCGTATTTTCATATTCACATGCATATTTAATTGAATGTAAAACATGAAAATAATTAAATGGAAACACACACGTACGTCCAATAGAATGTGTGGAAAATAAATAAAAACGGTATGGAAAAAGAAAAAGTAACCGGACTTAACCGAGCCCGAGAAAAGAAGGAAAAGAAATCGAAAAAGCAAAACTTGTGAACAACAAAGGAAATCAGAACAAATTACGTGAGTATCATGACCGACACACGGATCGATCTCTATACGTAACGTGTCGAGTAGTCGGAGTACTTGATCGGTCGCACACTCGATCAAAGCAGCATGGTCGGGCGAGTTGAGCAGCAGGGGAGTCGGCGTGATGTGTGGAGGCGTGAGAGCGGGGTCAGGGCGTCGATGCGTGAGAACGTAAGGAACTCGAACGCTCAAGAAACTCCCCTGGTGGCCAAGGTCAGTTTATATAGGGGGCTAAACTCAAGTAGTCGGGATCAACTCCATGACCAAGAAAGGAATATACAGATTGCAACGAATCTCCTCAACACGTAGCTCTAAAATCCATTAATAAACTAGGCCACATGTAAACGTACATATCCATATCTCAGCGTTCGGACGAGTCCGGCAGAAAAAACGGTGGTGAAAAAAAGAGGTGGAAAACGGTGGTGAAAAAAAAAGGTGGGACTGAAATTTTCTCTCTTTATTAGTAGGTATAGATATAGAATTGGTGAAAATATTTTTTTGAAATTTGCTTCCGTTTAGAAAGCATATTTTTAATTAAGCAACTATAATAACATTCAATATAATTTAAAATGCATATAATTTATATAAAAACTATTTCTTAGTATGAGGAAACGTAGCTCCCAATTAAGTGCAATAGTAGTGTCATAATAGAATTCCTCCCAGCTTTTCCATGAATCGAGCCCACGATTTATAGGAGTGTATATATATAAATAACGTATACAGCAAGTTTTGCAATCACATCTTTGATTCGTCCCTCCACAATCAGATTTGCTCATTTGCATAAATTCGTCTGATTTCACTAAGACGCGACGTCGCGACGGGCCATGGCGCCGTCACGCGCAGGCCGCCTGCTGCCGCCGCCGCCGGCGTGCATGCTTCCTTATGACCTCCTCCTTGAGATAGTTGCGCGGTCGGACGTAGTCACGTCGTCCGCTCCGCCGCTACGTGCAAACCCTCCGCGGCGACATCCTCAGCCAGGCCTTCATCCGCCGCGTCTGCCAGCAGGGCGGCGTCGTCCCCCCGTTCCTCGTCGGCTACCTCCGCGTCCCCAAAAGGACCGGATGGGAGAAGACATCGATGGCGTCGTCCTGCTTCTCCCTGGTGCACCCGGAGACGCCCGCCGCAACGTCCTTCTCCGAGGACCACCTGGCGCCGTTCATGTCCCGCATAGCCGACCTCGATGGACATTACTATGCGCACATGACGTCGCGGAACGGCCTCGTCGTGCTCCGCCGCGGGCCGTCGGACATCTGCGTGTGCGTGTACGACCCCATGACCGGCAACCGGGCGTACCTCCCGTGTCCGCTGGACGTTGAAAAGTTTTGCCTGGACGAGTATTGGGAATGCACGTACGTCCTGCTCACCGCTGCGGACAGCGTCGGTTGCTCCTTCCTTCTCGTCGCTACGGATTCGAGCGTTTCCCGCATCCAGACCGTGTCGTCAGCCGCCGCCGCCGCCGCCGCCGGCACATGGGAATGGACGCCGGTCATTAGCGTGGATGAACATGATCGCTTTCGCCCGTTGGAGGTCATGAACATGTACTCCCCAGGAGGCGAAACACTGCTGTGCCGTCGTCCTCAATGGCTTGATCCACTGGCTAATGCGCAGAGGCGGCCGGAACTTCCACATCCGCACCTACGATGTCCCTCGCCATGGCAAGCGCGCGGCGACGACGACGGGGTCGATTGAGGCCCCGAAGGTCTGTACGTGGTCTCATCTCCACCTGACGTCGTCGCCGGACGGGAGGCTGAGCTTGCTCGTCGCCGACACGTTCACCATATCGGTCTGGCTGCTGTCCGGTAGCACCGATTGGGCACGGCAGTCTGTGATCGACACGGAGGCGATCGTCCGGTCCGTGTCGCCCGATGACGATGAGCCTAGCATGGTGGACATCGTGAGATCAGTTGGGGTGAGGAGCGGGCCAGTCTTGCTACGGCCCTTCATCAGCTGTGACGATCATTTCGTGAATGACGAAAAGGGGCTCCTCCTCGACGTCGGCACGGGGAGATGCGCAGTGTTGACGAGGAAGGCTTCCTGTACGAGGTCGACATGGAGGCACGGTTATCGGCCATGAAAATCTTCGACTAGCTACTTTCTGTCTGAACCTTCCCTCCAGCAGGGCACATCCATCATTTGTTAAGCATACTTGATTATATGTCTCATATTAAAAGCAAATCACTGATGATTATTGGATTATATGTCTCACATTAAAAGCAAATCACTGATGACGATTATTGAGTAAACGTTCTTGCTCCATAAATAATCAAGATTTGTCAAACTATGTCGTAAATTAAGGTTCCTGTTGGTGTAGCTCTAGTTCCTCAAGCTATCGTAGCATGAGCAAGAGCTCTTACTGTGATTTCAGAGTATAGAGAATACCCCCAATAGTCGTTAGGTGTGGTGGATGATGTGGTCATGGGACAGCACTCGGTGTCTGCTAAACTGCAATGGAACCGCCCGGGCATTGAGCCCTGGTGGGTGTCGGTGGTTTATGGTCCACAAGAGGAGGCGCAGAAGGTCGAGTTCCTTGATGAACTCCTACACTTCAGGTCATCTCGACCTGGGTTGTGGTTCCTGTGTGGTGACTTCAATATGATATACAAGGCATCTGATAAGAACAATGCTAGACTAAACAGAAGGGAAATGCGGCGGTTCCGTTCCTTCATCGACAGGGCGCAGATTGAGGAAGTTGACCTCTCTGGGAGGCTATACACTTGGTCTAATGGCCGCGGTAGGCCGACTTTGGAACGGCTCGACCGTATCTTCGCCTCCACGGAGTGGTTCATGGCGTTCCCTGCTCACTCGCTGCGGCTGCTCTCTTCGGACTGCTCGGATCACTCACCTTTGCTGCTGCAGTTGCATGGCCTCCCGGCTGCCAAACGTCGTTTCAGGTTTGAGACCTTTTGGACCAAGCTGCATGGTTTCAAAGAGGTTGTTGCTTCAGCCTGGGAGTCCGAGATGCCTGGTACGGACTGCTTCAGAGTCTTGGATGTCAAGCTCAGGAAAACTGCTGTTGAACTGAAGAGATGGAGCTGTACAAATATTGGCAGCATCAAGTTGCAGCTTGCTATGACAAGGGAGGCAATCCTAGCTCTGGACAGCGAGAGAGAAAGGAGGGACCTGGCTGATTGGGAGGTGTCTATGCATCGTTCATTAAAATTCAAGGTGCTGGGACTCGCGTCCCTCTCCCGGACAATCACGCGTCAACGCTCACGGATCCGCTTCCTTGCGGAGGGTGATGCGAACACACGGTTCTTTCACTTGCAAGCGTGCCATAGAGCAAGAAAAAATAGAATTGACTCCTTGCGGACTAATGGGATGGTTGCAGTCACCAACACCTCCATGGCTGAAGCGTTGTACACTCACTACAATGAGGTCCTAGGCTCTAGTTTCCACAGAACCCGAGCCATCAATTTGAGTGAAATTGGCCTCCCGTCCCAGGATCTTAGTGAGCTGGAGATTCCTTTCTCAGAGGAGGAAATTTGGGCAGTGGTCCGTGAACTGCCAAATGACAGGGCGCCGGGTCCGGATGGTTTCACCGGGCTCTTCTACAAGGTGGCTTGGGAAATTATCAAAAGTGATATCATCAACGCGTTTAATGCTTTCTGGGCCCTTGATCCACGCAGCTTCCATCATCTAAATGATGCTTTCATGATTCTGCTTAGGAAAAAAGAGCAGCCGGAGGAAATTAAAGATTACCGGCCCATTAGCTTGATCCATAGCTTTGGGAAGCTGGTCACGAAGTGCTTGGCCAATCGGTTGGCAACAGTACTGGATGGTCTTGTCCGTACGAATCAAACGGCGTTCATCAAGGGCAGAAGCATACACGAGAATTTCCGAAACGTCCAGCTAACGTGCAAGGCTGTGCACAATCGCAGGACGCCATGCCTACTTCTAAAGGTTGATGTGGCCAAAGCTTTTGACTCAGTTGCATGGCCTTTCTTGCTGGAGGTCCTGCAACATCTGGGGTTTGGCTCACGTTGGAGAGACTGGATCTCCTTGATACTCTCCTCCTCCAGTACCAAGGTGCTGCTTAACGGCTCTCCGGGACGCCGCATTTGTCATGCTCGGGGATTGAGACAAGGCGATCCTCTCTCGCCCATGCTCTTTGTGTTGGTCATGGAGGTGCTCAACCACATGCTATGCTGGATGGAAGCAAACGATTTTCTTACACCGGTCCCTGGGGTCATGGTGGACAGGGCCAGTCTCTATGCCGACGACATTGTTATCTTCACAGTCCCGGATGAGCAGAGTCTTTTGGCAATACGTGGAGCTCTGGAGATCTTCGGGTTGGCCTCAGGTCTTTTCTCCAATCTTGTCAAGACAGTAGCCACACCAATGGGGTGCCTGCCGCACCACCTTGACTGCCTACAACGCATACTGGCCTGCAATGTGATGGAGTTCCCATGCCGCTACCTGGGTATCCCGCTCTCCGTCTACAAGCTCAAGAGGTCAGAGGAACAGGCCTTGCTGGATGCAGTCGCCGCCCGCATTCCGGGTTGGAAAGGGGATCTCCTGAACCCGGCCGGGAGAACGGCACTCGTCAAGGCAACGCTGTCTGCGATCCCGATCCATATGGCTATTGCCTTGTGCTTATCCCCGTGGGCGATTGGTTGCCTTGAGAAGTTACAGCGGGCGTTCATCCGGGCGTTCTTGACGACGGGGGTCGTTGCAAGGTCGCGTGGCCGGTGGTGTCCCGGCCGACGTTCTTGGGGGGCCTCGGTGTCTCGGACCTCAGGCGAGCTGGCGTCGCCTTGGGGGTTCGATGGGCCTGGAGGGACAGCGGCGAGGGGCGCTTGAGCCGGCAACCAGGCGAGAGGCGTGTCCTTGACCTCTTTGCGGGCAGCCACTGGTTTCCATGTGGGAGATGGTCGATCGATCTTCTTCTGGACGGATGCCCGGCTGCATGGTAGAAACATTGAGTCTTGGGCTCGGCGATCTATGCAGCGGTGCGGCCGAGATGGAGGTTCACCACGATGGCCGATGCTTTGGCCGACGATGCTTGGATCAGTCATATCTCGGGGGCTATCACGCTGCAAATGATGATTCAGTTCAACAATCTTTGTGCCCAATTGGATCAGGTGCAGCTCTTAGATCAGCCTGACACTTTTACTTGGCGGCTTACTGCGGACCAGAACTACTCAGCAGCCTCGGCTTATGGGGCTATGTTTCTGGGGTCCTCGCCGGTCCTAGGGGCTAGACAGATTTGGAAGACGGCCGCGCCACCCCGTGTGCGCTTCTTCTTCTGGTTAATCATGCATGGCAAGTGTTGGACTGCAGATAGGCGCCACCGACATGGCCTACAACAGTCGAACACTTGTATCGTCTGCGATCAAGAGGCCGAGACAATGGACCATCTCATTCTGGGTTGTGCTTACTCCAGAGGTGTGGCATCGCTGTCTAGTAAAGGTGCACCTCATTCAGTTTGTGATGGTGCGTGAGGAACCGATCCTAAGCTGGTGGTTGAGCGCTAGGAAAGGGGTACCGAAGCCGTTGCGGAAAGGTTTCGACTCCTTCCTCTTCCTGATTGCCTGGCTGTTGTGGAAAGAGAGGAATGCTAGGACTTTCAATGCGGTGTCCACCACAACAGCAGCCTTGGTCGAGGCTATCTTCGCGGAGGCCGCAGCATGGTCCATGGCCAGCAGGAAGCAGCTTGGTGTCCTGTTGAGTTTGGTTTGATCGTTGTGATTGCCACCTTGAGCCAAGTTTGTTGCAATGTAGTCTTTCATTCATGATCCAGTAGCTTATAGGTGGTTTTGGTAACCTTGGTGTTACCGGTGGGTGCGTCATTTGTGTTTGTTCGTAAAAACTCTGCTTCTCCTTAATGAAATACACGTTACGGCGTGTTCTCGAAAAAAAAAAAAAAATACCCCCAATAGAATTAGGAGGCTTCTAAGCATGTGAGCAAGAGCTACAAACAAAATGTAGTAGAATATTTCAAGTGGAATACCAAATGGATATATGTGTATTAACTTTTATCAATGTTTTTTAAAATAATTTCATGTCGCGTGGCATGAGAGCCCGAGGTTTCTTATATCTTTACTACCTAAGAAGGATGAAAGGGAGGCAGTTTTTTGGTGAAACAAAAACTTGAGGTCGCTCTCCCACCCCATGCGATACCGGTTTTCCCGTCACCTCCACCTCACCGCGTGCGATCAGGTACGTATCACCGGCCTCCCTTCAATCAAGGAAAACAAACAGGCAATCAGGTATTTATAGAAAGGAAAACAAACAATCTTTTATAGAAAGGAAATACCGGCCTCCCTTCAATCAAGGAAACGCAAACATCGGCCTCCCTCAACGTTTGAAAATACACCGGCCACTCTCATCGTTTGAAAATACACCGGTTCCCGTCCTGCTGGTTGACTACTCGACCGCGGATCGCCGCAGCCGCCGGGACGTCATCGGCGACAGCCTCGAGCTCCCTCCGGTCTCCAAACTCGTTCCACCCGGCGCACGCCGTCGCGACCCGGCACGCGGCCGACGCCCGTCCAAAACAGCGGGAATCGGCGATAGTCGGCTCGCAGTTCCTTGGTGCCCTCTGTCCACTGCAGCGGCCGACGAGACGTTCAAGGTATCTTCCATCTCTTCTCTTCTTAACGTGTATGTTGTCTGCTAGCTGGGCCATGCCCAACGCGCTGTTCAGCTCCAAATCCATGCCGCCGGTGCCGCTGTTATTCCATGCCGCCTCTCCTGGCCATGCCCAACGCGCTGTTCAGCTACATGAACCTACCCACCAAGTGGTGGTGGACTCCGGTCCCGTCGACGTCGACGTCGGCCTGGTGCCCACCAAGATGTGTCCGAACATCTGCTCGTGCACCATCGCCATGGCGTGGGGCGCCAGATGGTGGCTGACCATGTGGTCCTGCGGCGGGAACTGCAGCGTGTCGGCAGCTTGAAGATATCGTGGCGCGCGGCGTTGAGCAGCCACTCAATTCTTGATCGCACGGTTGAGGCCGAGGCGGTCAAGCAGTTCGTAGAGCCTATTGACGGGATTCACCTTGCTGTGGCGGTCCTTGCCGCCCAAGACGCGGTCTGCGCCGACCATTGCCGCGACGTCGCCACGGCGGCGTGCTGCTTGTCCTGCTGCTGGGCTAGCAGCTCCTCGACGGAGAGGCCTCCTGGTTGTTGCCGCCCCTTATCATCGTCTCGTTAGCCTCCCAACGGCGGCGCCCGGCCGTCATCTCGCAATGTCTGCTACCTGCAACGGTATCAGTGTATCATCCACTGCAACTGTTCACTGCAACTGTTCAGCAGCTAGGCTCTCAAATTAACAGCATGGTAATTGTATCATATATCTTGGTATGCAATGATGAATGGCGTGCCATGATTGAGCACTGTACATGAACTCGGCGAAGGCTTACCACCATGATCAGGCTAGCTAGCAGACAACATACTGGGAGTCGATCTGGAATTCTTCCATCGTGTTGACTCTCATGCTGCAACTAAGACAATTCCTCTACACGAATAAGTAGTCACGAAAGCAACTAAGACAATTCCTCTTCCAGAAAGCAGCTAGGTGTTTATTACTGATCATATAAACAGGTTTCCTTCATGTGCATAGTGTTTTAGCTTCGGAAGGAGCTAGGTGTTTATTACTGCACATATAAACAGGTTTCCTTCATGTGCATAGTGTTTATGTGAGCCAATAAATCATAATAACTTCAGCATGACTTTTTATATAAATTCATATATTTTGTACCGAAGCTATTGCTTTCAAGTGCAGTTCTTGTTATCAGACTTGTTTCTCTCAACCTCCGCTTACAAGCAAGAGTCCTTTTTGCTTTGTGGTGTCATGCATAGTTGACGGGACTCTTGATGGACACACATGGGCCAACCGTAATCGGGTACCTTTTGGAAACCTTACCAATAGAAATCATGGAGGTATATTTTATTTTCACATAATGCTAATATGTTTGCATCTCCTCACCAAACTAACCACACTCTGCCGGTGCTGATGCTATTAGATGTGGAGCGTAATGAGAACAAGAGGCAGAGGGAAAAAAGACCAGTATGCGACAACGATTGATGAGAAGAGACGTTGTGATAGGCATCAGATGAATAGCCAAGGTCGTGTTGATCTAAATAACAATTTGGCGTATGATTCAACAGTTTGGCATATGATTCAACATGCTGAAGAGAATGCAAAAGATGAAATGGATGAAAATAGTGACTGGCTTCATAGGCAATCAGGTTATTTATTAGCATGACAAAAGTGTTGATTGGAGGCACATCTAATAGCAAATTGAATAACTTGCTTTCTGTTTTATGGTACAATTTGTAGATGACACTGGAATGGTTGATGACATGGACACTGACGGCATTAGCAATACTGAAACAGGTACACGCTTGGACATTGCCTATATGATTTTGAGGATGGGCTTCCTAGGGTGCTGATTTATATGTCATTCTAAAAATCGCGTTCTAGGGTCCGTTGATTAATATGTCATTCTATGTAGGTGGGGAAGATGCACCTATTCCCATCAACCAGACTCTCATGTGTCCAAAAGAAAAAGCGTGCTCGTGATAGAGCAAGAAAAGCTGCAATGTCTCCTGGACAAAGGATGCTACTGAACAAGAGACAACGTGAGTTAAGAGCTATAAAAAAGTCAGCAAAGAAACTGGAGTTGACTCCAAAGGATACTGCCCACGTTGGAGATCCTGTTGATACTGATGCTACTTTAACTAACGCCATTGCTCATGAAGCGGGTAAGCCTCTATAAAAAACGGAGTATGTTTTTTATTATAATTCGACAAACATCCTAAACACCATGACCGTAGACATTGTTTGTTAACTATGTTATGACATTGTAATCCGATGTATCGTGTGTCCTTCATTATCGATCAAATGTTGAGACCAAACTTTATTTTTATTTTATATATATAGGTGTTGAAAATAATACCAGTTCCGCGGAGAATACCGTCACGTGCCCAAAAGAGCGTAGGCTTGAGCTACAAAGATCACGACGGAATGCAAGGTCTCCGAACAAAGAGAGCTAATAAACAAGAGACGGCGTGACTTGTATGCGGCACAAAATGCAACTAAAAGTGCAACTAGAAAACTGGAAATTAGTGAGAGGAAGTTAAAAAGAAATGAGAGCCACAAAACCTACAAACGGATGGTGAGAGAACACCGATCCAACACTTTGCATCCGGACTCAATCGCCATGGAGAGCCCTCACTGTAACCCTCAGCCTATTTTCCCTTCTCCACCTCATACCCCTAGAGCGGCTTCACTTGATATGGAGATACCTGAATTTGGTGGCACGCCGGTTTACATCACGCCGGGGTGTAGTTGAAGATCCGTAAGCGATACCCCGACCTCGATGCGGCACATACCATACATAGGCATCGGGTGAACAATGGAGAGAGAAATGCACTTATGTCCCGCCGCAATAAAGCTTTTGAAACAAATGTTGGAAGAATGACTAGGGGTTGTGCGAATGGAAATAGTTCTGATGCGAACGACGATACACAATCCAAAGGTGGTTCATAACGGTACATATATTATTTATATGTCGTCATTTTCAAATTCACTCTTCTGCTCCAATAACTCATACCATTTGGTTCCTGCAGATGGTGTCACCGCGCTTAATCCAGAGTTCCACCGCCTAATAATTCCAATGGCACATGCACCACGGCCGCCTCAGAAGTTGATGGTACCGCCCAATGCCTCAAAACGGTGCACAACAAAATATGCCAGACGATGTCGTCGAGGATGGTATTTTCTTTACTAAATTTTTGCAATTTTGCTTACCTTATGTGCCATCATGTTCCGTGAGTCATGCATATATGTGCTTGTGCTGTGTACGCACTATGACGCGGATGTCATATTTGAGGAAGATATTGAAGAGGAGGAGGCGTACTTTTTTTCGCCGGACAAGGTACCACGCTTAATAAAGAAAACAATTTTTCGCAATTGCAAAACACGTTTCAAACATCAATATTTTGGCGTATCACGACGAGGATGGAGACGAGCACAATGACGACGCGGATGTCCGGGAGAATAGTGAGCTCGATGTCCCGGATCCATACGACCGGGTTTATAGTAATCTCCCATCGAGTTGCACATGCTAAAGTCGGTGGAAAACTGCAAGCACATTACCGCAAAGAAGATCGAGGGTGAACCACCCGGTTTTACTGCGCTGTCGGAGTGGACAGATTACTCTTGAAATTCCCGATACACCACCAGAGCTCAGGAGATTGTGGTCAAGCTCGGATGTTGATGCTAGGCACTTTCGTGCAAACATCGATATTTTAATGGTCACTTCTCTTTCACTTCTTCATCGCCACCTAGATCGTGTTACCACAAACATGAGAACCTGTGGTATCTACACGTTTAGTGCTCATGGACAGATTTACCATAACATACGGTCTTTTGGTAAAGAGGATGGTGTTGAAAAGAGACACCTTGAGCTTTATTTTTACGACGACGATCCGTCCCTTGAGCATCGGATGAGCAAGTGTCGTAGCGGTCTTGCCGAAAAAGACAGGGGAAGTTATTGAGCAATTGGTTGGGATTCTTAATGGGAATCCCTACTCTCGGCAACTACGGCGTATGGGACACGTTGAGAACGTCGAAGATTATCGTATCGAGTTCAACCTTGACCAAATGGGCTTGACCGAGAGAACATATAACGAGCCTATCGCAAAAAGAGGTGGCCGGCCATGCGGGTAGAGGGGAGTGAGCGCCTAGGCCAATTCCAAAGATAGCGTGGTCCCGCAAGGGACGGACCGTCCATACATGGCATCCGATCATATATGGCGTGCTACGACCCGCTTTCATACCCGCTTTTCGCCCCGAAGGGTGAGCTCGGGTGGCACAATTGCATTCGAAAAAAATGTTACTATGGAAGAAGTGGAGAGAGCTCGAGAGATCCGCAAAAAGGCGTCTTTGAGAAAGAGGGTAGGGCTGATGGCGATGACGATGGAGGTACCTTGAACCCTTTTCATTAATTACGTCCATGAGCATAGTTACTCATTATATCATAGTACTAACTCGACCATTGTCTCCTTGCGAGAACCTCTTGGAAATGTGTGTGTATCCGTGCGCGACTACTACTTGCTACAAGTTCGGATGAGGCCAAATGTATTTAATCCAATACTCTATGGCGTCCGACTTTTCCAACAGTTTGCTGTCGACACGTACATCAAGATTGAGAGCTCGCGTTTGGACTACATACGGAACAATCAGGAGTCTTTGAGAGCTGACCTATATCAAGGCCTCGTGGACGGCATGCATGCGGTGAAGGGAGTCCGAGAATGCCGGAAGGCGCATCTTGTGTTGTCTTCTTCATTCATAGGAGGACCTCGTGATATGAGGCGCCGGTACATGGATGCAATGGCTCGTCTGCGAAAGTATGGTAAACCCGATATCTTCCTCACGATGACGTGCAACCCTAAGCGGGGCGAAATCAAGAAAGAATCGTATCCAAAGCCGATAACCGCAAGACCATCCGGATCTCGTCACGCCGAGTCTTGAGCAAAAAGTTAGATGCAATGAAGAAAATGTTGATGGAGAAAGACATCCTTGGGAAGGTGAAGGCCTACGTATATGTGGTGGAGTTTCGTAAAGAGGGGTTTGCCGCATGCACACCGGTTACTAATAATGGAACGGAAGTACAAGCTCACATGTCCCGAGCAATATGACATGATTATCGGTCTTGAGCTACCGAACAAGAAGAAATACCCCGAGCTCTACAAGATGGTAACAAAGCATATGATGCATGGTCCCCGTGGGAAGCTTAATCCATTTTGTCCGTGCACGGTGGTTAAAGGCGAATGCAAGAACCATTACCCTAAAGCATTACGTGAGTCAACGTCACAAGGAAAGGATTCATACCCGCCTATCGGCGACGCGATGATGATGGGCGTACGGAAAAAGTACGAGGCCATTTCTTGGACAACCGATGGGTCGTGCCTTACAACCCCGTCTGCGCCGCGTACCTTCAAGCGCCATATAAATGTTGAAGCATGTGGGAGCATCAAATCGATAAAAGTACATCTTCAAGTACATATACAAGGGACATGACAGGGCATCGGTGGCTATGAGGGAGGCCGACAAAGCCGATAAGAAGGGCGGCGTTGATGAGATCGAGGCAATATAGAGAGGCCGTTGGGTGACGCCTCCAGGGCGCTATGGCGGATATATGGCTTTGACTTGAGCAAGAACTATCCACCCGATGCAGCAGCTGCGGCTTCATCTTCCGTGCATGCACATGGTGTCATTCCATAAAAAGGACAAGGTTGAGAGGATTGTTAATAAGCCGGGCGCGAAGATTCAATGTTGATTTGTATTTTGATTATAACAAAAAAACATGAGGCATCTCGTGGAATCTTGTATCGGGACTTCCCGAGCATTTCACTTGGCGCCTAATGGCAAATTCGGCGACCTAGAAAGAACTCTGTTTTCCAAGTTGGTAGAGTCATATCGGCTCATCCCGCGAGGGGAGAACGCTACTTTCTGCGTGTCCTCCTAAATAATGTTCTTTGGTGCTACCTCATACGAACACCTTAGGACCGTCGATGGAGAGCCGCTACCTTCATTCCGTGAAGTCGCAAAAAGGAGGGGTCTAATCGAAGAGGACAATACACTTGGATGAGTGTCTAACTGAAGCTACTTTATTCGAGATGCCTTCCTCTCTACGAAGGCTATTTGCAACAATAATAGTATTACGTGAGCCACATGATGTGTTTGGTTTGTGGGAAAAGCACTACGATGCAATGTCGAGACTACAGCCGTAATAATCCATGTCCGAACTGGTGCGGCGAGATGGTTTTGATAGATATTAGAAACATGGTGTTTGTCAATGGGGAAGGAGTTTCATAAATTGCCTCTTCCAAAAATTGATGATACATATGACAATGCCAGCCGTATTCCTCGAGAGATACTTGAGGAGAGTAGAGTCGAGCTGGACCCCATAGATGAGTTATTGTGCGACTCACTCAACATCGGCGTAGGTGCGCCTACGATGAGATAATGGCCGCCGTCCACGACCCAAAAGGGCGGGATGTTCTTTGTGGATGGACCCGGCGATGCAGGAAAGACCTTTCTTATATAGGGCACTTATCGGAAAACTACGTAGCCAGGGGCAAGATTGTCGTGGCTCTGACCCACATCTGAGTCGCGGCATCCATATTGCCGGTGGGAGGACGAGTCATTCGCGCCGTGATACCTCTCAATGCTAAAGATGGCGATGGATGCAAATTCACAAAAGCAGAGGATGGTACGTCCAAGTTGCTACGACAAGCGACTCTCATAATATGGGGCGAGGCATCTATGACAAGGAGGCAAAACGTGGAAGCACTAGACAAGAGCCTCACGAGATACAATGAGCCAACCCGGACCTTACGTTTGGTGGGAAAGGCGATTGTCTTTGGCGGGGATTTCAGGCAGGTCCTCCCGGTTGTGCCGAAAGGATCTAGGGCTCAAATAGTCGAGCTTCTCTACGAAGCTCTTATCTTTGGGAATCCATGCGCCACCTAAAGCTCGTCCGCAACATGAGGGCTCGAGTGACCGTGGTTTGCAGATTATCATTTGCGCCGGGGAATGGAACGGAAGAGGTTTACGGTGATGACGATGTACGGATTCCGGAGAGATCGTGTCCCGTACTCTGCGATCTTGAGAAGGATCTTCGCTCATTGATCGACATCATCTTTCCGGACCTTAACGCAAACATGGCGAATAAAGACTACATCACCACGGAGCGATTTTATCTACACGTAACGATTGGGTGGACATGATCAATATGAAAATGATTGATATGTTTCAGGGTGGTGAGATGGTGTATAAAAGTTTTGACTCTGCCGTAGATGATCCACATAACTACTATCCAAGTAGAGTTCCTTAATGATCTCAACCCGGTGCCCTCCACACGTCTTGAAGCTCAAGCTCGGGTGTCTGTCATCTTGCTTGAATATTGACCACCTTAATGGGCCGCGGTAATGGTACAAGGCTCTTTGTGCGGGGTTCTCAAGAAATACAATCGGCGCGAAATCGTGGTTGGGCAAATCTTTGGGAAGCGGGTATTCCTTCCTCGAATACCCACGTGCCCGTCGATGAGATGTTCCGTTCGAGTTTAAGAGAAAACAGTTTCCTATCAGGCTGAGTTTCGCCATGACTGTCAACAAGGCACAGGGCCAAACCATCCCGAACGTGGGTGTGTATCTGCCCGCACCGGTGTTCTCTCACGGTCAGTTGTATGTTGCGATGTCTAGAGCCACGTCAAGAGCGAATATCACGATCCTCGCCCTCCCGCCGGATGCAAAGCGCCGCGGGGAGGAGGAGGCCAAAAAGATGGAGAAGAAAAATGCTAGAAAGAATGGCGTTGAAAAAATTAAAAGAAACGCGACAAGGAAAAAAAAAGGTAAGGATAAAGGCGACCCGGCGGTTGATGGGATTTTCACGAAGAATATTGTATGGAAGGAGGTTCTAACGCAATAGGTAAGGTAATTGAAAATTAATAACACATACAATGTATTTGTAATTCATTTTATATTGTAAAATAATATTTAACTAACGCCAATATTCGTTGATATTCCTAGGTACTTCTAAATGGTTCAGCAGACAATACATGGAGATGTTATATATATAATACATGAATGTAAAATCATATGTACATGTTATATTCTGAACGCTTGATGCATGGTGTATCAATCTATATATCGACTACTTGTACATGGCGTATATCCCGACGCTTGGACATGGTGCATATCTATTTGCTTGGTTATTTTTAAGAACATAAGGCAATCTTTTTATATACATAATAATATATAAGATTGACGTGGAAGAAAAAAAAAAATAACGTTTAAAAATCACGTTGCGTGATTTTTCCTCTTCCATTGCTTGGTCCTCCATGCAGCCACGGGTACATGCTTCAAGAAAAAAGAAAGTAAATATATTGGTAAACAAAAAAAAAAAATAATCTGTAAAATAAAAGGAAATAAGTATCCTTCCTATTCCTTCCATGCATGCACAAATCGGAGGAATACCAAAATCACGTTAAAAAAGAAAGTAACATAATCACCGCTGGCTACCTTCCATCCTGGACTCCACGGCAGTATACATACACCCGCTGGCTACCTTCACCATTTCTCTCTTGCTCGCTCTCTATCACCCTCTACTCTCTCTGATCTCCAGACCACCCAACGACAGAGACGGTCCTCAGGCAACCGTGCAGCAATCATCATCGTCCAGGTCTGTGCTCTCATTCATTCTGCACGCAACTCTTGGTTTGTAGGTTTAGATTACAATATGTAGCAGCAAGCTATTTTTTTGTGTTATTTCTTGGATTTTTGGAAGAGAATTAATAAAATAGAAGGTGACGAATGGTGGTGACAGGAACCACCGAGGCTATATTTTGTTACGTAATAACTATTAACAAGTTAAAATCTTGTAAAAGCTTATTAGTTATTATCGTGTGTCGATTTATCTGAGTTTTCAGCAATGAAATGTTTTCATTAATTTTAACTTACCAGTAAGCCGAGATGGGCTCGGTCTCTATGTTGCTCACGAGAAAGAGGACGTTCGCCGACTCGAATCGGGAGATGTCCAACTACAGGTACATACCTTACATTTTTATTCATCTAAATCTAAAAAAACTATTATGTGTAATGATCGTTTTCTATGTTTATTACTGCATCTATATAGAATAAACTGATGTAAACTATAATCGGGAGATGTTGCTCACCTTATTACTGCATCCAATATAATAATGAAGACTATATATCAATTATACTTTTTAGAAACACACGGACGGCATATTATTCATGTAAATTTAAACATTTTAATTGATAAATTGATACGGACGGGTTTGTAGATGGGTTAATTTTCATGAAGTAGGAACAAGACAATTATTATCGACATGGGATTTATGTGCTGAGGTGTTCTGGAAAGGGGATGTCCGCCAGCGCCGTGGTAAGCGCTATTTGCGCGTAATTTTGAAGGGCCATGAGGTAGATTCAGATCCCACCTTTTGATCGCGTTACTTTCACAAAACTTGTTTGGATTTGCTTGTGTTACTTTCACAAAACTTGTTTGGATTATTAAATGTTACTTTAATATCATTGTTTAATCTTCATTGTATTGCTATTTTATCATGCGATTCATGTTTTTTTACAAAATTTAGTTACCCATTAGCAACCTTGCGGGCATTTAACTAGTTATATATAAGTGATGAAGCACTTTAGGGATACCCTGCATATGTCCCAGATGGCAGTTTAGAATGAAGGACTTTCCAATTAGTTACCATGATGGCACTTGTGTTATGTTTTTTTTTTTGAATAAATTGTGTTATGAATCGAAAATCCGAACCCTACTGATGTTATATATAAACTCCCTCCGTATTGGTAAAGGAAACCGTTTTAAACAAAGTGTGAGTCAAACATTGAGAATATAAATCATCAATAACTTTTAAGCTATTGAGTTTGTAAATGTGAAAATTATATGAATAGATTTGTCTTAAAAAATATTTTCATAAAAGTATGCATATATCATATTTCCACATATATTTTTATGATAACAAGATGTCAAAGTTGTATTTTCAGGACCGTATCGTTGTCTTAAATGACTTCTTTTACCAATATGAAGGGAGTATATATAACCCTAGTCCCATTTACTTATCAAACATGGGGACTAAAAAAAGGACTTGGTCTAGTCCCAAGTCCCTGGTCCCAAGAATCCCAAGTGCAATAGTGTGTCATGATAGAATTCCTCCCAGATTTTCCATGAATCGAGCCCACGATTTATAGGAGTATATAGTAACGTAAACAGCAAGTTTCGCCATCAGAGTCATCAGACACATCTTTGATTCGTCCCACCGCAATCAGATTTGCTCATCTGCATAGATTCATCTGATTTCACGCAAGGCGCGAGTGGCCATGGCGCCGTCAAGCGCAGGCCGCCTGCTGCCGCCGCCGCCGGAAGCGACGACGCCGGCGTGCACGCTTCCTTATGACCTCCTCCTTGAGATAGTTGCGCGGTCGGATGTCGTCACGGTCGTCCGCTCCGCCGCGACGTGCAAACCCCTCCGCCGCGACATCCTCAGCCCGGCCTTCATCCGCCGCGTCTGCCAGCATGGCGGACCAAACGGCGGCGTCGTGCCCCCGTTCCTCGTCGGCTACCTCCGCGTCCCCAACAAGACCGTTCCTCGTATGGCGTCGTCCTGCTTCTCCCTGGTGCACCCGCAGACGCCCGCCGCAACGTCCTTCTCCGAGGACCACCTGGCGCCGTTCCTGTCCCGCCGAGCCACCGCCGACATCGGTAGACGATACGTGCCCCTGACGTCGCGGAACGGCCTCGTCGTGCTCCGCCGCAGGCGCAGGGTCGACAGGCATCTGCGTGTACGACCCCATGACCGGCAACCGGGCGTACCTCCCGCGTCCGCTGGCCGTTGACAACTTTTTCCCGGGACAGCTGCACGTTCGTCCTGCTCACCGCTGCGGACGGCGTTGGCTGCTCCTTCCTTCTCCTCGCCACGGATCCGAGCGTTTCCCGCATCCAGACTGTGTCTTCAGACGACGCCGACGGCGCATGGGGGCCGATCATCCGCGTGGATAAACCTGATCTTCATCGTTGGGATGCGGTTGTCCAGCCACACAGCTGTGCCGTCGTCCTCGATGGCTTCATCCACTGGCTAATGAGCAGAGGATTTATTAGCTGGAACTTCCACATCCTCAGCTACGATGTCCCTCTCCATGGCACGCGCGCCGCGACGACGGCAGCGTCGATCGAGGTCCCGAACGCCTGCCTGCCAGACAAATGCAGCAGCTCTGATCTCCACCTGACGTCGTCGCCGGACGGGAGGCTGAGCTTGCTCGTTGCCGACAGGTTCACCATATCAGTTTGGCTGCTGTCCGGCAGCTCGGATTGGGCACGACATTCTGTGATCGACACGGAGGCCATGGTCGGGCCGTGTCGCCCCTGAGCTGCTGCAGTGTGGTGGCCGAGCAAGGTGGACTTCGTGAGATCAGCTGGGTTGAGGAACGGAGCAGTCTTGCTACGGCCCTTCATGAGCTGGGATTTCCTGAATGACAAGGGTGAAAAGGGGCTTCTCCTTCTTGACGTCGGCACCGAGGAGATGCACAGAGTTGACAACAAGGAAGGATTCCCGTACGAGGTCGACATGGAGGCACGGTTATCGGCCATGAAAATTTTCGACTAGTTTAGTTTTCGACTAGTTTAGTTAGCTGCTGTATGTCCTAGTAGACAGCAAAATAATAATAGGCATATATCCATCATTTGTTAAGCAGACTTGATTATAAAAGCAGATCACTGATGATGATTATTGAGTAAACGTTTTTATTTATTTTTCTTGATCGGGCCATTCACCCGTGCTTCACTAAGAGGAAAATGTCACAGATACAAACATTGGCATGAGGATGACGTCGAGCAGACATCAAGATTTCTTGGTCTATAAATAATCAAGATTTCTCAGGCTTGCACTTTGTCGTAAATTAAGGTCCCTGTTGGTGAGCTCTTCCTAGCTCTGGTTCCTCAAGCTATTGTAGCATGAGCAAGACCTCTTATTGTGACCGCAGAGTAAAGAGAATACCCCAAAGAGAATTAGGAGGCTTCTAAGCATGTGATTGCTCTACTGCTGTCTGTCTGAACCTTCCCTACAGCAGGGCACATCCATCATTTGTTAAGCATACTTGATTATATGTCTCACATGAAAAGAAAATCACCGATGACGATTATTGAGTAAACGTTCTTGCTCCATAAATAATCAAGGTTTGTCAGGCTACGCTCTTCTTTGTCGTAAATTAAGCTCCCTGTTGGTGTAGCTCTGGTTACTCAAGCTATCGTAGCATGAGCAAGAGCTCTTACTGTGATTTCAGAGTATAGAGAATATATTCCCAATAGAATTAGGAGGCATCTAAGCATGTGAGCAAGAGCTACAAACAAAATGTAGTAGAATATTTTGTTTGAAGTGGAATACCAAATGGATATATGTGTATTAACTTTTATCAATGTTTTTTAAAATAATTTCATGTCGCGTGGCATGAGAGCCCGAGGTTTCTTATATTATATAAGTGAAGCACTTCAGGGATACCCTGCATATGTCCCAGATGGCAGTTTAGAATGAAGGACTTTCCAATTAGTTACCATGATGGCACTTGTGTTATGTTTTTTTTTTTTTTTTTGAATAAATTGTGTTATGAATCAAAATCCGGAACCCTAGTGATGTTATATATATACTCCTTCCGTATTGGTAAAAGGAAACCGTTTTGAACAAAGTGTGAATCAAACATTGAGAATATAAATCATCAATAACTTTTAGGCTATTGAATTTGTAAATGTGAAAATTATATAAATAGATTTGTCTTAAAAAATATTTTCATAAAAGTATACATATATCATATTTCCACATATATTTTTATAATAACAAGATGTTGTTTTGAAGACCGTATCGTTGTCCTAAGAGCACCTCGAGTGTTGCAGACAACCGAACCGTGAGGAGAGAGAAAAAAGCGCCACGGTTCGCTTCTACTCTGCAACCACCAAACCGTGGGCGAGAAGTATTTTGGTTCGCATCTCAGATATGGTTCGAACCGAGAGAATAAAATAATCTCTAGGGAGGGCGTCGGCGGGGGAAGGCCCCCGCGCGCTCACACTCGTCCAACCGCCCGGATCACAGTGCGCGACCAGGCGAGGAAAACTTCGGGCCGCTACCCGACCCCGGCCCGGGCAGCCAAGTGCCGCCATCCGCTGGACCCGGCCAGCGTCGCAACCTGAGGCCCCAGGCAGCGGGTGAGCCAGCGCGCAGGCTCCCGCCGCCATTCCGCCCGGCGACCCGACATGGCCCACGACCGGCGAGGCTCGGGCGCCCGCCGACCCGGCACCCAGCGCGGTATGCTTGCCGAATCCACTGCCGCCATTCGTGAGTGGGGAGACGAAGGATAGGAGGGAAAGGTGTAGAGAGAGTGTCGGTGTATGGTTCGATCACACTGGAGGAAGCGAACCATATTTAAAATCGATTTTTACAAGGCCCACATGTGTTAGTGTATGGTTCGGTTCACACTAGAGGTGCCCTAAATGATTTCTTTTACCAATATGGAGGGAATATAGCCCGTAGTACCATTCACTTACCAAACATGGGGACTAAAAATGGACTTGGTCATGTCTAGTCCCGTCCCTAGTCCCAAGAATCCCAAGTGCAATAGTGTCACGATAGAATTCCTCCCAGATTTTCCATGAATCGAGCCCACGATTTATAGGAGTATATAGTAACGTAAACAGCAAGTTTCGCCATCAGAGTCATCAGACACATCTTTGATTCGTGCCACTGCCACCGCAATCAGATTTGCTCATTTGCATAGATTCATCTGATTTCACGCAAGACGCGTGTGGCCATGGCGCCGTCACGTGCAGGCCGCCTGCTGCCGCCGCCGCCGGAAGTGACGACGCCGTCGTGCACGCTTCCTTATGACCTCCTCCTTGAGATAGTTGCGCGGTCGGACGTCGTCACGGTCGTCCGCTCCGCCGCGACGTGCAAACCCCTCCGCCGCAACATCCTCAGCCCGGCCTTCATCCGCCGCGTCTGCCAGCATGGCGGACCAAACGGCGGCGTCGTGCCCCGTTCCTCGTCGGCTACCTCCGCGTCCCCAACAAGACCGTTCCTCGTATGGCGTCGTCCTGCTTCTCCCTGGTGCACCCGCAGACGCCCGCCGCAACGTCCTTCTCCGAGGACCACATGGCGCCGTTCCTGTCCCGCCGAGCCGCCGCCGACCTCGGTAGACGATACGTGCCCCTGACGTCGCGGAACGGCCTCGTCGTGCTCCGCCGCCGCAGGCTCAGCTCGACGGACATCTGCGTGTACGACCCCATGACCGGCAACCGGGCGTACCTCCCGCGTCCGCTGGCCGTTGACATGTTTTACCGGGACAGCTGCACTTGCACGTTCGTCCTGCTCACCGCTGCGGACGGCGTCGGCTGCTCCTTCCTTCTCCTCGCCACGGACCCGAGCGTTTCCTGCATCCAGACTGTGTCTTCAGACGACGCCGACGGCGCATGGGGCCGATCATCAGCGTGGATAAACCTGATCTTCATCGTCGCATTGGCCCGTGGGATGTGGTTGTCCAGCCACACAGCTGTGCCGTCGTCCTCGATGGCTTCATCCACTGGCTAATGAGCAGAAGATTTGCGAGCCGGAACTTCCACATCCTCAGCTACGATGTCCCTCGCCATGGCACGCGCGCCGCGACGACGGCAGCGTCGATCGAGTTCCCGAACGCCTGCCTGCCGGACAAATGCAGCAGATCTGATCTCCACCTGACGTCGTCGCCGGACGGGAGGCTGAGCTTGCTCGTCGCCGACAGGTTTACCATATCGGTTTGGCTGCTGTCCGGCAGCTCCGACTGGGCACGGCATTCTGTGATCGACACGGAGGCCATGGTCCGGTCCGTGTGTCCCCCTGAGCTGCTGCAGTGTGAGTGGCCAAGCAAGGTGGACTTCGTGAGATCAGCTGGGTTGAGGAACGGAGCAGTCTTGCTACGGCCCTTCATGAGCTGGGATTTCCTGAATGACAAGGGTGAAAAGGGGCTCCTCCTCCTTGACGTCGCCACGGAGGAGATGCGCAGAGTTGACAAGAAGGAAGGCTTCCCGTACGAGGTCGACATGGAGGCACGGTTATCGGCCATGAAAATTTTGGATTAGTCTGTCCTAGTAGACAACAAAACAATAAACACATCCATCATTTGTTAAGCAGACTTGATTATAAAAGCAAATCACTGATGATGATTATTGAGTAAACGTTTTCTTGGTCCACAAATAATCAAGATTTCTCAGGCTTGCACTTTGTCGTAAATTAAGGTCCCTGTTGGTGAGCTCTTCCTAGCTCTGGTTCCTCAAGCTATTGTAGCATGAGCAAGAGCTCTTATTGTGATTGCAGAGTAAAGAGAATACCCCAAGAGAATTAGGAGGCTTCTAAGCTTGTGAGCAAGAGCTACAAATGAAATGTAGTGCTGGTCGTCTGAAACAAAATGTAGTAGAATATTTTGATTCAAGTGTTATGAATTGAAAAATCCAGAACCCTCTACTGATGTATATAAATAGCCCAAAAATAACTTGAGAGATCTTCTACTGCTCTACGCTACAAATTTTGGCAATGACATGTAAAATTAATCAGCAAGATAAGTTGACCTTCGTGGAGGCCTGTACTCATTCATCTCCCATAGCCATAGCATGCCCGGTGTTCTGAATCACCTAGTGCAAAAGGTGTTTCTATAACAGTTTGATCTTGAAGAAAACGCTTGTGTGGTAGAAATCAGTGTCGATATCTCCCTTGCGTCAGTTTAAGAGAAGCGATATAACTCTCAATTGTTGGACTTCGTTTTTTGAATAAGATAAAAACACAGAAACCAAGATTAGTGGACCAGACGTCTAGACATGATATCCCATACAACCTTGAAGAACATAGCACATACTTTTTTTTTTTTTTTTTTTTTTTGCTGCTGAAAGAGAATCATAAGGGGAGGCAGAGGAGAACAGAAGAAGAGGAATAGATGTAGGGTCGTCTTGGCAATTCAAAAGATTTGCCAAGATGCAATATTTACAACACAACAAAGATTTGCCAAGATGTAATATCTACTAATCCAGAGGGCTTTCAAGGTCTGGTCTCTGGTCCATCGTCTTTGACATGGCGCCATCAGGGAAAGCGTCTGGATAAGTGGCTGCTAGCCTAGTTTTCATCCCTCTACAGAGGACAAAAAGGACAAAAGCAAAGCCTAGTTAGCTGGACAACAATTTTAGACTTAGGAGTAGACACCAAATGCAAATCTGGGGGTAAGAAAAACTGAGCACAACGACGCATTGCGACTAGAAAATTAACAGAGAGACGGGGGACATCAATTAAAATTGAGAAACAGGACCATACCTTAGCTTTGTGAAAATATGGTCAAGATCAGCCTTCATGGACTTGAGAAGGCGAGTTTTGCTAGCAAAATCACTAGACACTTCTGCAAAGCATTGTTCGGAATACTCATTAAAATGTGACAGAACTGCATTGCTATCTTGCAATCTCCCCAGTCTGCATAGTAAAGGAAAAACACATTCAAAATTCAGAAGACCATAAGTTCATAACTAGAAATGGAAAGGAAGGCGGCAATCACTGCAACTCAAATCCCCAAACGATTGATGTGAATCACTTGAGCAACTAGTTCTCCTCATATTTCATGCAAAAAGTTGCATGACATCCTTCATGCTTCATTAGCATAAGGCCACGCTTGGATACATTAGCTGATAGCAGTTAGGTAGCTAATAGCACATAGCTAATTTTAGCTAGCTAACCATTGGCTAGCCACCTATTATCTAGGAGGACGTTTGGATACAAAGGTAACTGATAAGATCGGGTTGTTGGTCCACCTATTAGCTGCTGTTAACTGATGTTGTCCAACTTGTGACATAGTTGTTGTCTAGAGGTCTAGCTAACAATTATCTATACCTGTTTGGATCCAAAAGAGATAATTATTAGCAAATAGTTACTATCTACAGTGAACCAAACAGGGCCAAAATTGCTCTTATGAGAAACATTTTCATAAAAATGTGAACAAATGTATCGATTCAAGGGACACTGTAATGGAAGAATACTTGCACAAGGTGGAGGAGCTCACATACATGCAGACCTTACATGTAAACTTTCTAATGGTTTGGTCCGATCCCAGATTTCATAGTTTAGTTTTCACTCTGGGCCAATCTAGTTTGGCTTGGGTTAACACATAGAGTGAATCGGTTTGGTTTGGTTGGGTGTGACCTTTTCTTGTTTTTTGATGATGTCCCATAACCGGTTTAAGGCTGTAGTCTCAACCCGACCACTCTCGCTTTCCTCCTGAGGCGCTGCCTGAGGCTCGACGTCTCATCCGTCCTCTGCTTGCCGCTGCCTAGGGCTGGAAGCTGCATTGTCTGCAGTTGGTCCCAGAACTAGTCCTCTGCGCCAGCAAAGGGCAACAACTTCCAGGACAGCGTGAGAAACAGCAAGAACCAAGAAATCTTCAGCTACACCAAACTCCTTTCCTTACCCTGCAGCCAATTATTCATCGACAGCTGCTGCCCAGGATGAGCTCTCCGACAAGGTAACTCCAATTCTAAAATTTACCCCAATCCCATAGGGCAGATATTGCAATCCTTAGCCAGTGGCAGGCTTCATTTTATTTTAGTTTCTGCAGATATGGAATACCGAGCCCTATTGAATTGCGCTATTCGTTTGTTAAGTGACTCTGCATGAGAAATCTGTTGACTATAGAAGAGACAGACATGTGCACCTGCCAAGAATCACACATAGAGTGGGTACTGCAGCAGTATGTCCAGTCTAGATACATAGTAAAAGCAATGTATCTAGAAAATAACAAAATGTCTTATAATTTGGAACAGAGAGACTAGTAAGGTTTAGAAACAGCCAAACTCTATACATGCTGGAATCTTGGGCTGTTTGAAACAAGAAGCTAAATTTGTATGCATTGACTACTAACAAATGGTGTACAGAAATTACTGAAAGGTGATACTCTGCCCAGTGAATCATGGAAAAAATTCAAGTTTTCTTAAGATAAAAATCCTGAAACCAACAAAATCGTTCACAGAAATCCAGAATTTTTAAACATATTATGACAACCTGATATCAACAAATTGTTCACAGAATGCACATCTAGTTTGGAAGTCAAGTTCATCCATAGTTAAGTTGGATTCTGATGTGCCAGCACAAGACAAGGCATACCTTCATAAATCATCACTAGTCGTTAATAGCACGCATAGCTTTTCCTCTGTATGCTCTTGACAGTCAAAGCAAGTACTAGTTCGGGATTTGATAGGATCATCTTACTTCTATTTCTAGTAAAAGATAGTCATACAAAGTGAAGGGCTATTGACATACATGCCTAAACAATAATAAAATTTGGAACATCTTGAAATTAATATAGAGAAGGAAAACTAAACTAATGCAACCTTAACTGTAATCCTATAAATGTTTATATGTGGAGATCATACCTTTTTCTTGGATACATGATCATAGAATTCATCATACTATCATATTTGGTAAATACGTATATCACATGCAATTATGCAAATACTAATATTTCTTCTTATGATGTCTGTAATGCAGATTTTGAAATATTTAATCGGATTTCTAAATTTTGAGTGCATTTGTTCACACCACTTTCAGTTAAACTGAACTTTCTAATAATAAAATTCCATTTTCATATGATTTAACCACTGGAAAGCCCATGTCTGAATACTATTTAGAACATCTTGTAATTAGTAGAAAGAAGGCAAACTAAACTAATGCAAGCTTCACTAACTATAGATACTATGAAAGTTTATATGCCACCAAAGTTTTTTGCTGGCATCATTTGATGCTATGGCGCCCTCCATTCAAACAATGATATTCTTTATTAAGAAAAGATATCCTTGGCATGCCAGGATGGCAGGACCCATGGGCCATGGGATCCTCACTATGACCCTGATTACTGACAGCCTTTTTACCTATTACATGCTTCAGTAACCCAAAAACCTACTAGGAAATATTGCCAAAAGCAATTACATATGTTGTAACACACTGTTACCACGTGAAACAGTTTACTGCATAAAATTGTCGATTATGCCTTTTACATTACATGACTAACAATATGCTCGAATGAACCCAAAAGAGCAACAGGTGTCCGTTCAATGGCAGAGAAGTTCAAAAATCCCTTTGCTCAAATGCGGGAATGGAAAACAAGGCTTAAGCAACATGATGAACACTCGTTCGACTGTGGCGTTCCCTGTGAAATTTTTAGTGAGCAGCTAGGAAATATTTCCCAGAGAAACAAAAGGCAAAAGAGTAAAAGGCAGCACATGTCAGCATACACTTAGATGATGATGAATCATCAGGCATGGAACTATGGAAGCAACAAATTACTAATAATATGCACGAATGAACCCAAAATAGCAACAGGTGTCCGCTCAATGGCAGAGAAGTTCAAAATCCCTTTGATCAAATGCGGCAATGGAGGCTTAAGCAACATGATGAACACTCGTTCGACTGTGAGGCCTATACATGGATCCCTGTGAAATTTTAGTGAGCAGCTAGGAAATATTTCCCAGAGAAACAAAAAGGCAAAAGAGTAATAAAGGGAAGCACACAGCCTACACTTAGATGATGAATCATCATCAGGCATGGAACTATGGAAGCAACAAATTACTAAATGGAAGCAACAGATTACTAATTACTAAGTTATACTATGGGTGGTTGATTGGTGAAATTCTTAATCCAAAACGAGCACTGAACCTACCCCCAGAACCCGTCTAAATCTGTCGAGGAAAACACCCAAAAATATCTCAATTAGCACGCTAGGCACAGCAACTGAAAGCCGCAGCAGTAGTACTGACGAATCAGAACATCTGAACCATTCAGGGCTCGACGAGATCGGGGGGAGGTGGAAGGAAGGGAAGTGGGCGAGTGCTCACATGAGGTGCTGCGTCTGCCTGATGGAGGCGACATCATCGGGGTCGACGAGCGACCTGAACCGATCCGCCACCTCCTCCGCGGCTGCCGAGGGGGTGCGCTCCGGTAGCGGCTTCTCCATGGTTTCACCTCCTTCGCCGTCCATGTTGCTCCCTCCCACACCGTTGCTGTGGATTTCCTTCCCCTCCCCTCCGCTCCGGGTCCGGGTGGGTCGAAGCGCTGGGGACCGCAGAACGATTGGGCCAAACAGATCGAAAGTTTCCGGTGTGGGGATTGTGGAGCCCGAGCGTGTCAGTTAGAAGGATGCGGCTTCCCTTGGGCCAAAACGGATTTCTGTTTCTGGATGGGACTTACGGAGTTCAGCCCATCTGGTAACCAGCCTCTGGGCTTGTAAAGTATCCCATCGTAAATATTTATCGGCCCATGGAAATAAATAGGCTCCTTCCAGTTTTTTTTTTTTTTTTTTTGGTCAATTACAGCACAACACAAGACATCCATCTCACAGATGACAACAGGAAAAAAACGAGGAGAACAAAAAAACTAAACGTGACCAGTAAACCTCTTTGACAGCCATCCATTTGAACTAAAGAAATGCAAAACCAACATCTCTAGGGGTTGTCTCTCTCTTCTTGTCTCTTCACAAAGAGACGAAGTGTGTTGTCTCATGGCTCTCTTGTTCAATTGGTTGGAAAACCCCCATAAAACAACAGCGACTCACTGTTATAGATGTTGTGAGCACACAAGAAGGCTGAGCAAGCATTCCCCGAGTCCTCCATGAAGGTGGTCGATACTTGGTTCAAGAGCACAAGAAAGGAATTACAGGAAAGCCTCCATAAAACAACAGTGACTCACTGTTCTAGATGCTCTGAGCACACACAAGAAGGCTGTGGAAGCATTACTTGTGTCCCTATAAAGGTGATCGATGCTTGGTTCAAAGGCACAAGAAAGGAATAAAGATCAGTTTGCACGTGTTGTTGGCAACTAAGAGTACGCAGGTTTTGGTTTAAAATTTTCCTCCTCTTGTAGTAATAGACGACGGACAGCCCTCATATGCGAGGGATCCAGCAAGAAACTCGGTCGATGCATGCGAGCTGATGAGTGTCACTGTAAAGGTAAATAAACTGCAAATCTGCAACTCAAGTATACGCGGCTTATATTTATCTTCCCAGTTATGCTTTGATTTCATTTTGCAGTTTCAAGTACTTCGAGAGTTCAAGTATAAACTTGCTTCTTATGAACATTTTTTATGAAAAAAAAGAATGAACTTCCAGGAATCTCATTTCCATGATATTTAATTACATAGACAAATAATCTGTTGCGCTAGCTCCACTCCATAATACTAGAATACCCCGTTAAAAAATAAATCTATTATATACAAACATCATTAACACCCTGCAGGAACTACTAATTTGGAATGAAGTTTAACTATTCATACAATTCTTAGGAAGAAATTAACTATTATAAACTAATTTAGTTGATAGTGTGCCATGTTGATGTGGGCAACTAAATGTATATGTTAGTGGATGATATGTCCTGCTGACGTAGAGACCATAATTCTTGTGGTAATGAACTTTAGTTGCAAATGATAGTGGACTGCTTAGGTGGATACCTTACATGTCAAGAGAAATTACTAATGACAAATGATATAGGTGCACAATGTCAAGAGAAATTGCTAATGGAGTTTTGCTTGATGACAGAATTTGGCAAGTGGAATATACGCTAGAGGTGCAATATATGCATGTTGCCATTCTGAATATATATTTTTGATACCGTCTTGTGGTATTTTATCATGTGCCATCATGTTTACATCCTATAGCTATCAAGTCCAAAAGGAAATGAGGAGTCCCACACCTTTATTTTCTTGATAATTTTGGCAGGACCTCCCTCTGCTGTCACTGTTCTACCGGTGTGTGTCTCGAGGAGGAAGAAGCTGGTTGGAGTTTTGTACAACATTTAGGGTGTCCTCAATGGTTCTCAAATAGCTAATCTAGATAAAATTCTATTGACTATTAAGATATACTCAATGACAATTTATAAATAGCTAGCTTCGATGAGCATAGAAATAAGAAAAAAGTAAACACTATAATGGAGAATTATGTGAGAGATATTTCTAGGAGATCGTGCTAGACTAGCTATTTGGGTATTTGGGAGTCGCTAGCTATTTGATATCTCTTCTTGACAGCCAATGGAAGTGTTACTTTTTTTATTATTTATATGCCTTAGCTATTTACAAATTGCCATTAAAGAGCGTCTTGATAGCCAATCAATTTCTCCTAGACTAGCTATTTGGCAACCATTAGAGGCATCTAATAAAAAAAACTTTTCTTATTCTGGTTTCATGCGGGGTACAAACCAACCGCTCCTAGAACTGCCACCATTTCGGAAGGCCTTGGCGGTTTCATAGAGGGTGTACCGAGGGGCCCATTTTGAGCTCTCGGTAAAAGCCCGTTCCCGTGCAAAATTTCACTGAGGGGCTTCTACCAAGAGCGGCCCTCGGTAGGCGCTCTTAGCCCCATTCTTGGCGCTTCCAGCGCTCGGTAGAGGGCGCCTCCAGTAGTGAGGGAGGAGGGGGGGGGAGAGAGAGAGAGTTGGCCTGCCCCTGGAAATAGACCGAGTGAATTGCTACTTGGCCACACGGCCTCACCTAAAGAAAAACAGGCCGCGCCTACTAATCTTTTGTGTTGGTGAAAAAACAATGCTTCAAATGTTAGACATAGAAATAAGTTCCTTTTTGCGCCTACTATTATATCTATGCCTTTACATTCTACACAGCTATGTTGCTGTGTATATTCATAAATGTACTTTTTTAAACACGTATAGCTAGAAAATAGTATAGAACAAACGTGATTTAGTTTATTCTTATGCCACATCAGCACACATCATTCAATAAATTTCAAAACCACTTAACTCATCTCAAAGATTATTCAGAAGCAAATGGTGGTTTAGGGTGTACAATATGTCTGGTTTTACGGTTGTAAAATTTTTACCTTTTCCTTATCTAAGCGAACTTTAGGATAACTTTCTAAGTTGACCTTCGTAAAAAATAAGAGCAACATAAAACTTTCAGGGTATTTGTGGGATCACGATCAAAGTTTTAAAAAAGTACGATAGACACAAATGGAACTTTTTCTTTTTTTTTGTATACATTCGGTAGTCACATTATAAAAAAAAAAACCTGTTGGACTAAATATACGCTTGTTCATCTTGCTACCTGCTGTACAACAATTTGGTTCATATCACTAAATCAAGTGTGTAGCTGAAACACACACATACAATGTTCTAATTAGAATGTCCTCTCTGATGTGTAGCTCCTAACTAAGTGAAGTGTCAAAGAAGCATGGCCCAAGCTTGGAACGGCCTCATTGTCCGAGTGATTGTTGATTGGGAGATTCAGATATTGTTGCTGCTAAGCTTCGCCCTGCAATTGCTGCTCTTCTTCTTTGGTGGCCTTCGGCGCAGCAGCAGCAATGCTTTGCTCAGGCTCTCACTATGGCTTGCATACCTATCAGCGGACTCCATTGCTGTATATGCCCTAGGTTACCTCTCAAGACATCTACCCGCCACCACAACTACTACTGCAAATGGTGATAGATGTTACCAAGAATGCCTTCAATCCCAAGCATTGTCCAGCCCAAGCCACCCTCTCACTCTCTTGTGGGCACCATTCCTTCTTGTGCACCTTGGCGGGCAAGACACTGTGACTGCCTTCGCCCTGGAGGACAATGAGCTATGGCTGAGGCATTTGTTGAACATGATGGTCCAAGTATGCCTAGTTCTCTATGTGTTATGGAATTCAATGGCACATAACCAGCTTGTGATACCAGCAGCCTTTATATTTGTCGCCGGAGTCATAAAGTATGGGGAGAGGATATGGGCGCTCAAGTGTGGGAGCCAGAAAGGCCTCAAGAGCTCTGCTATCAGCAGCATTATTGAATTTGATAGTTCCACTCAGACAACCATAGTTGCAAATGAATCATCCAGAAGGAGAGTATATAGACATGAAGGCGTGCATCTTCAAACTGATATGAAATATTCATCGATTGTCAAGCGTGCTTTTCACTCCAATTTAGGTGTTCATGAGGTATTTGCTGGAAGGAAAATATACCAGATGGAACCAGACACCCAACAGTTATTTCGGTTTCCTTACAACCAACCATTGACACCGAGATACACACAAGTAGTTTTCAAGCTATTGGAGATTGAGCTTAGCATGATGTATGACGATCTATACACAAAAGCAAAAGTGATCCAAGCAAGGGGTGGGCTCATACTTCGATGTGTCTCCCTCACCTCCTCAATGGTTGCTTTTGTGTTATTTGTCTTGATGAGCAACAAAAAGAAAAGGCAGTACAGGTCTCCGCTAAGAAGTGATGATGTAGTAGTAACCTATATATTATTCATAGGAGCTTTCTGCCTGGAGGCTTTTGCTGCCATTCTTGCCATTATTTCACCATGGGGATTGGTGTCCATGGAACCCGACCAAGATAGACATGGAGGATGCAGTACCCTCGCCAGAGTACCATGGTCTATCTTTGTGAAGATCCAGCCAGAAACGAAGCCATGGTGGTCAAACTCAATTGGCCAATACAACTTCTTAAACTCCTGTGTTGCTGACTATAGGTCGAGGATAGCTCAAATGATGGTTAAGGTTGGAGCTAAAGACATTTGGACTAGCATTCGACACATCGGGCATGCCAAAGTTACAAATGAAACGAAGAATCTCATCCACCAAGAACTCAATAGAGAGCACTTGGAGCCCCTAAGAATGCCTTCTCAACTGTATGATGTGGTCCAGCGCCCCTTCGAGGAGGCCTTGTTGTTGATGCACATCTTCACAGATTTGATCCTGTTCAAGGCAAGACACATGGGAGGGATAATGCAGGAGATGCGTCTCCTTATAGATTCATGCAAGGAGATGTCTGATTACATGCTGTTCCTGCTGGTCATGCACCCTGCATTGCTACCTGTTGGAGGCAACGTGCATGACTTACTAGTAAGAGCCACCAAGAGTTTCAGAGACAGATCTGGTGGTAGCAAGGAGATTTTTTCTGGATAATTTGCCAACACAATCTACTGCATTTCAGAATGCGTTCAATTTAACAGGGGAAGCTTTCTTCCTAGTGGAAGACATGGTAAAGCGCGAGGAGGATCTTCGTGCAGCGCTGCAAATGCTTTGCGGGAGACATGGGTGCGGCTGCTCATCTATGCAGCTGGGAAGTCCCGCCCGGAGGAGCATGCTCGCCGGCTGAGCACGGGAGGGAGCTCCTCACCTTCATCTGGCTGCTCATGGCACATCGTGAGCTAGGGGACTTGTACTATGAGGTCGATCTCGTGGAAAGAGGTAAAGGGAGAGAAATTTATACGACTGGCGCAGTATGTTACACAAATGTAACGGTTCTTTTTGAAGGCCTCCCAAGAAGATCTCCTATACATCCATGGATTACATCCATGCAAAACTTCCAAGAGGACTCAGAAAGTGCAACTCCAAACACCGTGCTGCCGAGCTTGTCTTCGAAGTGATGTGTTTTGCCTTATTTCCGTTTTTATTGCCTGGTTAATTTGGTTGTCCCTGCATCATTACATGTATTTACTTCTATTTGATTTTGTTTGCTTGAAGGTACAAATGTGTGCACTTTGTATTCTCCCTGTATCATTACATGTATTTACTTCTAATTGAGTTTGTTTGCTTGAAGGTACAAATATGTGCACTTTGTAATATATATATTGTTGCGCACCCATATATATGTATGTGATTTTGTTGTTTTCCTTTTCATACTCCCTACATCCCTAATTCCATTTTCATATGATTTAACAACTGGAAGGCCCCATGTCTGAATACAATTTAGAACATCTTGTAATTAGTAGAAAGAAGGCAAACTAAACTAATGCAAGCTTCACTAACTATAGATACTATGAAAGTTTATATGCCACCAAAGTTTTTGCTAGCATCATTTGATGCTATGACGCCCTCCATTCAAACAATGATATTCTTTATTAAGAAAAAGATATCCTTGGCATGCCAGGATGGCAGGACCCATGGGCCATGGGATCCTCACTATGACCCTGAGTTACTGACAGCCTTTTTACCTATTACATGCTTCAGTAACCCAAAAAACTACTAGGAAATATTGCCAAAGCAATTACTTATGTTGTAACACACTGTTACCACGTGAAAACAGTTTACTGCATAAAATTGTCGATATGCCTTTTAATGACTAATAATATGCATGAATGAACCCAAAATAGCAACAGGTGTCCGTTCAATGCCAGAGAAGTTCAAAATCCCTTTGATCAAATGCGGCAATGGAGGCTTAAGCAACATGATGAACACTCGTTCGACTGTGAGGCCTATACATGGATCCCTGTGAAATTTTAGTGAGCAGCTAGGAAATATTTCCCAGAGAAACAAAAGGCAGAGAGTAATAAGGGCAGCACATGTCAGCATACACTTAGATGATGAATCATCATCAGGCATGGAACTATGGAAGCAACAAATTACTAAATGGAAGCAACAGATTACTAAGTTATACTATGGGTGGTTGATTGGTGAAATTCTTAATCCAAACAAGCACCGAACCTACCCCAGGGCCCAGAACCCGTCTAAATCTGTCGAGGAAAACACCCAAAAATATCTCATTTAGCACGTTAGGCACAGCAACTGAAAGCCGCAGCAGTAGTACTGACGAATCAGAACATCTGAACCATTCAGGGCTCGAGAGATCGGGGAGAGGTGGAAGGAAGGGAAGTGGGCGAGAGCTCACATGAGGTGCTGCGTCTGCCTGATGGAGGCGACATCATCGGGTTCGACGAGCGACCTGAACCGATCCGCCACCTCCTCCGCGGCTGCCGAGGGGCGCGCTCCGGTAGCGGCTTCTCCATGGCTTCACCTCCTCCGCCGTCCCTGTTGCTCCCACACCGCGGCTGTGGACCTCCGCTCCGGGGTCCGTCCGGGTCGAAGCGCGTTGGGGTGGGACCTGCGAGCGATTGGGCCAAAACAGATCGAAAGTTTTCCGTGTGGAGATTGGGGAGCCCGAGCGTCAGTTGGATGGACCCTCGTGATGCGGCTTCCCTTGGGCCAAAACGGATTTCTGTTTCTCGTTGGGACTGTGAGTTCAGCCCATCTAGTATGGGCTTGTAAAGTAGCCCACCGTAAATATTGATCGGCCCATGGAAATAAATAGGCTCCTTCCAGTTCTTTTTTTTTTGTCAATTACAGTACAACACGAGAACTCATACATGCAGTCGTGCACGTACACATGGTTGCCATCCTGTTTGGTTTAGAGATTTTTAGTCCTTGGAATTAAAAAATCTCTTTTAGTCCTACCAAATCAAACATGAGAGACCTTTTTTTAAACTTTTTTTCCTCTAATGGTCCCTAAAAGACTCTCTTTAAGAGACTTTTTTTATTAGTTCCTAGTACTAGAAAAAAAGTTTAGTCCAACCAAACAGGGACCTAAATGTCTTTTGGACGGATATGTCTCCTACATAACATAGACCTTGTTTAGTTCCCCCTCAATTCCAAGTTTTTCCACTCTCTCTCCATCACATCACATTAAATACATCAAAATATATATATTCGAATTATAAAATGTAGGTAAAACAAAATAACTAATTACACAGTTCGGATATAGCTTATGAGACGAATCTTTTAAGCCTAGTTACACCATGATAGGATAATATTTACCACAAATGAAAGAAAGTGCTACAAGAGTTCCAACACTTTTTCCAAATTTTTTGCCAAGGAAAATACGAACACACACGTCCATCAACACATCTTGACATGTACCACCGGTCCACCACTAAAAGAATAGCGTCATTAAATTCTAGAAAAACCTAGCAAACATATGCACCCATATCAAAATCAAGGACTTGAATTCAAGTAGACAGGTTTTTCTATAAAAAAATAATTATTTGTTCATAGGCTAATCCATTTTCGCTGCCATAAGAAATAGGACATTGTTAAAACTGATCAAGCGTAACATGGAGGAAAGGTACGTTTCCATTAATGCCACGGTTCCATTGGAATCATTGAATGTGCAACTTCCACCTAAAAAGAGTGTGATTCTAGCCATTGAATTAGACAAACATTTGTCCAAATAGATAATTCTCTGCTCCAAATTATATGGCTTTCACCTTTTTTCTAGATACGTAGTTATATGTAGTTAGATATACACTATGTCTACATAACCCTCTTTTAGGACGTAGGGTGTAATGTATGAGACTGAAAAGTGGTTTGTAGCTAGCATAGTGTAGATGCATGCCCGTGATAACACAGAATATTTGTTTTTTTCTTTAATAAAATACAGAATACTACATGTTTTTCCCTTGTCAGGCATAAGGAAAAGTATCTCATCACGAATAGGTCCACTTGATATGAGAAAAAAAAAAATCAAGGCCTTGTTTAGATTGCAAATTTTTTTCAACTCGAACTCCTGTAGCACTTTTCGTTTATATTTAGTAAACATTATCCAATCATGGGTTAACTAGACTTAAAAGATTAGATGCTCGTGATTTATAACTAATTTATACAATTAGTTATTTATCTTGCCAATATTTAATGCTCCATATACGTTTTGATGTGATGGAGAGAGTGAAAAAAAAACTTAAAATTTAGGGTGTATCCCAACAAGGCTGCACTGAAATAACCAGATTGTTAGACTAGCTGCAGCGGGTACTTGGAGGAGCACGCTACCGCTCCCTCCAGTACCAAATTCGCTGCAGCGGGGGACGGATAGCCACGCTACGCGCCCGGAGCTGGTTGGTTTCCGGTATTCCTAGAGACACTCGCGGACGTTCGCTACAGGGTGTTGGGGCCCGCTGTGGCAGGCAGGAGAGAGACCGAGAGAGAGAGAGAGAGAAGCTGGAGAGGGCGTGCATGCATATCTAGCAGCGGGTCCCACAAGTTCAATAAACAAAAAAATGCTATAACTCATAAACTAAAAAACCAAATTAAATTCCGATTACACCATTAAATTTGTTTCAATTAATCCTTCAAAATTAGATCTTACATGAATATATTTGGATAAAATTACAAGTGGACCCCCAAACGATGGTAGTTGGTATAGAGTAAAGATATAAAGGAGAGATGGGTGCGGAGAAAGATCGTAAATAAAGGGAATCTTGATGGCTAGGATGTATAGAGAAGGTAAATAGAGAACATGAGTGCGGGATATAACTACTACTCCAAACGGTTAATTCAAGCCATGTCCCATGTACTCCTGCTACTAGCAGAGACTAGCAGAGGTAGCAGTAGCTGCACGCACAGCCGGCGGCGCAGGGGCATATCAAATCGCACATTCACGGGCGTCGCCGCGCTGGTCACATCACATCGCACATCGCTTGGTCAAACTGCACAGCAGCCTTGAAGCCACAGCACGCACCCTTGCGACAGGGCAGAGCAGCGCTGCGCGTAGTGCTAGCTCGTCCAGGTCCAGTAGTGCTAGCTCGCCACAGCATGGTGTACAGTACTGTACAACTAGCTCGCTGCCTCGCTGCCTCGCTGCCAGCAAGGAGCATGTAGCACTAGCAGTAGTACGGTGTAGGAGCACGTCCTGCAGTCTGCACTCTTCAGAGGGCATGCAGAGGCACGCAGCCATGTGTCATCGTGGTCAGCCCGTCGGAGCATCTACTCTGCTGCTAGGACATGTACTAGGCCGCGTGCTATCTTATCCTATCCTGCGCTGCCCACGCTGCATCTTGTACAGTAGACGATCGGAATCGGAGCGGCGCCCAGTGTTTTGCATTGGAGTAGCGAGAGCGACGAGTAGTATGCTCTAGCTACGAGACCGTGACGGCCGGTACACACCACGCGGTAGCATGCAGTCATCGCGCTCGGTGTTCTGCTCGCGTGCCGCGCGTGTGCCGGGTGCTAGCTAAGCTGCCAAACACCGCCGGCGCCGCTCCCGGATTTGTTTCCGACCGGCGGATCTCGGCGCCGGCCCTGCTCGATCCGTCACGTCACGGCACCGCACCCACCGCGTGCAACCTCGCGATGCATGCCCAGTTGCTCGTTGCCCGTTGCTGCGTGCCTACTCCCCGTCTATGGAGTTAAATCGTTTTTGACTTTTTAAGCGCAATGTTTGATCATCCGCCTTATTCAAAATATTTATGTAAATCATAAAATAAATTATTCAATATTCAAGTATCTTCATTGATAAAATAAGTGGTAACAAAATAAATTATATTTGTACAAAAATTTTTGAATAATACGAGCGTCGAATAAGATGAGTGCGGAATTCGGGGTGACAAACTCGGTGAGACGGAGGGAAGTACCCAACTACCCAAAGGGGAGCAGAGCAGTAAACATCATGAGAGAGGGAATAGACGAGGAGGACGAGGAGGCGGGCAGAGAACAGAGAACAGAGAACAGAGAACAGGACAGGACACAGGAGGGGAGTGAATGCGATGGAACAGTGAAAGCTGGCCCGGCACGCGGCAGACAAAACGGAGGGATCCTCTGCCATCGACAAGACGCGGCCTGTCTGCCCGTACCTGCGCCGCTGCTCTGCCGCCTCGCGTGCACCGAGGCCCTGCCTACGCTGCAGCTGCCGCGTACAAACCGGACAGCCGCTCAGCTACGCATGCCTCATTGCCTATGCGTTGCCTATGCGGGCGCAGGCGCAGCGGCGCGTGAGACTATCCGTATTCACGTTTCTATTTTTCTTCCCTCTATACATTCTAATTATCAAGATTCTAACTTACGGCCACTTCCTCCCGCACTCATCCCTCTTTATATCTCTACTGCTATACTAACTATCATCGGTGGGGTTCACTTGTAATTTTATCTAAATATATCCATGTGACATCTAGTTTTGAAGGATTAATTGAAGCGGTTTAATGGTGTAATCGAATTTAATTTGAACTTATTGTTGATGAGTAACATTTTTTTTACTTAAAAATAGTGGGACCCACCGCCTATTCTCTCATCTCCCCTCCCATTCTCTCACGCACGCCTCGTGGTGGGCCAAGTTGCTGGCCGGTCGTACAATCCGGGACAGAGAAAAAAGTAGCGCCATTCTTCCCGGACACCGCGCGGTAGCGTGAGCTATCCCGGTGACCGCTGCAGCGTTTTTGTCTCTGTAAAATCGACGTGGATGTGTACCGGTTCATTTTACAGTCTCCAGTGCAGACAGTCTGATAACCCCAGACCTCTCCGACCTCTGGTCCCACGGCAATGGACCCGGGATGTTCGTATTGACCATACACGAGGAGTAGGCCGACCCACGAGTCCCGCACGCGGCTATAGTTTGGCAACTTTTCGATACCCTATAAATTTTGGTTATCTGGATCCAAGAGGGACATTCCAAACATCTGGATTCTGGGTTTTAAAATTTGGTTCTTTATGTATGTAGTTTGCCCAATTTACCCCTTATTGATATGAGTGGAATAGTATTTTCATTGTTTACAGTTGATGAAGAAGACTGGACGAAAACATATATACCACATCTAGTACAAGTTATTATCATTGTATTCCAACAAACCAGTTATTATCATTGTATTTCAACAAAGCACATCTCTAAACATTATCTCATCGAATAGCTTCTATGCCACATCTATTGCTACGCAAGTACGGGATGAATTAATTCAGCAATGCATTTGCAACTGCTGGGAGGGAATCCATTCCAATTTTCTTGATTGCACCATGAACTTATTCTGGCAACCCACAAGAAGGCAATGCTGCAACAAACGAGCCATCCGACAACTGACAAGCCATTGCCACTTCTCATGAGCTCCTTGAACCAGGACACCGCAAATCCAAATCCATCGGCCGGCTGCGGCGGGGCGGGAGCGGGGCAAAGAAGGCGCTCGAGCCGAGCGCGAAGCTCCGGCAAGGACCACCACACCAAGATCGACGGCAAGGGCCGCCGCATTCGAATGCCCGCAGCGAGGATGACGCCATTCTTCTCCTTCTCTAGGGTTAGGGTTGGGGATGGAGGAGGGAGACGAGGCGTGGGCTCGCCGACGAGGAGAGGGAGAAGATGGGGGGGCGCCGGCGTGCGGGCGGACGGATTTGGAGGAGGCGGAGTCGCCGCCGTCGGTGTTTCGTTTATGAGTAGCCTTGAGCGGTGTCGAGGGCTGGGGTTCTTGGGCGGGCGGGTGGGGTGCGGACGGGGAGAATAGAATACAAGAAAATAACGATTCGAGGTGTGTAACGGATGGCGGTCGCGGGTAATTACCTTGGAACTCCACGTCTAGGTCTGCTTTTGAAGGAATCCTGAGGCTGCGAATGAGGTGCTCCAAACAAATGAACTAGAACTCCAAAAACTCCATGGAGTTACATTTTTTGGGCTGGGGTGTTTGGCTAGCTCTAGTCAACTCCGGCCTAGAGTTCGGCCTCGAGCCATGCCAAACACCCCCAACTAGTACTTGTAACTTCGGACTAGGGACAAACTTGTCATTTCTCCAACCCCATCCGTTCCAAAACGTAGTCATTCCAACTTCCATAGAGAATGACCAAAACGATAGGAGAACTACAAATATTTACGATATCAAATAAGTATATTATTAAAATAGAGTTAATGAGAATCTATTGATATTTATTTTGGTATCATAAATGTTATTGTTTTATTATATAAAGTAAAATTTGAGATGGTTTTACTCTATAAAAGTTAGAATGACTTATTATTTATCATGTGGTGGAGTAATCCGAGATTTTGGAATCTAGGATATAATCTATCCCGATCGATGTTGTTGGGACTTGGCATTTGCCTATGGGCCAAGCCCACTAGAAGAGGCCCAAATAGAGCTATTGAGAGTAAATTGTAAAACGACCCCCATCGGGGGTCGCATGTAAATCTCCATTCCATATATATATATAGAGAGAGAGAGAGAGTGCCATGGGCATGGAGGGTCTCTCTCCTCTCCTCACATGCACAATTAAAACCCTAACTACAACATCTCCTCTCACTCTAAACTGTTGGTACCAAGGTTTCAACATTGGCGCCCACCGTGCTCGGCACGAAAAAATTTCGGAGAGCTGAGAGTGAGAACCTTCGTCAGAAAACCTTCTCCTTCGTCACGGAGACCTTCTCCTTCGTCGTGGAAAGCTCCTCCACCTCCGTCGTGAAGACCTCCTCCTTCGTCGTGAAAAGCTCCTCCATCTCTGTCGTGGAGATCTTCTCATTCGTCCACGGAAACCTTCTCATTCGTCGTGGAAACCTCCTCCATCTCCGTCGCGGAGACCTCCTCCTTCGTCGCGGATCACACCATCTAACTTAGCACAACGTGAAGGCTCAGATAAGTTCTCAGTTACTTTTTTTTAGAAACTGCACCCATAAGTCCACAACCTTCGTGGATTCACCACTGAAGTACATGTGCATACGTCTTTTAGGCTACTTTTACTGCTATGGAATTTACATCGTCTGACCTTGAGCTCTTCAACTCTTATTAAAATAATATAACCTCCGGCTACCCAAAAGCACATATAGTTTTTATGCTTGTTGTGTTCAGGTAACCAATTGTTATGCATTAAGTACATCCGCAAGGCAAAGAAGCTAGCCCAGACTTCTGTTGTTCTAGAGTCCCGGAGGATATATAGTCAAACAAACGAAGGCCCATCCGTGGTGGCTGGCGAGATTTTTTGCTATCGGACGTTTGATTCCTACATCATTTATGGCTTTTTCTTAGTATAAGTATCTCTTACCCTCTAAGGTAACCCTCTAAAATATATATATTATTATTATATACTTGTTTCACCTTTCCAAGCCAAGCTATTAGTAAATATATCAATGTGCTAGATGTTCTCATTATGTGCTCAGCATTCGCAACATACCACACCTAGTTCTCGAACTTGTATCAGTCAATGTTCCCTTCGTTATATATCTCAGCAATCCTAAGTTACCTGCATAGTTATCAGGCTTCGTCATCGGTCGGTGGAATTCATCGGTGTTGGTTTATTGGCAACCTCAAAAATCACCGAACTTCATCATCGGTCGATGGAATCCATCGGTGTTGGTTTCTCGGCAACCTCCATCGGTCACTAGAGTTCATCATCGGTAAGTGGAACTCATCGGTGTTAGTTTTTCGAAGAACCTCGGTCGATCCAGCGGCCTTCTCATCTATCGCCAGAACTCATCTATTGTTGTTTTCAGCAACCTCTGTCAAATTATTGAGTTTTCTCATCCGCCGGCAGATCTCATTTATCGCTGGTTTTCAGCAACCTTCGCTAGTCATCAACTCAGCAGCCTCGGTTTATCAACGAGGCTTTATCAATTGGCAACCTTTATCATTCAGCGGCCTTTAGTTAGCAACCTCTATCAAAATCAACCTCCCAAAACACTCAACCCTCTAACACGTAAATGTGCACGTCTTTTTTGCAGGTCGCGACGCTTGATTTTTCTTATAGCATGAATCAATACAACGACTCTTGCACTAACCTTCGCAGAAAACCAAACTTTTGCTTTTCAATACTACATACTACACACTTAACTATGCAGGTTCTTGGTTAGCAAACCTAGATCTTATCTGAACTAACCTCCGCAAGGAGCCGATACTTCTTTACGTTAAATGTTTCAAGTCATATCTATAACCATGCAAGTCCTCGAATGGCGGCATTCACTAGCTACCCAAATTACAACCTTCATTTTGAGAATAATATTTTTGATGTACAAAGCTTATCTTTTGTTCAGCTATAACCATTGCTTTTGCGGGTGTATGAAACATTTACTCCCTTTTAATATTCTCATGGTTTACAATGGAGAAAAAGCAAATAAAAAAGTGGCTAGCAACAGAGCCACGTAATTCGACAAGCAAAACAAACCGATAGGGAGGACCTCCCTAGGCCGAGCGGGAGACTCTAACCTAGGGGCCGACCTCTAAAGCTAATACCTCTGCGCAAAATTCCCAAATCCCGGAAAAAGTCCCGAAAAAGACCTTTCAAGTAAAGGCATCGCACACCGGTCGCGAATATTACCTCGCGCTAACCCCACTTATCACATATAAATGACTAATCATCTTTTGCGGCAAATGGAAAAGCCATCATGTCTTTTCTCAGTGTCGAAAGACTTGCTAGCAAGTCGATATTCGATAAAGCTATAATGCTAAGTTGAAGTCCCTAAAAAATGCGGGAGGTTAACTTGTTGGCATTTGTTAAGTGCTAAAAGAATATGAAGAATTCTGCAGCGCCACGTAACACCTACCATTGTAGCTTTCCCTAGGATGAGTATTCTAGAGTATCGTATCCACGGGGAAGCTTTGGCTAAAGAATTCTAATAAGTCACAATCATGTATCCACTAACTTAGCAAACCACTAGACTATAGTAAGGGGGTAATTGTTAAAGGATAAATAAGCATAAAATAACCTACCTAAGATATCAAAGAATAACTAAACTAATCAAGAGGTCAAAGGGAGAGATCAAGGTTCCCGGGTACTTCTCTATTATTAGGTTCTATGATAGAAATTATACTAATGCACTTTGGAGCAAAGAGTCCGTCCCAACTCTCGAAGAAGACTGGGAAGAAGGTAGTTGGGAGAAGGCTGCCAAAAGCTCTACTGAAAACACCAATCCGAACGTGGTGGACTACAAAGACCTTACAGCTTGTCACCCCGGAGCTACCACAACTATCCGTGGGATTGGGGCGCAACCTCGGGTAACCTATAGCCTAGACACCAAGTCTACACTATCGATTACTACTCTAGCTACCATGGATAACTAGAGTCCTCAATACGAGCGGAGATCCCATGCAATAATATAACAACTATACTTAACCATATATGAAAGGTATGGAAGTGAATAGAGATAGTAAATATGAATCATAAGTCTTGTAGAGAAGATATAAAGACATACCATACTAAAAAACATCTCGAAACGAGAGCATAGCTCCTCTCTCCTTTACTCCTGATTAGATCTAAGTTAGATCTAATCTAGCTCTAATTGCATGGCTAATCTATCTCTAATTATATGACTAATCTTCTTCTAATCTACTTCTAATTCACTAATCCCGGAGAGAGTTATCCTTACATTGGGACACCTCTACAACCCGAGAGATAATGAATAGAATGAGATAGAATGAATTAGGGTTTAACCACGGGTCGGGGGGTCTTCTTATATAGGCCTTGGCGATGAGCGATGACCATTGGATCAAACCGACCTTGGCAACGGTGTAGATACAACCTCAAAGTCGATTACAAACCGACCTTCAAATGTGAGGGTGACATGTGGCCCCGGCACCGGGCGGCCGGCCTAGTTGGCAGCGGCGCGCGTGGTGGCATGCCACCTCGGCTTCCCGTTTCTTCGGGTGTCCTCGGTACCTTCTAGAATGTTTTAGTCCACTTTTCGGGTTGAGTTACTTCACGGTTAAGTCTTGTCATCGTATGGGATGTAAACTCGGAACTTTCTCCATTCTTCTCTGCATTTATCCATTAAGTCCTCAGTAAAGTCACAAATCACCAAAGCTCATGGAATTATGTTAGTTAGACCCCTAGTCTATGTTGATATTCATTTTAAGCCCTTATCCATGTTTAGTTGACTTGTAATATTATGCTATAACAGGTGTCAACATTAACTCAGTTGCATTTTCACGCGACTTCTCCGGCCATTAGTCCGTGATAGTAGTGTCAACCTTGGCATCGGCTCCGCCAACGTCTTCGACGCGGGGCTTAATCAACACCTCCGCCAACGTCTTGGCATAGGGGCTTCATCAACACCTCCGCCAACGTCTTCGGCATGGGGGGCTTCATCAACGCCTCCGCCAACGTCCCACGGCGCGCGGGGCTTCATCAACACCTCCGCCAACGTCTTCGGCATGGGGGCTTCATCAACGCCTCGCCAACGTCCACGGCGACGCGGGGCTTCATCAACACCTCCGCCAACGTCTTCGGCGCGGGGGGCTTCAATGGCACCTCCGCCAACACTCCGGCAAGAGGGGCTTCGTCGACATCTTCGTCACCCGGAAAAAAGGCCATGAACCTCGCCAACAAACCCAAAGAAGATGGGCTCACCAACAACGTTGGCTTCAACATCTACTTCCACTACCATGACTACATCGACTACTCCAAGCGTGGCTGAGGATTCACTCACAAGCTCTGGCCAAGGGGGGCTAGAGGAGTACACCGAAGTGTGAAGGTTTTTGCCCGGTGCTCGTGAGAGAAAAAGTTCGAGAAGATCTCCGCCAAAGAAGATCCCCGTGCATGGAAGCGTTGAAGAAGATCTCGCAAAGAAGAGTTGGAGAAGATCCGCGAAGAAGAGTTGGAGAAGACCTCCGTCCCAAGGGAAGATGGAGAGTGCTTCTTCCCCTAAAAAGGCCGGAGAAGATCGCGAAAGACCTACGTGTCGGTAGGAGGAGGTTTCAAAATTGGCGATGAAGTCATCCAAAAGCCGAAGGCACTTGGAGCTAGAAGCTTGAAGACTTAGAACATATGGAAAATAAGAGTCGCGCATGTGCTCTTTTCTCCATGCCCTTTTTCCCACCGGGTTTTTGGGATGGAGTTTTTAGCGAGGCATGCACGTGTGGATGTGAAGGGCAACCCTTCACAACCAAGGTCCAAGATCTATAGCGCCTCTTCTAGCGTAAACATCTACTAGGTCATGTGCCATAACCTAGTAGATGGGGGGGCTACTGTTGGGACTTGGCATTTGCCTATGGGCCAAGCCCACTAGAAGAGGCCCAAATAGAGCTATTGAGAGTAAATTATAAACCGACCCCCACCCGAGGGGTCGCATGTAAATCTCCATTCCATATATATATAGAGAGTGCCATGGGCATGGAGGGGGCTCTCTCCTCTCCTCACATGCACAATCCAAACCCTAACTACAACATCTCCTCTCACTCTCTCTAAATTGTTGGTACCAAGGTTTCAACGGATGTGATTCCAAAATTTTCCTTATATTTTATAATCAGAATCCAATTCAAACAAGCCTTAGAACTTACTTTGAGCGTCTCCAAGAGTAATTCTTAAATATATTATTATAATATAGAGAGTCATTTGATTAAAATTCCCTCAGTATATTTTTCCAATTAACTTGCTTCATCATATTTAGAGCATGCCGCACACAAGTCATGATTGCATCGATGTTTTTTAGTGCCAACAACTGAATCTCAACCATCCTGTAAATATGGGTGGCGTTATAAGTTATACATAAACAAAGTCAGACATATAATATTTGTATCGTTCAATAAGTTTGATGACGCAAATAACTCGATGTTTACCGATCAAGTTATTAAGAGTTAAATACACAACTACACATTTAAATGAGTGAACATAAATACACACTAATTAGAACCTAAATATGTCCTAATATGGTCGGCAAAAACAAGTTTAGATAATCAGAATATTAATGTGTGTTATGCGTGATTATGTTGTATGACAAGAGTTTTTATTATATTTTTCTTACAAATATTTGCTATTAAATATATATGAAGTAAAAATGTTGTTGTATTTCAAGAGGGGGGGCAATGGCCCCTACAACACCCTGCCTCCACCCCTCCATGTATACCCATCGTCATTTTAATCATACAATTTAAGACCTCGAGGAGGTGGCCCCCTTTTTGTGCCTACGCTACCCACACCCCTAAACTTCGCCACCACTGCACATAGGGGCCTCCAACCTCAGGGCCATAGTAGTAAGGGACGGGAGCTGGTCATCGGGTTGGCCATCCTTTTTCCAGAGCCACGACCTAGGCTAGTGAGCATCAATCTATCTATCTCTCTGCTATACTAGCTAGCTCCTAAAATAAATGTACTACACGAACATCCTTCCATTTTTTGCTCACCGTCAACGAGAGGTGATGTAAACATGGGTGGTAGGGAGTATTCACGAGCCAACACCATCCAATGCGACCACGTCCTCTAGCGAGATTGAGATGGTTGCACTACCACCGTCCAATCTGGCATGCCCTCTTGTAACGTGATGTATTTCAGATATTCAGATAAGGGCCAATTGATGAGTGCAAGATTTAACCACAGACTGACAAAAGAAGCTGCTTCCCTAAAAAGTCAAATGATTCCAACCCCGATCAAATTTACATTAAAAAATTAATGACAAAAAAAAAAATCAATAGATTTGTTAATGGAATATATTTTCATAATAAATTGTGTTTGGGACATAAATATTAATACTAATTACTACAAACTTTGTCAACTTGACCGATCTGAATCCCATAGCTTGTTTTTTGGGACGGGGGGAGTGCATATTGGACAGGCTGTACATGCTCTCTATCGAATAAAAAAAACTCAACCCTGTAGGGACTAAGACTAGCCCATGCATTTTGCTTAAGGAGAATATCTTGTCACGTAGATCGATAAAACCTTCAAACCCCCGCACCACCCCATACACAGCGACAATGCGGCCTTCGTGAGATGAGCTGGCCACAAACTTATGCTTTGGATGTGGGACAGACGAGGTATAGTTCTTTTACCTCACTCGAGCAAAAATCCTCGAAAACAACGTGCATGTGCGCCACACTTTGGGCTCGAACTCGCGCCGCGAGGGTGACAATGAGAGTGCCAAACCAGTGGTCTAGCAATAAAATATACACTTTATATGTTAGAGGGTGACAATGGGAGTGCTAAATCAGTGGTCTAGCAATAATTGTTTTTTAGATTACACAAAGACAACGTATACGCTTAACATGCACGTACACTCACCCCTATGAACACACGTTCGCAAACCCTACCCTATGAGCACCTTCGAAGGACTGAGCCGTCAAATCTTGAAGTTCACAAAGTCACCACAGGCGCCTCGCTGTCGACGGGGACGTCGCCTACCACTTAATGCACGCCGGAAAATCTGGAATACATCCAGGGATAAAAATGTCACACCCAAGATTTGAACTATGGGTGGGAGCCCCCAACCAATGACCTTTGTCATTGCGCTGTGAGCCCCTTGACAGCAATAAAATATATTGTGTATATGTTAGATACTCCCTCCATACCAAATATATTGTATGTGTTTGTATGGGCACCCAAAAGGGTTGTCTAAGCCTCTAGCTTGTGTAAGACATTGTCCAATGAGAAAGAAAACGGGAAAGGAAAATAGACTAGCGAGTAGCGAAGTTGGCTCGCACACATATATCAACGAACACTGTGTCCATGCTTCGACTAGTGATGTAGATTTACTTTTAACTTTATTTCTTTCGGTGTCTCAATGCCACATCAGCTGATGATTTAGGGTTTGTTATAAGGTCTTGTGAAAACGGCCCATGCCGTTGTATCACAAGCAAAACGCAGCCTAGCACCCGGGTCAAACGGAGCAACACATATAAAGGCTTGGGCCTAACTCAACCCAAAAAGACTAGCCCGATAGGTGAGGATCGCCCCATCCTATATGTTGTGCTCCCCCCTCTATCGACACCGATGTGGGACTAAACCCAACAATCTCCCCGTCACACATTGGGACTAAACCCAACAACCTCACCTATCGCTAGTCTTTTGGGTTGAGTTAGGCCCCAAGCCTTTATATGTGTTGCTCCGTTGGACTGGGTGCTAGGCCCATTTTGCTTGTGATACAACAAGCCGGGGCCGTTTTCCTTGTGCATCTTATAACAAGTGGTATCAAAGCCGAAGGTCGGAAAACTGTGAAAACATCTCCGAAGTCACATGTTGACGGGGGAGCCCGTGTCTCTAAAGGGTCACGAAAGTCCTTGTGATTTGGAGAATTAAAACTCGGGGCTGTAAAATCTTACGTGAGATCACATGGGTTGTCATGTGATGGAAGAGTTGGGTCCGATGTGTGACGGGGAGATTGTTGGGTTTAGTCCCACATCGGTAATCGATGGAGGGGGAGCACAACATATAGGATGGGGCGATCCCTCACCTCGTGCTAGTCTTTTGGGTTGAGTTAGGTCCAAGCCTTTATATGTGTTGCTCCGTTGGACCTGGGTGCTTGGCCCGTTTTGCTTGTGATAAAACGAGCTGGGCCGTTTTCCACTGCGCACCTTATAACAGGGTTGCTGTTAGGAAAAATCACAAGTCCTGCACACATCACCACTTGCACACACACATCACCACCAGTGGGCGACTTTTGTAATTATGGGCTTTCTCTAGGCTTGTTAAAACGTTCATAACCCTAAAACTCATCAAAGCTAATCAGTAGTAAACAAAGACAAACAAGAGGCAAGTAGAAAAGGAAAAAAAAAAGCATTCGTTATCCCCTATAAAATACTCAGTTAAAATATTGGTTTAATCTTTAATAAATAAAAAAACCATAAATCTGTATTGGGGGTAGTAAAAGTAATTTCTGCTGTTATCCCTCGACTCCAAAAAGTCAGCCAAGCAAGCACGTCAACTGTCGTAAAAACATCGAACCTTTATTGCCAAATCATCAGTTCTTTGCCCCTTCGAGTACATCACATCTGCCCCTTGCAGTTGCACCGCGACACGTAGCCAGAGAATTCCATGTCATGGTTGGAACAAACTCTTCGATCCAATCCAAGCAATCGCATCACTGAAATCATCCACCGCCGCCCACGTACACCTTGGACAGCGCCGCGGTCCGCGGATGCGAGAATCCTCTTTGCCAGAACGCGGCGAGTTTGGCGACACGACCGACGCCAGCGCACGCGGCGGCGACCGGGTCCTGGCCTGGCCTGGGGGTTAGGTTAGGCGGCCCGTCACCGTCCTCAGGTGCCCTCACCCATGGTAGCTTTCTCCCACCTCTCTCCTTCGTTGCTGTCCTATCTATCCATCGCCAGCTCAGGTGGATGGCCACGCAGCTGATCTAACCAAAAAGATCAGTTCAGCTGCAGAGTCTCTGTCCAACCACAAGAGCCGAGCGGCCGCCATCGGCTAGTTAGTCCGCGTACGAGGTCGGCAAGCGGCCACATCAAGTATCACGCGTCCCCGATCAAGCAAAAAATCAACGAATTCAGCAGCAGAGACACATGCAAATGGTCCAACCAATTTTCAGGAGAAAATGCAGCAAACCAGGGTCCATCATAAGATAGCAAGCAAGCAAGCAAAGACGAACACAACTACAAATCTGTTTGTTCCACGGGATGAACTGGGGAGAGGTGCGTTTCACAAGGGTTGCTTGGACATAATAGGCAGAAGCGACGGTACATGGATACAGGAGTTCAAATAACAACTGCATGCAAATGCTAGACGACTGGACTGACTGGCTTTCCCCTACTAGGGGCCGGCCGGCCGGTTCTCACACGAAGGACCAGTTGACGAACATGAAGGCGAGGCAGTGCGGGGTGTCGTCGTCGCTCAGGACCTTCCATGCCACCGCCTGCTCGTACGACACCGGCCGCCCCATGCTCGATACACACACGCCGCCGGGGAGGTATGCGAAACCCTGGAGTCAGTGGACACAGATTCATGGTGCCATTAGCATTTCAGAAATGGTTGGCCGGCATCGGTAGAACCTTAGGAAGCGAAAAGAGATAATTCTCAAGTGCCATTACCTGCTGCATAATCTTTGGGTACTCAGTGCAGAGCGCCTTCCTGCCATCATCGTCAAGGATCTTCTCAAGGGAGATGTCCTGGAGAGCAATCAACGTCGTCTCCAGCATGTCGAGGCCGGCTTGGTTGGCGAAGGTGAACACAGGAGCGGCCTGAATTTATGGTACTTTCATCAGCCAGACAACAACACAATGGCAAGTCACAAATTGATGAAACAAGCAAGGACGACCAAATTACCTTCAGGGAACAGCACATGATCGAGTCTGAGTGTTGCCACAGTGCTTTCAAGGAAGCATCCGTGCATTGGGTGTCTGTGCGAAGGAGTTCAGCTCCAGTGTGAAACCTGAAATTTTAACATGGACAGAGATTACTAACTGCATTGCTCAATTGAATAGAGTACAATATGATTCAGACTGCATAATTGAAAGCTCAACCTATGCTGCCACCTCTCTAAATATTCTCAAAATTGCTAACCAGATTCAGAAAAGATGAGAGTTTTACCTGTAGCTCCTGCCGATCCACCTCGCAAGCGTGTGCGCCTCAGGAGATCCGGGAGTTTGCTTCATTTCAAGCTGTCCACCAAGACGGGAAGGAGCTATTGCCATGGCCACCCTCTGCACCGATGCCACCACAGTCCTGACATATTGCCTGGCCATTGCTGCGACGCTTTCCCGTAGGTGATTCTCATATGAGAACTGGAAAGCAATGGTCAGCACTGATCTTGTGTTGCAGGTGCTGGAGGCATCACTCGAAGCACGAGTAGTCCCACCAGATCCAACCTCAAGAGTAGATGCTAGGTCAAGTGTGCGTGTGCCTGACGGTGGATCCTGCCAGTTCATTGTCACCAATGCATTGTTAGTTTAGGCCATCACAAAGAGCAATACTACAAGCACAAAACCTGCCATACTAACCGTCTTTGCGTCCAGTGGAATGACACGGAAGCCTGAGGGTAGCAGTGGTGCATCATCAGCAAAAGATTCATCGATGGGTGCAAACACAAGCTGTGCACATGCACCAGCTGCATTTTCATCCACGCCACTGCACAACTGCCAAAGAATATACAATTCTATGAGTCTGATGCAACAACACGACTGAAAAGAAGGCAAAATAAAAATGCTATCTGATTGTATACCTGCAGAAGGTACATATCTCGTGACAGAACAACTTCATCATGGCAGAGGCTGTGTCCCTCAAGCCTAATAACCTCCAAGAACTGCAAACAAATGTCAGTTTGATGAAAATGCTCAGTCAATCAATGGTGTAAGGAAATTATAAAATTTAGATTCGCTAGAAATTACCTCTTCATGCTCTAAGGTATGTGCAAGTGGCAGAATAACCTGGCTGCCCATAAACCCACTAGCACGCAAGCCAGGAACTGCATATGGACTTGCCCTCAGAGCAGCGGCAGAATAAGCATCCACACCAGGATCAGCCCATTCGGAACGATGCTCCCTCAGAAATCGTACTAGTAGGGCAGGTGGCACATTCTACATTTCATACAAAATCAGGTTATATAACATCAATCACAAGTGCATAACTGTAGCTAAAACTGGATGGATAAGAGCACAAACCTGAAGCAGCATTGATGCCTTAGCACACAGGATGCCACCTCCAATCGCAGTAAACAGCTGGGAGGAGTTGACATGAGAACCAATAAGTTTGTTTGGAGAAGAGTTGATAGCAATAGTAACATCCTCAGCACCATCACTGCTCATCAGTGACCAACCATCATCTGGAAACCCATTGACAGCATCATTGAAACCCCTGTAAATTACATTAAAGAAGTTAGAAGTGCCATATGTATGGGTTCTGCCAACAAATTAAAATGGCACAGGTGGTAAATGAGAAGACATGAACACAGCCACAAACCTGCTAAGCCTCTGGCTGAATGTTCTCAACACTGCTGGCTGGCGGCCTCCACCATAGGGCATTTCCCCACTCGATTCATGCGCAATTTGCCTAATGTGACGCAGTGCCTGCATCATATAAATAACAAATCATGACTCAGTCATTCATACAGCAGCGGCAAATAGTACTTGATACCAGCAAATTATTGTGAAAGTGCAATAGTGAAACGCAATAGTGAGACGTGAAACGTACAGCAATAGTCGTTTTCTGTGCAAGAATCTTCGGAGATTCATAAAGTGGTCTAAGGACCTCAGGCACACTCCAAGCCTACAAGGTGAGATTGGTAAGATGCATGCACAAAAGTTTTTATTGAAGTCTAGAGATCTGGTTAAAGCCTCCAAATTGGACAGGACAATATTGATTCCACTTACATCTAAATCAACATGATCCACAATGTGAATCATGGAGCCACCTCCCTCACAAGGTCGAATCAAATAGCCACTAGGAAGCACTTCGGCTCTGACAAAATTTGGAGTGTTTGGTCCTGATGGGCCTCCAGTCGATTGTGTCAATGATCTCTCACAGATCTACAAAACAAGACAAGAAACAACAGTTACCAACTGTGAGCACAATAGATATCCTGCGAGGGCAATCAAGTAGCACCTAACCTAGCTATACAAAGATGCAGTGCAGTTGTTCGATCCAAACAGAACAAGCAAACAGAATTGACAAGACTAACATAAATGACAACATCATAGCAACACAAAAAACAAGCATTACCACAAGACTGCCATCCTCAAGACCACTAGTGTATCGGAGAGTCCAAAAGTCACGCGGTGCCGCCAAAGTTGTCGGTGCATAAGTCTAAAGAATGTGATCAAAATACAGTCATGTTAACAGGCAACACAGACGACAATGATTCAAGAATGCTAAAAGCACTATTAACTTGTATGACGATGCTTACCTGCATGTAGATAAGCTCGATAGTTCCACCGTTACCCGTAGGGATAACATGGAGGATATCCACGCACCGGCAGTCGCGGTACCAAGAAGGGCGATCCTTGAGGATCTCCGCGACCTATGGACTAGTCAATTAGGGCATGTCTGCTGAATGGAAGCATAAAGCCATGTGATGATGAAGAATGAACAAAAATACACACCTTTGTGGGCTCAAGGCTCACTAGGCCGCAAGCTCGGGCTGCTACGCCACTACAATTGTGCGAAACAGCGATGATTCCAATGGAATCCGGACCAGGCTGTAAAGGAGTTCATGCTTTAAGTAATTAGCCAAAACAGAATTGAAGTAGGCAACACATGGCACAATTCGTTCTTTTTTGGTCGCAATAAGTATATTATTACCTTCATCCCAACCATTTGCACCCAATCGACAGCAGTTCCTGTCGCTTTCGACAGGAACTCTGCCAAGGTCTCCCCTCAGCGATAGCTAGTAGACTGCCATAATGAAAAAGAACTCCATCAGATTTACAAGCATGCAAGCACAAAAGCGGTCTAAGAAATGTTGGGGACAGAAATTACCCAGCTGGGTTATTCGCGTCCCGTTGAGGGCGCGGAGCTGCTGGGTTTTGCTGTTGGTGGTGCTGACCACTTGTCACCACAGACTCACAGCTCGTGTCTGTGGTCGCAGCAGAAGGCTGCAAAAACATGATAACACACAGTATTAGACGTGGAGGCATGCAACAAGGTGTAGCATTCATCTGATTTATTTATCCAGAAAAATACAAGCAAGATGTTGTGGGGAATGAGCAAAGGAGATGGATCTCACATTGTGGAGCTGCGTTCGCATGTACCCATTCTCGTAGACGAGTCGGGAGACCTGCTTCTGCAGCCTGTCATTCTCCTCCATCAACAGCTTGTTCATCGCAGTCAGCTTCCGGTTCACAGTCTGCAGGCGCGAGGCCTCCTTCCGCTGCTTCTCGCGGCACCTACCAATCAATCGCAAGAATCATCAGAATCGCAGTCACAGGAGTTACAGATGTCACTTGCGTATGAAGAAACCGAGACAAGGATCCCTGGCTCGCAGTATTCAAATGTAATTGCTCATTCTAAACATCGTATTCCAGCTACAAGACCGTCTGGTAGTACAAGCAATGGTAACTTAGGCGAGTTAATTGGTTGCCCAACTGAAAATGATGTTCCCCCACTACCCGTTAAATCTGCTCTTAACGTGAACATTGTGTTGTGATAGGCACGGGATATCTAATTAGATCCATTAATTTATCCAAATACAGGGACAACAGTTTCCCCTTACAAATGCTAAGCAAAGGTTGGTACTCTACTTTCTACATACATGCGGAGAAAACAATAGTAGCACATGCCAGCAGACGCATCCATTACGCCTAACCGCGACACGGACGGGGAAAATCAGCAAAGAAAATTTGTAGTCCTACAGGCTACAGCGCAGTACTCGATGTCAAGTTCCAGCTGAAAACCTGAGCAAATATGGACCGACCTCAAAACTCACAAATCAAAAGACAGAAGAGAGCATATCGTAGAAACTGGCGACTCCAAAAGAAAACAGACCAAGGGATGGCCTTGTGTGCTGCTGCCAGTCCAATGCAAGAGACAGAATGTACATCCTCGAAAACTAGTCAGAACTTCAGTACCAAAAACATTTAACCCTCTCCTCTTTGTACTCAAGAAGACGATTTCGATGGCTTACATACATGGAAGAAAAAAACATCCTAACAAGAAAGCTTTTTTTTTTTTAATAATAATTTAACCGAACCCAAGAAATCAAGAAACTCAAGAGAGAGAGATTTAATTTCAGCAGCAGGAGCGCATAATTCGTCAACCAACAAATTAAATAAGCGGGGAGATGAGATGATGGATATATGGAGAGAGGCGCTGCCGGTGGTTCCGGCTCCGGCGACGCATGCACGCACCTGCGGTTCTGGAACCAGACCTTGATCTGCTTGGGCTCGATGTTGCTCAGTATGGGGCACTCCCTGATGAGCTGCTGCCTGCGCAGCGAGCTGGAGCTTGGGGCACTCGCTGTAGACCCTCTCGAGCGCCTCCACCTGCTCGGGGTGTAGCGCACGTACTTGCCCGTGTCCACCTGCGGCGCCCCACCGCCGCCAGGCGACGACCGGTCCTTGCCGCCCCCGACCACCACCATCGCCATCTACTAGTAGCTAGTAGCACCGCCGCCGGAAGCAGGAGGAGGAGGAGGAGGGGTTGTCGTCGTCGCAAGGCCGGGAGAGGGAGAGGAACAAGACGGAGAGCCACGGCCACGGGCGGCGCCAAGTCATAGCCTCGGGGCGAGAGCGCAGCCGCCCGACGCCATGGTGGTGAGACAGAGAGAGAGGAGCGGCGGCGGTGGTGGTTGTTGCTTGCTTGCCGAGCCGGGTGAGGAGGGGGAGGAGCGAGCGCAAGGGAAAGGGAAAGCTAGCGGCGAGACGGGGATGGGAGAGAGCAGAGGTGAGGAGAGGCCACTGGGGGTTGGTTTAATAGTAGCGCCAAATGCTCTGCTCAGCTCTGCTTCAGCTTCAGCTGGGGTACCAGGGAAAAGATAGTATACGGAGAAGAGGGGGTCTTTTCAAATAATGCACTTGTACGTACTTATTTTCTTTTTATATTTGTCTTGTTTCTGAAATTCAGTAGTTTCTTTTTTTTTTTTGTCCGGTTACAAGGTGACACGCATCAAAGATTTCAATGTAGCTCTAGTATACTGTTGACCTTCTTTGAAGGTACTCCTAGATATTTAGCACTAGGATTTATATCTACATACATAGAATTTATTTAAGGTTCACAAATAAGGTAAACATAAGGCCCTTAGTGTTGGCTAGAGATTTACATCACCGATAAGTCGGCTGATGCTATTTTTTTTTGAGAGAGAAGAATATTTTATCATGGCTGAACAGGTGTTGATCATTAAACAACATCATTTCATCAAAACACCTCGCGCATTGGAGGAATATATGATGTGGCAAGGTTTAATGGAGGTGTTATAAGTGGTTTATCATATAGGTTTGCAATGCGGATAGCAGCCACGTAGGGAGAGGCTCCTGCATGTCTCTATCAAGTTAGGTTATCTAGATCTCATGAACATTATAGCCCGGGATCATCATGCGAGAAGAAAAAAGAGACATGCCCTAGGAAGAGCAAAGTTTAAGTTCAAAAAATTCCCAGTGCATGAAGATATACAGATAAATAATCCACCGGACCTTTTTTTCGATATAAACATTTGAAAAACAAAAAATAGGACCTTATTACAATGAACATTTAGAGGTGTGTTCTCTTGGCTCATATAAGGCTTTTTTTTTTTATTACCATACCACAAAAATCTGATCCACTAGAGCTAAAATTGAAGAAGCATCCATGCATGCATATTCATTCCATAGCCAGTAATCATAAAAATAAAATAATAAACATTGTGGACCCAAATGCGGGGCCCAGGGCCAAGCGTTGTGTTGTGTGTGTGTGGTTGCGAAATTGGACGGACAAATATTCTCTCCTTTGGAGGATGTCCATATTTTTTTTGGTTGGGCTTGGGATTGGGATTGGGAGGCGTGTCGTCGTTGGTGGCGCTCGCTGTGCTTTTGATGGCAGGCACATGGCCGTGGCAGGAGCATGCTCGCTCATGCTCATGCTCATGGCGCGGGTAAATACGGACGCGACCCCACAGTGCCGGCCTTTTTGAGGTCGAAGTCGAACCGTGCACCGGCAACGGTTGTTGATCTCACAGTGACAAGAATTACAGTTGTTGATCTCTTAAAAACAGAACTAACTGCATGCCGATTTCTTTCTGTAAATAGGTTTACAAAACCCACAATTACTTGAGGCATACAATATGTCAACTTGTGCGGAGGATATGTAGGCCGGTCCACAAAGAATGTTGTAAGTTTGGAGTACTTATATATGGAGAACTGATCCTAAAACTTGTTGGACTAGACGAAGATTCTTGTATGCCAAGTACAATTGCCTGTGTATTAAGTGATATCATAAACATTCAGATGTCATCAGCATTACAAATTGTAAAATTGGTTAACAATGAGCAAAATGTATGTCCTGGTGAGGAAATTAAAAGTGGTGGTAGAGATGGATGTGTGATGGAGGAAGGAAGGAGTGGCGTGGTCTGCCGCTGCTCGAAAACACATCCCGTGAGAGCGTGACAGGTTCTCTGCCGCAACCGGTAACTGACGATAAAGCGAAACGAGAGAAGACGACGACGGGCAAGAGAGCAGCCTACAGTGGTGGGAGCACGAGAATGAGCAGGCTTTAGACTGCGTACAAACTGTTGATATATACTGTATACTGACCAGGTCCCCCGGGGAAGAGCTAACACTGTGTCTGATGCCCTCGGCTATACGTATAGTATCTGCTTGCACAGGCGGGGCCCCAAGGTTACAGCAATGAGCCTGTGCTTGCCTTGTACACTGTACACCTGTACCGCGGTAACGTCCACGATCGTTTCTGATTCATGCTGATTTGCTGAACACTCTGAACTGATAAGCGTTGATACGAACAAGCTAATCAACTGAAGGGCCGGCACTTCAACAGTCAGTCGATGGTAATGCGATTCTCGGTGTTGTTGAATTTAGTTTGGGGTGGGGGCCAGTAAATGTTTTTTTCAACTCAGAAATGATGTAAATTCGCTAACGTTTCTTCAACTCGGAAGGGACGACGGACGACTGGTTCCCCAACTTCCCCTCATCTGAACAAGCAAGGGTTGAATTTCGCGAGTAACTGGCGTCGTCTTCTTTGCACGGTGAACACGTAGTACCAGGATTATCAAAAAGTCGAGGTCGAGGCCGCAGAGAAGAAGATTGATCAAAAGAGATAACATACTCCTACCATATGTTGAAATTGGGGCCCAAACAAGCAAAAGCTCTTCATTGCGGGCGGCAGCAGCAGAGTCAGTCCTCCCGTGCTTCCAAAACAGCGGAATAATTTTTGGCGCCGGGAGGGATAAATGCTCGCCGGCGAGAGACCAGGGCCAGGCACGAGGGACGACTGTGTCTGTGCTGTGCGCCACCGTCGCCCGCCTGGTTTCGCGTCTTCCATGCTTGGCCTTGGCATTGAATGGGCGGGCGAGCAGCAGCAGAGAGCCGCGAGGTCGTTTTATTTCCGTCCACTGTGGTGCACCTACCTCATGAATTCAAGGGCTACCGAGGATCATAGGCTGTGTTTGGGAGAGCCCACAGCAGCTAGTGTTCCCGTCCGTACCTTGCGGTGCATTTGTTCCTTTGGCAGGGAGGGAGGCTGCGTCCACTCTAAAACTGATCCAAAACACTAGCCATGTTAAGTACTCGATCATGGGGTTGGATGGACCAAGCCATTATAAACATGTCGTTGTCCTTGAGTACGGCAAGAACAATTAATAAATAGCTAATTAAATATGTCATCAGTAGGTACAAACTCTCATATGATTTAAACAAAAATTTACTATCATCATTGAGCACCAAAATTGAGATGGTCTCCCTACAGCAGCCGAGCGGTGGTTGGAAGCACCCTTATAGACTGTGGATTAGTTTTTGTTTACTTTCTCGAACATTGTTGCTCTTTTCTTTGAGCTTTTGACGCTCTACTTTAAAAACTCTGGCTGTGTACGCCTCCTGGGCGTAGAGGCCGGATGAATCATCCTTTATCTAAAAAAAAAAGGAGGTACAAACTCTCATATGGTTGCGTCATTTTTTTAACGAACAGGAGGGGCAGAAGAGACCCTAGTGGAAATTTATTGAAAGAAAAACAAACCGAAACAGTTCAATACAAGCTTAAAGGAGACAGGGGAAGGAGAGCATCAAAGATACAAAGAGAAAAATGAATGGAATTCATTTTATCATATACTATATACTCTTTCACACACTATTTAAACAATAAAAAGTGTTTCTTTCTTGAATAATTTTCCTTAAATTATTCATTCATAATAATCTTCACGAGTTTCTCCATGACAAATACTATGGTGGGTGGTTTTTTTGAGGCAATATGGTGGGTGGTGTTAATAGTAGCTCCATGTAGTTGAACAAATCTTCTATTCCTTATGTTATTGAGTCGACCTAATGCTCATCAAATTAAACAAATTCAGACTACAAAGAAGGAAAATAAAAATCAACTAAAGTGGCAAACCGTACCGCTACATATTGTGCTAGGCTGAAAGTGCGTCTAGGCCCCTAATTGGATTTTGTAGATTGAATGACAATGCAATTAAATGACTAATGTATTTCATGAGGATTGCATGTGTTTGGTCCCAAGTATGATTTATTGTGATTAGGCTTAAACCACATGACATGCAAATCAGAAATGACTCCAAAGGTTAAATGATAACAAAATGCAGAAATGACAAGCATTTGATGAAAATAGAAAAAGGTACATGCATGGTTTGATGGAAACCATTTGGTCTCTCATCTGAAGCTTAGTCATATTGTGCAATGTCGGAAGTGTGTTTAGTAATTGGTGAAATTTACAAGCAATTGTGTCAATGAGACATTATAAATAATTGTGTAGGATGGTCTCACTCATAAAGCTTCCTAGTTTGAATCAAGAATGATGAAAATGGTTTATTTCATGATGATCAATCTCTATTGAAGATCGAATGACATCAACATGACCATTGCTGAGAAGAAAACTCATTAAAACAATCTAGTTCAAGTAGAAGACAACAGTGCAAATGAAATAGTTTCAATGTGTTATTAAAGTTGATTCAAGGAAAGACATGACTTAGGCTTTGTAGAGTGCACATTGCAAGGAAAGCGCTTGGTGAAACAACTAAGAGAAGGCGAAGGGAAAGTGACGGCCTGGACAACGAGGGACCATGGCAAGGGTGAAGAGGAGACTGTGATTTGAGTCGAGGTACTAATCCAACTATGAAGAGTCATGTTTTTTTGAGGACCAAATCATTGTTGGGTTATTTGGATAAAAAGTGTAGTATTGAGTAGATGGTCTGAAAAGATCCTAAGTCACTGCTCAAGAAGGTTATATGCTCATGGCAAGAAAGGTGTTGGATGCTCAAGATGAGAAGTTCATCAAGTAAATTACTAAAACTTTGAAATCCGATCTGGTAAAGTTTATAGCAGTTTAAATTTCGTTTTTATTGTACAACTACAACAAATCCTCGTGCTCATTTATTTGGCATACCATACATACCATACCACCATCATCTGGACAGGAGGTCCAGACAGATCCAGATGCATATGCACGCACTTTGAAGTCTGAAAGCGAGCTTTGCTTGCTTGTGTACCCGTGCGCTGCGTGTTGCAAAATCCTTTGGGCAGTGCCGGCGCCGATGGCGATGCAAAAGGGACGTGTCACTAGCCAAAGCCGGCGATGCCGCGCCTGTCCTGCGCGCATTGTTAGCTAGCCTGTGACTGTGACTGTGCATGCCGCGCCGCGCCGCGCGGTCGTTTGCGCGCGCTGGCCGGACGGACACTTTGGACACACGCATGGCGTGGGTGCGCCGTGGCCCGTGGCATGCATGCGTATGCACCGCATGGACGCGCGCGCGCGCGGGTGGTCCAGCCCAAAGGCAGCCGCGGTGCGCGTGCCCGCCCAGGCTTTTGCCGCGCGCCCGGCCGACACCGCCCCGGCGCGCGCAGCGCACGCCGAGCCCCGCCACGCCCCGGCCGGCCGCCGGCCACGGCCCCATGCCGCACCAATTCACGCGGCCTCTTTTACTGTTTCTCGGCTCGCCATGCCGTGGCATGCCAGCGTGAGCTGTGCGAGTGCCACTGCTGCCGGCGGCCGGGCCGTGCGGTGAATATGCCCTGCTCGATCTCTGCTCCTCTGCTGGCGCTGACGCTGCCCAAGGGGAATGTCTCTGCCCCTCTGCACGCTAGACGATGATGCGCCACGGCCGGTCCCACTGCTCAGTGCCAGCAGCCTAGTCTTACTGTCGCTAGCTCGTCCTTAATTTGTTTGTTTTTTACATGCTGAATTGCAGCTCGTGTGTGTGCAAGCCCTTGCAAGGAAAGAAGCTGGCCCCCATTGAGAGGCCGGGGAATATTCAGAGACTTGGCACATCATGACCCCTTTTTCTGCACTCTGAATTGTTGTTCGTTTGTGTTTGTTTTTTTTTGCTGAATCTACGTTTATGTTTTTGTTTATATATATACATACTGCTTCCATGTTTTCATTTCAGTGATGACATGTAAAAGAAACGAACTTACTGTTGCCATAACATGTTTTACAGGCAAATGAAAGGCAGTCGTCGAAATAAGGAGAGAGAGCACCAAGAAAGCGAGTGAGAAGAGCCACGCGTGGCAGACAGTAAAAAGGAACGAAGAACACTAAAGCTACTTTTTTTTTTCTTCAAAAGAAAAGCCCCCTATCTTTTCATTTGCAGAAACCGTTGTGAGTTGGTGACATTTGGTCTTTAGATCCAAAAATCCTCAAAGAAAAGGCTCCTGGTCTGTACGTAGTACATGTTGTTGCTTAGAAGCTACACTTGTTTCTAGCTATACCGCCCACAGCTAGAAAAAGAACCCCATCAATAATCCAAGGGTATATACACATGCTACAGGGACCCAAGAAAGTTTTTTTTTTTTGTACTTACATAGAGAGAATTGATATAATACAGAAAAAAATCACAATCCGAATCCAATGTAACCCAACTTGGACATTAAAAAACAAGGCGCATGCATGCAAAAGGTGTTATCACTTAATTAGAATTAGAACACATAATATGCGTGACAGCTAACTAAAGTGCGCCATTTGGACCGACAAAATTCCAAGAACAAATAAACAACAAAAAAGAGCCTTTTAGGGGGCCTCAAGTGCCATCACACAGAGAGTGAGTAGTTAATTGGTGGGGTGTGTGATATGTTAGTTTTATGAGCACATTGCGTTTGGAGCATGCATGCACTTAACCCTAGTGTTAGGGGCAAAGCATGAGCATGAGCCAAGGAGAGAGAGAGAGAGAGAAAAAAGCTAAGCATGCATCTTTTCTTGGGCTTTGGTGATGTGCCTTGTGTCCAAAGGCAGGGATGCCAATTCCACTAAGCCCCACAAATGCAGGCTTTAGCTCATGATCACATATTGTGCCCGGCCGTGGAAAAAGAGGACGAAAAGTTTCCGGCGGGAAATTCGTGCGGACGACGAATCAGACACCGGTTCATCCAAGATGAGGTCGGTGTTCATGGATGGCTCCTTTTTCTCATTATTTGTCTTTCTGGAACAAGCAGCTTGATCGATTTATTACCTCCTTTTTTTCGTCAACCAAAACTGACTGACACTCGCTATCAGTTGTCACTATCCAAGATTGCTTAAATCAACCTTGGCTGACCTTGTGTTTTCTTTTTCTACATTTTTTCTGAAATTAACATTCTTCAGATATAAGTCAGATTTAAGACGATTGTTTCTATAATACGTAAATGAAAAAATCATTCCACTGTTAATATATTCAACTGTGTTTTCTATTATGCAATACAATATTGTTGCCACATAGTATGATTATGTCTGACCACTTCTCAATCAGTTGGCTACAACACCTCTTACTTCTGGTCCTTGAATACATGTTAGATGGGCCTGTTAATTTTGTTTTTTTGTCTATCTTGGAATGGTTAGCTTCATCATTGAATAAATAAATAATCATCATTTTGATCTGCAAAACCATGCCCGCAAATGGGTTTCAACACAACGACAAGCTGAATTATTGAACAATTTGTATAATACTGCTACTAGCAGATCTATAATTGTACCCGAAGTGATGCACGAAAGCAAACTATTGAAAGGCTAAAAACTGCCATGTGTTTCTGCTCAATCAGCAGATTTCTTGACAAATAAAGAAAGACTCGCAACAAATCATTCGTTCAACTTTTAAAAGTTGTTGGCATCGATCGATCATCAGGAGCTCCTACAGAATGTTGGCAAGCATTATATTTTTCTACTAACGATCATCAGTTGTTGCATCACAATCACCCAGAGTCCCAGACACACAACACAAGCAGCAGAAGGGGACGGAGACGGTTTCTGGGAACGGAAACAGGCGTATCAAGGCCGTAATAATTGAAGGGAAAGCGCATCGTTGCATTCATGCCCGTGTCGTGTATTGCTTCAGAACGGCAGGCAGCAGCGCTCGCGATGGGCACCAAAGCTGACTGCAAGCTGGAGATCTTGCATTGGATTAGCAACTGGCCGGGGAATGAATGACTGCTTGCAGGCACAATCGAGTGCTTGTGCCGGGTCATGGAATGGCAATGGCCATAGCTGCTGCTGCTGCTGGCTAGCTATAGCTAGTAGCAGTAGTGGACGAGATCTGACAGGCCAACTTGCAAGCAAGTTATTCAGTTGGACTGCTGGTCTGCAATTGAGCTAGGCTGAGCTCGTTGCTTCTCATTGCTGAGGCATTATTTTAATGACGATGGGGTGCTACAATTAGCAGTTAATTAGTCGCTCAGTCTGATGCACCCAAGTTAATTTGATGGTCCTGACTCATCAGAACCTAAAAAGTTTGGGTGTGAGTAATTCATGACATTGACATGCATGTACATGCCCGTTGTTTAGTACACTTGCATGTTTAATTACCCACTAATTGCTAGTCAAAAGGCGATCAAACGTTTAGCCTAATGGAGTAGTACTTGAGAATAGATGTGTACAACATCAGTGTATGAGGTAGTCAAAGAAAAACATGTGGTCCGGTGTGGTCAATTAATACCACTATTAGATATGTCAAACACTAGTGCTTACAATTATATATAGTATTGATATGGGTATGTCAAAATTTCAGTTGTTCAAATGTAAAAAATTGTGTAAAGTAACAGTGTAGTGCATGTATTATGGCATGGGTATTAATATAATTTTAATTAGTTTATTGAAGCATATGTATTTGAGTTGCTAAGGGATTTTTTTTTTTATGATTGCTAGAATATAACATAAAGTCTTTAGAGCTCATGCATGCACACTTTATCTGCCTGGCATGACATCTATGTTGAATTTAATCATTTTTAATATATGAAAGTTATATTAATAGAAGTGTATAATTTAAACATATATATGCATAATTTATGGTTATATTTTTGTTGTAGCAAATTAATGTTGGTAAGTTAGCTGTAGATTTGAGGAGATATTTTATTTTTAAAATGATGACAAAGTGACAACTTAAATAAAAAATTAAGGGTTAATTAGATTATTATCATAATAGTGTGTGGGTAATTAGATGCATATTTTGATGTTACCTCAGATTATGTCTCATAATAGTATAGGTGGGTAATTTAGGTACATATTTAGAAGTTAATTTACATGGTTTTTTTCATAGTGGAAGAGTAGATATCAAAATAAGACCAAATGAATATTATTATGACCATGATTAGAATCAAATTGATGGCAAAAATATTACTAAATTTTGTGAGAATTTCTAGCATTTTTTAGTGTGCCTCTAGAATGAATGTGGAATATTTGTTGGGGATCTTTAGTTAGTATTAAAATGTGTTCGACATATCCTTTGCATTGCAGCTATGTGGGTCTTTGATATGTATTTAGTTGTAAAGCCTAAACTTTGGTTATATAAACTCTAGATGCATCCCTTCATATGCAAATACGCTATTATGAATCGACATTTTGACCTTCGATCAACTATTGATCTTATTAATTAGTTGAAACCTAGATACACTTAGTGTTTCCTATGCATTTAGATGTACCCTATGTCTCATATAATCCAATATATCTAGAAAAAAACAAAATATCTTATAATTTAGAACGGATGAGAGTATTTCCTTCTGTTTTATGCTGTCTGGTGCATTGCTTGTTAAAAAGTAAAACAAACTACCAATTTAGTGCAGAATCATGTATATGGATTATGGGGTCTGTTGTTTCAACTCCTGCACTAGCACTATAAGTACATAAGGATTTCTATGAACTATGATTGTACATGGATCCTTCGTAGTTATTACTCAATCGAGTTAAGATAACGACCCTAGGTACTGTGCGTCGTAGGAGTCCACGGTTAGAAACCATGGCTCTCGTTATTGATATTGCTTTTCGGCGGGCAGCCTTTATTTTTTGGCTAGCTAACAAAAGGAGAGGGGCGCACACACACAGCACAGCAAGCTGATGGAGTAGTGGCCTCAAAGTAAGAGAAGCAAAAGGCACTCTCCTGCCCCTTTTGCATGCATCCTTACAAACATAGCCTTTCAAATCGACCCCAAAAGAGATTTTGTCAAGATCGTGTAGCCAAATGGCCACACATTTCAGTGTGCTCAGGCAGTCAGGCTCAGTCAGTGCTCTTTCTTTCACACACACATAACTACAAGAGAGGAGAGAGAGATGCAGTTGTTGGTAGCAATCGTGTCCCAACGTTAACCCCTATAAACCCTAGCGTGCACGAGCAGGACTCTCTCAGTTCCTTTTGCCCTAAAAAAAACAGCTTTCTTGGCATGAGGACTGAGGAGGCACCAACCATCACTTCCCAATAAAAACCCTTTTGTTCCCCGGCGTCTCTCTCTTTTTCTCTCTTGCATGGGTGACAAATGTGAGTGTTGGCCTGCTGGGCTGTGGCCACCACCTCTCGCTCACTCTGTCACTCATCTCATCTCCCTTGGCTCCCAAGCTTGTCGATCACTGTCTTTATGCACTCTCGCTCAAAAGCTACTAGTAGGGAAGGGAGAGACGACAGACGATAGTAGTAGATCAAAAGCACCACACTATATAGTAGCTTTTTAGTATTTCTAAGGTTTGACAAACACCATATCTTTTCGTGGCGGGTTTGTGTCACTAGTACCGAAATGATTTTCCGGGCCATATCTTTTCCGTGGCGGCGCAATTTGAACCCGCCACGAAAGATATGGCCCTCGCCGCCGGGCCTCTTTTCTGCACGTGGCGGAAAGCGTTGCGGCGCCGCCGCCACATCTTCTCCACGAACTTCCTCTTCCAACTCTTGTGGGGGTTTTGATCCAAAATGCGACAAAATCTTCTCCCACTTTGATTTGGGTGTTTTGGCTTTGATTTGGTGGAGGAGAAGACACACTAATTGGTCGATTAATGCCTCTTTTTGATCTTTCTTTCCCTCTTTTTCATCCCCTCTCTAAATCTAGAGACACATGAGGAGAGAGAAAACTGCCTTTTCTCTAGATCTAGATCTATGGTGGGATTTTTCTTTTTTTTTGTTTGGAGGAGATAGAAAACTCTGCCTTTCTCTAGATCTAGACCTCTGGTGCAACTTCATCTTTTTTTTTTGGTTTTGGAGGAGAGAGAAAACTGCCTTTCTCTAGATCTAGATTCTATGGTGGGACTTGTTCTCCTTTTTTTTTTTTGGTTTGAGTACTATATAACGGCACTAATTAAGCTTTTTGGAAGAGCAGGGATCGATCAGGATGGAGAGGCACCGAGCCCACTGGATGTATGAGATGAAGAGGGTTGATGACGAATACTTTGATGAGGTGAAGAAGTTTGTTGCTCGAGCGCGGCGACAAATGAGATAATTCAACGAGGCCGATCATCCGTCCGTGCGCAAAATGCAAGAATCTGAAAGCCTTCTCTGACACCGTCGTGCGATCTCACCTAATCATGCATGGCTTCGTCAGTGACTATTTGGTCTGGACTTTTCACGGCGAAGAAGTTCCACCCTTCGATCCACCAGTACCAGGCAGTCCCCGGCCGATGCAAGATACGCAATGTCCACTAGCCGGTCCAATTCCATCGATTTGTTCGAAACCACGGTGACGTCGACGATGACGGCGATGACGGTGGTGGTGGTGGAGGGACGGCGAAAGGGGAGAATCCTATGACGCAGCGAGGATGTCCGGTTTTTGAAGATTTGGTCAACCGACTTCGGTGAGGACGACATTCTGTTTGGGTGCCCGAGATGGTTGGAAAACTTCAAACAGATGAAGCGGCAGCGCTTGATCCTCTTTACAAAGACAGTCCGAGGGTTGCACGGCGCCGAAGTTTTACCCCGAACTTGCCGATGTTGAAGTCTCGCCATGGTCGGGTCTCGACACTAGCTTCAATGAGCTCGTAAGTTACCCGGCCTCGACGTATCCATCGCCTAACAAGGTTCCCGCTAGCACGTATCGCGCTAAGAAGTTGATCCGCCCGTGGCGATGAAAGTGAAGAAGTTCGATGCCTGCCCCAACCATCGTATCCTATATCGGGCGATCGGACGAGAATTTGACCAGCTGTCCGCCTTTGTGGGCGCTAGTCGATACAAGCGGAATGCCGGATGTCGCGTGGACGATGACGTCGATGAGGAAACAGGGCGGGCGAAAGAAGAAGAAGAAGGGGCGAAGAAAACCGGTCGCGCCGCGAAGAAGATCATGTCAACGCAGACGAGGAAGAGGAAGGTTACACGCAGAGGAAACGCCCGGCGCTGTCAATGTGGTACCTTCCGGTCATCGACGCTGCGGGGGCTCTCTATGGGAACCCCGAGGATGCTAAGCACATGGCGTGGCATGCATCTAGCGATCGTGTGAAGGATGACGGAATCTACGGCACCCTTCGGATGCTAAGCGCTGGCAAGACTTCGACGCCGCCTACCCCGACTTTGCGAGAGGAGCCCGTGAACGTTCGGTTCGCATTGAGTACCGACGGAATGAACCCATTCGGTGACCTGAGCAAAGACGCACAAAGACGTGGCGGTCGTCCTCACCATGTACAATCTACCTCCACATCTTTGTCAAAAGCGCGGTATGTTTTGCTCACCATGCTCATTTACGGGACCGGCGGCCCGGAACGATATAGATGTGTTCCCGGAGCCGTTCATGGAGGAGATGGAGGTACTTGTTTGATGATGGGGTCAAGATGTTTGATGCGTACCGCAAGGAGAAGTTCACTCTTCGTGCCATCATCTTTGTCACCATCACCGATTACCCGGCCCGCTTTTTCATTATCGGGCAGATTAAAGGGAAGACCGCCTGTGTAGCTTGCATTGAAGAAACCCGCTCCACTTACCCGAAGGGATCCAAAGAAAACCGTGTACATGGAACACAGACGCGCTTCCTCAGTAGCAAGCATAGGTACGAGAGATCCAAAAATGAATGTGTACTTTGACAACAAGGGCGAGTCGAAACCTCAGCCGGCACCGACTAGTTATGGTCCGAAGGTGTTTGACATGGTGAAGGACTTGGAGTGCGAGTTTGGAAAGAAGAAGAAGAAGAAAGACGATGATAAGGAAGACGGCACCTCCAAGACAAAGAAGCGAAAGAGAGGGATAAACCGGAGGAAGGAGCGCCTCCGGCGTTCCTTTCAAGAAGAAGTCAATCTTCTTCAAGTATCTAAAGTATCTTGGAAGATACCGCATACACCCCCACGCGATCGATCGATGCACCTTGAGAAAAAATGTCTTGAAAGCGAGATCGGTCTCCCCGATGGATATCAAGACCAAGACGAAGGATGGTGTGAAGTCACGTCAGGATCTTGTTGACATGGGCATCCGGACCGGAAATTCACGCTACACGGCTTCCGAACGGTAAAGTCGAACTCCCAGGTGCGGCCTACAACCTAACGAGAGACGAGAAGTTGGCTATGTGTCGGTTGATGCGGGGTATCAAGGTACCGACGGGTTTCTCTTCCAACATCAAGAGTCTGGTATCCATGAAAGACCTCACAATGACGAACTTCAACGCGCACGATGCTCACATCATGCTGACGGTGTTCCTTCCAATTGTGATCAAAGCTGTTCGTCCAAAATACGTGAAGATGGTGGTCACAAGGATTTCATACTTCTTTAACCAAATCAACCAGAAGGTAATTGCCAAAGCAGATCTGCCCGCTACCGAAAGAGTTCATCGCTGAAACAATGTGCCGAGATAGAGATGTGTTTCCCACCGTCGTTCTTCGACATTATGCCACACCCGATGATGCACATGGTTGATCGATTGAACACCGGGACCCGTGTACCTACAAAGGCGATGTGGACCACTGAGCGACTAATGTCTACCCTCAATCGATTCAATCATAACCGCGCTTACCCAGAGGGCTCTATGATCGAGGCATACACAAGCCGAGGCCGTGAACCGGTGTGTGAAGTACATAAAAGATGGGAGGGCTATTGGGCTTCCATTGCATCAACATGAAGGAAGAACCTCGGGGGATGGGGTGCGCGGGCGAAAAAGCACGCACCAACATACATAGGGACAAAGTGCTAGACGCTCACTACAAAGATCCTTCATCAATTGGTGATCATGGACGATACGTGAAAAAAGCACCTCAAAGAGCTCCGCCGTGCAAGTAGCAAGCGCAAGAACTGTCCGAATGATCGGGCGAGAAGGAACACAAGAGCACTTTCCTCCGGTGGCTCCAAAAGCGTAACATTCCCCGGAGAGATGATGCGAGACGCGTGAAGAAGCTTGTGTCGGGGCCGTCCATGCAGTCACCACGTGGCAAGGGTATGATGTCAACGGTACAGGGTTCCACACAAAAGAAAAGGACAAGAAGAGTGCATCACGTAATAGCGGTGTTCGATATGAGGGCGGGAACGGCGTGACGGGGAGAAAGATGACATGCTTCGCACAAGTCGAAGAAATATGGGAACTTGACTACGGCGGTAACCTACGGTAACTGTTTTCCGTTGCCCGATGGGTCAAGCCTTCGGCGATTCTAGTGGACGATTTTGGGCTAACCACCGTGAACCTTCAAAGTGTCCGGTACAAAGATGATCGATGGGTGCTTGCATCGATGTCGCACAAGTAGCCTACTACATGAACGCGGAGAACAAAAATAGACATATTGTCGTGGCGCGGGAAAGCGGCGGATCGTGGGAGCCGATGGGGTCCGAGTCCCGAAACATACAACAACTATGATGAGTTCAAGCTCTTTACTGATTTTCCAAAAAAGATGAAGGCACTTTGGAGGACGAATCAACCCCGACAAGACTAAAATGATGCCATGGACCCGCCCCAGATGGCGAAAGAAGACCACCAATGCACCAGCACCAAAATGATATGTAATTGCGCTTATTCCGATGTAAACAATAGTCCAAAATGATACAAATATCTCACACGAGTGTCGAGAAAACTACAAGGGAGACTAGTGTTTTTTGAACTACACGTTTGTAACAACTTCTCGTGCGCAAAAATTACCTATATATGAAATATAGATCTTGATGAGTTATGAAGTTTCCGTATTCATGACTATTTGAAACTTGGGCGTGTAGTGCTTGAAATGTCGTCCGAATGTGTAAAAAATTTAAATTTCATATTTTGAGGCGTGAAAAGTTCAAAAAATGAAAAGTTCACACGTGGCGGGCATCATAACCATTTTACAACAATTTATAACAATTTATAACCATTTTATAACAATTTATAACAATTTTATATCAATTTATATCAATTTACAACAATTTATAACAATTTATAACCATTTTATAACAATTTATAACAATTTATAACAATTTTATATCAATTTATATCAATTTACAACAATTTATAACAATTTATAACCATTTTATATCAATTTATATAATTTACAATTTATAACAATTTATAACCATTTTATAACAATTTATAACAATTTATAACAATAATATCAATTTATATCAATTTAATTTATAACAATTTATAACCATTTTATAACAATTTATAACAATTTATAACAATTTTATATCAATTTATATCAATTTACAACAATTTATAACAATTTATAACCATTTTATATCAATTTATAAGAATACTTATCTAAAATATCATCCTTAAACGCCCCGCCACGGTTAATATTTTACGTGGCGAGCATCCTTAATCGCCCGCCACGGTTGGTGGCATCCTTAATCGCGCCCACGGTTATTTTACGTGGCGGGCATCCGCGCGCCCGCCACGCAAAACTTCGTTGCTATAAATAGTGGGGCATTCTCCGGAATCTCTAAGTCCTTCGCTCTTCCAAACGACCCCGAAGGGGTCGCCCGATTTTTCCCCACCACCGCCGCCACCGCTCCGCCGCATCGTCCCAGCGCGCCCCGCCCCCGTCCCCGCCCGTCCGCGCCCCGTCCCGCCCCCGTCCGCGCCTCCGCCCTCGCCCCGCCCACGCCTCTCCGTCCTCGCCCCGTCCTCTACTCCGCCGTCCGGAAACCCTAACACCGCTGCTGTCGCCGCCGCGCCGTCTCCATCCGCCGTGGTGCCCGGGTGCCCGCCCGCCCGCCCCGCGTGGTGCCCGTGGTGCCGCCGGTGGTGCCCCCCCCCGCCCGCCGTCCCCATCCCGGCCATCCCGTCCTCGCCCGTGCGCCGCCGTCCCCGCTCGCTCGCCGGAACCCCTAACTCCGGTCCGTGGTGCCGCTCGTGCTGTCCGTGGTGCCCGCCCGTCGCCCGTGGTGCTGCCTGGGTGCTCGGTCTCCGTGGTGCCCGCCCCCGTCCGTGGTGCTCGTCGGTGACCCCTCGGTGCTCGTCGGCGACCCTGCTCCATCTCCGTCCTCTGTCAGTCCTCCGTGCTGGTCATCGGTGACCCTCCTATCTCGTGCCTCTCTCCCTACTGTCAATTTTGTTGAAATTGCTCATTTTGATTTGAGCTCCTGTCATTTGGAATTGAGCAGTTTGAGATATCTCTGTGCTTTTTGAGACTGCCTGTGATGCCACCCACTGTTTTTGTGCCCACCTCACTGCATGTGATGCAAAATTAAAACAATTTAGCCGAGCTTATGTGCCACTGCCTGTGATGCTATAGAATTTGGATAAACTGAGCATATGATTGGCCCAATCCTCTGTGATGCTATAGAATTTGGATAAACTGAGCCAATTACCACTGAGCTTATGTTTGTGCCTCTATTTTAGCCTCTGAATTTTGGACTTAGCTTATATGTCACTTGAGTTCACTAGAGTTCACTTGAGGTAGCCTGTGATGCTATAGACTTGCCACTATCCTTACCCCGTTGATGGTCATTTTGGGTCCCTACTGTCATGTTGATGGCTGTGTTAGTTAATATTGCCCTGTGATGTTGGCCTTAGCTTCTCTGTAATTTGGACATGCCTCAATTTGGACATGCCTTAATGCCTACTCATGGTCATTCCCCTTAATTCCATATATGCTAATGCTAATGCTGTCATATGATTTTCTACTAGTGTTGTTGCTTAAACTTGGCATGGGGTTGTTGCTTAAACTACTAGTGCTATTTTGAAACTTGGCATGGGGCTGTTGCTTAATTTGTCCTAATTGATAGCTTATGTCACCGGCCATGATTACTTAACTTGGCCTAATTTCTATCACTGTTTTTCCTCATATGTCAATATATATTGCCCTGTGATGCCTACATCCTTCACCGGTTGAAACAACAATGTCACTCTATGTTAATTTGCTACCCTATTTCACTGTCAATGCTAAGCATATGTACTGTCTTGATTGGCCAAGCCACATTGGAACCATGAACTTGTCCTCTTGACCATAGGTACTTGTTTGAGCATATTTTTTTATGTTGGTCGCCTACTACTCTTTTTGTTTGAATTGATTGGCTTGGTTTGAAATTACCTCTGCTCCCTATTTTCTGTTGGCTGTTGGAGATATATATGCAATGATGTGAACCCATTAGTGCTGAGGCAGTGGCATATATGCAATGAAATGAACTTAATTATTGGGGCCGAGGCAAATGGCTATGATGATTGAATGTCCCCCTATACTTGGAAGCTTCTAAACTAGGACGGCTTGTACAAAGCAACCAGTTTAGAAGCGATGTGATCACAAGGGGGCTATATCTGAGCCAATCTTTTTATTTCTCTCTTTCCGCAATTTTGAATTACGCTTGTGTACTCCTCCTATATACTATAGTACTAAAGCAGTAGCTATATATTTGTAGCTTGAAATGGCGAATGAACAAGAACAGCCTCGTATTGAAAAGGCGAATGAACAAGAACAGCCTCAGCTTGAATGGGAGACGCCTAGCGATAGCGATGGAAGTGGCAGCGACTCTGGTACTCCCGAGTACGCAAGCGGAGCCTCGTATAGCCCGTGTAAGGGTAGGAGGAAACGTACCGAGGAGGAAGAAGATCCTAATTTCAACCCGAGGGACGAAGCACCAAGCAAGAAGCGTCGGGTTAAGGAAGTAGAGGCTGAACGGCCCGCCACCGCTCCCTCCACAAGCGGCTCGAGCAACAACCCCCCCCCCGTCCCACGGCCACCTCTTCGTGGCAAAGCAAAGGGAGACAAGCCGAAGCGGAGAAGGGGAGACCGTGGGAGGCGTAAGAAGATCAATGAGGTCCTTGTCATTCAAGAGTTGGGGCCGCAGGGCGAGCCACCGCCGCCTCCCGGTCATCGCGAAGTACAAAGACTCGTGTCGTGTTTCGTGAAGGATAAGGTCTCCATTCTTATCGAAGACTGGAAAGCCGTCCCCAAGACCGACAAGTTATGGGTGTTTGGCGAGGTTTCAAACGGTTCCGTATCCGCCAGCGCCGATATGGAAAAGGTGCGGCAGCATGTAAACTTCCTCGCAGAAGAAGCTTCCTGAATCGGAAGTATAGGCTCAACGCAGACTTTTACAAGAAAGGACGCCTACCCTTCACCAAGTACAACATGATCTCGAAGAAGTATGGGAAGAGTTACGCAAAAAGGCTAAACACGCCCGCAAAGAAAGGCGAAGAGCGAGAAGTTCTCTGAGCTAGCCAAACGGAACAAACTTCCCCACTACTTGGGCGGTGTTAGGTACGCCGGACACAAGCCGGCGTGGCGGGCGGAAGAACAAAAAGACAGAAGCCGGAGAGCCGGATCCGTATGAGGGTCGTGATGAAAGGACCCGGGACTTCCTCGCCCACAAGCCCAAGAAGCCGAGGCCGAAGCCCGGATGAAGGAGGTCGAGAAGAAGGTCATAGAGGCCACTACGGCTAAGAACAACGGGACCCTCGAGATTCGTCGGGGACACGATCCGCCGACGGTGGCCTTGGGAAACTCCGAGCATCGCGGCGTCCGTGGCATGAGCTCCGTGAAGAGTTGGGCGACGGTGGGCTCGTGGCGGTCGATGTTTGCCTCGCATCACACGAGGCGAGAGGTACAAGGAGGGTCCGAGACGGGGAGGGCGTGATGAGGCCTTGCGGCAAATGATCACACAAATCCATCAAAGAGGCCCTCACGAGCAACGACCCCCGATGGTCGGTCCCGGAAAGCGAGATGTTCCGCAACGCCGGTATGCCGCCCACCCCAAAGAACCCCAAGAAGAGGCTGGCCGCCGACCGACAGACCCCGGTGGATGATATCACCGAAGAGACACCATGCAATATGTTGATACTGTCGGCGGGTTGGGCAAGAAAAAGGTAGTGGCCAAGGGGGTGGTATTTCCTCCCGGATCTTGCAAAGAGTACGGCGCACGAGATCCCTCTAGAATGTGCTGAAGTCAACATTGGGTTCGTGGCGCCGAAACATGAAGACCGGGAGCCGGACTATCCCTCATAACGAGGTGAACACTCTAGGAGCCGCCTCCGTGTTACAACGTCTTTGTGGCGAAGGTGGACATTGAGCTGAATATGTCGACGTTGACTCCACCTTCCGGCTCAACAAAGAAGACAAAGAAGGACCCGAGTACGCCACCGGACCCCTATGGTGACTCCTCCGACGATGGTGAAGATGGTGGGGACGGCGGAGGCAACGACCCTCCTCAAGGTTCCAGTACCCCCCCTGCTAAGGACCCGGCACAAGACGAGCCTCAGGAGCCGACAACGAAGGAGCCGGCACCTGAGGAGCCTAAGGAGCTGACACCTCAAGAGCCGGGCACCTCAGCGCCTCGGCAACTCGGAGCCGACACCTTAGGCTCGGGGAGCCGTCACATGAGGAGCAAATGATATACGAGGAAGCAATCGGGCGAAAACACAAAGTGCCAAGTCCTCGAGGCGAGAGTAGGGAGCGAGACACCCGCCTACACTCAAGGCCTCCAATGGACAACACCTCAAGCGCCGGAAGCGTAAAGGAGCTCGACCTAGCAAACGCCCTCCGATCCAGAAGAAGCACACATTCGATGAAGAGGAGGTCGCAGCACCCAAGTACCCGCCACCCAGGAGGCCCAAAGAAATAGATATTCGATCCGAAAGGTATGCACCGCTGAAACAACGAGTTGTGATAAGTTATTAGCTACTCCTTTTCGCAACCCTAGGTAATTAACATTTGTACCGCCGCTTTTGCGTGGCCAAAATCCCCACCTTATAAGGGGTTTGTCACGACCGAATGCCTCGGCTCGTTCGAGTTTGGAAAGTTCATGATCCCAAAGGCCCGGCTCATCGATGCCGAGGACCGGGAGACTCGGAAGTTCCATGCATGGTACATGGAATGCGCAAAGCGTGGATTGTATAGCTTCGGTTGCCCTTCTTCCTAAGGAGTGCTTCCACTACCCCATCGAGCTCCAGTTCACGATTACATTCGATGACATGTCGAGACTACTTCGTCGACAGGACATTGACGCCGCCCAAGTCACCTTGTTTACGATGTAAGCGCAATATTACTTGCACATGTCCCTTGCATCCGTATATAGATTCTTTCTTTCAAAGGTACCTATGCCACGACCACATGTCCTTGTAGGTTGTCCGCCGATGCAGCCCAAGTTAAACACCGGGTGTTCTTTACCTCTCTCCATGGCACATCCGTGAGAGAGACAGATCGTCGGTTTTAAGCTAAGAGCGGACCATCCCGACCTGGTCAACTTGACGGACGAGGAAAGACAGAAGATCTGGGGATAAGAATGAAAGAGCTAAGAAGTTGGAGGTAGCGAGAATCACGTCATATCGCTGATGAAAAAGGTCAAGGAAAATGGGCCTCGATGTATTCTCGCGCCTTACCAATATGGAATCGGGATGGTAGGACATTGGATCTGTTTCATGATCTTTCCTCGGGGCGGGAGGGCCGTTATCTTTGACTCACTACGAGGCACGAACCCGCTCGGCTACCAACAATTCGAAAAAATCTTGAGATTGTAAGTGATCGATGAACTCCTTATGCAATTATATACTAGAGTCGAATATCATATATCGTTGACAATATAGTGCATTTCGCATGCGCTTACAAGAAATACTTGAAGGATCCGAACTCTGGCCGGATCGTCGATCCGAGAAGTGTAAGGAGCGCAATGGAGATAGACTCAAAATCAAGCGATATTTCCCGTGCGTAAATGAAACATAGTTTTTCTTAGTACGCGACTACCTTGCTATAGCTTCGATATTACTAATAACACCGGTTTTATTGTGTGCGGTTGCCTCAAACAACCAGACGGATCAAACTTGTGTGGATTCTTCGTCTGTGAGTACCTCCGGCCTGCGAGAAGGTACAAATCCAGCTACCGAACGGCTCAAGGGCGCAAGGAACACGTTCACGGGGTGATACAAAGGGCAACCGACGAGATGCGGTTCAGGGCGCCAAGATGCGCACATCCGCAAGTTCGTTCTAGACATGGTAGTTCACGAAGGCCAACCGTACTTCAATCGGGACAAAGGAGTCGGGCTTTCTTTAGAGTTTGGGCCGCTAAGGAGATGGGAAGAGCTAGGTCTTAAGGACTATCTTCATCCAAATAACATATAGCTCGCAATGTTTGTACGGATATGTTGTAATTGAAACTAGTACATGTTGGATATGAACAAATGGATCGATCGATCGATCGGTGAAACTTGTATATATGAATCGATGTATATATATGTATATATGATGTATATTAGAGTACATGTCTGTGTTATATATATGTGTGTGTATGGATTGATACATGTGTATATATATGTATATATATATATATATATATATATATATATATATATATATATATATATATATTTTATATATTTTTTTTTTTATTTTTTTTTTTTTGACGTGGCGGCAACATAACGCGCCCGCCACATATAATAATAATCTTAACCGTGGCGGGCGGCGTAACGCCCCCGCCACGGTTAAGATTTTATACGTGGCGGGCGCGTTACGCCGCCCCGCCACGTCTTCAAATATTTTTACGTGGGGCGGGCCGCGGCGCCCACGCCGAAAGGCCACGATTATCCGTGACCTTTCGTTAGTGACGAGCAGCCGTGCCCGCCACTAACGTCGTATTTTGCCCGCCACAAATGGGTTTTTGGGTACTAGTGTGTATTGCCTTGTCCTTTTGAAAGTTGTTGCATTGGGAAGAACAATCATACGTGCTGGCTTGCCCTTTGATAGATGGATGCATGTACTCCTACGGGACACCCGGCCTCGCATGTCATGTCACCTTTACGCACGCAATGGTGTTTGCATGCAACAAGGGAACAAAAGCTAACCACAACAACACTGGAGAAGGAGAATATATGGCGTGTCTCATAATTAAAGGGAGTCCAGGTGATAAGACTTGCGACGATCCATGCCGTACGTCGTCGTAGGTACATGGCTGTCCTAGCTGAATATATATATATACTCTGTATACAGTATTGTTACTAGTTGCCGGCCAGTACACTGTACACAGAATGCGTGTTTTGATCTTTCTTTTTATGTATGTATGTAACTGATGAAGATATATAAATAGCGCGATAGAAAACATCATCATATTTGTTCTTTGGGTACGGCCGATGGGAGTATACATAGACCACCAGCACAAATGCAAACTGTGCAAGAACGTGGCAAGCACAAGAGAGAAAGCATGCACGCAGCAGCTAACTAGCTCGCTGCTAGGAGCAGGGAGCAGGGGGTAGCTAGGGCCACATGCAAGGCTCTTTTAACTCGTGCAGAGGGATGCAACAAGAAAAGAACAAGGATGACAACCACTGGGAGCACCAATAAGCAGTAGGCCTACTCCTATATGACAGCACAATTAGTGGCGCATGATGGATCCATCTTTCTCTCTCTCTCTCTGCACCGCCTTGACAGGATAGCGAGAGGTCAATGCTGGATTGCAAGCTTTGCTTTGTAGGGTTCGTGCATGCATGCATGCATAGTACATGACCATGGCACATATCATATGAGCTAGGTAGCCATATGCAGAGTGTGTGGCTGGCCTATACATGAGTACATACATACCGTACGTACCCTTTGTCGTCGCCGGCCCTGGCGTGGCAATGGCATGATGAGGGCTCATGTCACTTTTCCCATGCCTTGTCACTCCCTTGTCCCTCAAAAGAAAAGAAAAATACCCACTCCTACGAGGTGGCGTGGCCTGGACTGGGGGCCCCTGCCGATGTAGTGCAAGCAAAGCATGCTGGCCATTGTAGGCGGCGGCGTCTGGCCCGGCCCGGCCGGTCCATGCCGTCTGTCCGTCGCCGCTTCCTAGCTTGGCTGCCGCAGACGGACGCAGCGGCAGCGGAACACCAAAGGCACAGCCGCTCGCCGCTCTGTGAGTCTTTGCTGCGCGTGACGACACATTGCGGGGTCGATCGCGCATGAGTTGTCATGCGCGCACGCGAGAGCGACCGAGCGGCCGCGCCGGCCGGGCTGCCGGGCGCGCGTGACGCCGTGGGGTGCGCTCGCTGGATGCAGGCGCGGCAGCACACCACCATGCACCGGCTTGTAGGCACTGTGGGTGGACGGGACTAACCAACCAACCACCGACGTACCTAGGTAGATTGGCGGTAGCTCCTCGATCGCTCCTATTCTATACTGTCGCACGTCTTGCATGCGTGGCGTGGGCCAACAATTGAGACGTGTCTCTAGCTCGTCACACACATGCACATGGACCCCTCGATCTCAAGCCTTGGCTCTCAAGCATCCAAGAAAGAAATCCCGGTTCGTGTCAACGGTGCACAACTTGTTTAATTACTAGGAGTATACAGGAGAACATTAGGCCGGCCCCCTTCGGCGCCACAACCTCGTTGACTTAAAGAACAAAGGTTAGTTTTAATTTTTCTTAATAGATGCTATCAAGGCATTCTCAACATAGAAACTAGATGATTTCTATAGCTATTAATTAGTATGCCAACTAAGCAAAACGTCTGTGTGTCACTATATAGCTATTGAAAAGAGAAAGAAATAGTTTCTTATACAAGTATAAAACCATGTCTACGCAAGAACAAAAATACAAGCATATGTAATTGGTAGATAGTCGACCATGGAGGCGATTTTTTCTTAGTACGACAATTGATGGAAAGATTTAAGGGGCAGAAGAAGTTCTTGCACATGGTCTTTATTGACCCTGAGAAGGCATATGACAAAGTACCGAGAAACGTTATGTGGTCGGCATGGGAAAAACACAAAGTCCCACTTAAGTGTTGTACCCTCCTTAAGGATATGTACAAGAATGCGATGACAAGTGTTCAAACATGCGATGGCGATACTAGTGAATTTTCAATTAAAATAGGACTACATGAGGGGTCATCTTTGAGCCCTTATTTGTTTGCTTTGGTGATGGATGAGGTCACAAGGTATACACAGGGTGATATCCCTTCGTGTATGCTCTGTGCTGATGATGTGGTGCTAGTTGACGAGAGTAGGGTAGGGGTTAATAGGAAGTTGGAGCTGTGGAGGCACGCACTAGAGTCGAAAGGGTTCAAACTGAGTATCACCAAGACCGAGTCCATGATGTGTGACTTCAGCCCGACTAGGCATGAGGATGGGGACGTTAGCCTCGATGGACAAGTGGTGGCCAAGAAGGATACTTTTTGGTATTTAGGATCAATGATATAGAAGGATGGCGACATTGATGAAGATGTTAGGCATAGAGTTCAACAGGTTGGTTGAAGTGCCGTCAAGCTTCTTAAGGTCCTCTCCAGGATAAGAGGGTGCCACGGTTTGAAAGGCAAGTTCGTAGGGCGACAATTTGTCCAAATGATGTTATACGGTGTTGAATGTTGGCCTACAAAAAGGCCACGTGTCCAGAGTGTATTAGAGATGTGTATGTTGTGTTGTTTTTGCGAGCATACAAAAAGGGATAGAGTTTGGGAATGAAGAGATTTCGGATAGGGCCGGGTGACACCAATCGAGAAGAAATTGATTCAACATCAGTTGATCATAGTTTGGACATGTCCAATAGAGGCCTCCCGAGGCGCCGATACATAGTGGGGTTTTTTAAAGCGGGAAGATAATGTAAAAGAGGTAGAGGACGACCTAGATTGATGTGGGACGAAATGGTTAAGAGAGACCTTTAGAAGTGAAATATCTCTAAGGAATTAGCTATGGATAGGAGTGCTTGGAAATCGGCAATCAATGTGCTTGAACCGTGACCTTTGTTTTTTTTTTCCTGTTTACCCGTAACTCTATCTTTTGTCTTGTGCCCTATTTTTATGTTTCTTTATACTATTTCCTATGAGTTTTATCTCTAGCATACCCCAACTAGCTTGGAACAAAAGACTATGTTGTTATTGTTGTATGTAATTGGTAGATGCTACGAGTGAGAAGATATAGAAGATAGATGATTGGATGAGTCAGATTATTTAAAGTGTGGCCAAAGTTATATGAACAATATTGACATTTAACAAAATGAGTACTATTAAATTAATTATGAGATATGTTTTCATAGCAAACCTAGTTGGAGACAAAAAAAATATTATTATAAACTTGACAAAAAAAAAGCTTGGTTTGCACAAATTTCATAAGTGCATCTTTTTTTGTGGATGGAGTGCGAAAGCAACATCTAATCCTAGGCAATCTGAACAGCGCCGATCCATTCGATCGTCTTTGCTGGTCGATCACCGGATCCGTCAGATCCGCATGCATCGAGAACAACAGTATGGTCGTTGAATGCATGCAGACATAATTGACACGTACGAACGGCTAACTCCCCTTAATAATAATTTGATAATTCGAACCGTAAACATGCATGGTCGTCGATCGTATGCATGGATGCATGATTAGGCAGTGCCGGTACGCGAAGGGCGCCGCTTGCAATCGATGATGGTGATCGATCTGGCGATCCAGGTGTGCATAAAAAAGTATTGAAATTCGTAGACATGGGGAGAGAGCCCATAGCTTGCGTGCTACGTAGGGACTAGCTTGGGAGGCATGCTTCACTCATAATTCAGGGGGAGGGCCCAATTATACACGATGTTTAGCTTTTGTCTAATTGCATGCATAGAAAAGCACATGTGTATTATTGCTCTAATGAAGGCAATGCTCTCATACATTTATTTATTTAGCACAAAAAGTATGTATGATATGTCGATGAGGACGTACTACATAGATGCGACTGGCTAGATGGAGCTATTTAAGCTAGCCATATATATTCTCATGCATATGTGTTCAACGTTCTGACCTTTGCCCATTCCTTTCCCTTCCTCCTTTTTGCACGCGTATAACTCTGGTTCGGTCCTATGTCAATTGTTTAATTATTTGTGCTATATATGCTCAAAATATTGAGCTTATCATATCACTTCCATTCCATGCCATCCTAGCTAGCTTGCTTCTGCTCCCCTAGATGCAAAAAGAGTGTCGGTTTTGGACACTGACGCAGTTACCACACTAACCAATTAATACACTTTTGCACTACACAATTTGATGACAAAATTAGCTATTACTAAATCCGGTCTAAATTATAGTTCATTTGACTTTTCAACGCCAAGTTTAATCAGTAGTTATATTCAAAAATTTATGCAAAATATCACTTCTTTTTGTTGTGGCATGCCTTATTAACAAAAAAAGTCCTTAAGAATGACTAAAATTTCACTATGTTTGTAAAACAAATTTGAATAAGACGAGTGGTCAAACTTGGGGTTGAAAAAGACAAATGAATAATAATTTGGAACGGAGGGAGTATCATTTTCATTTTCAATAGTTCAACCGAAATATGTTAAAGGACGGCGATGGTTGACTTCAAACATGCTGGTTGCATAATATATACCTAAAACGACACTCGTTTGTGAATTAATAAGATGAGTACCAATTTCTTGTTATGCATAAATATGCATGTAGCAAATGGCATTGTATCTTATCCCCCTTTTCCTATTACTAATTGAGGACTTCACAATGTTCACACTACTCCACTATATACAATTTAAGAACAAAACTATCAATTTCTTTAAAAATAGCCACCAATTCTCTGTGTACTCTATTCACCACTTACAATAATACACAAATCTATTTGGTTTATAAAAGTGGAGCCCACACTTACCATTATGAAAAAGAACACAGAGTAACATTTCCCAATTGTCTCATGTGGCACCTAAAAGTTCCATATGAATACCAAAAGGAAGGACATGCATGATAATCCCATTTTGACTCTAGAGAAGAGAAGCCTAGTATGCGCAATCAACGGTATCATTCAGACTTTCAGGCCGGGTCAATCTGAGAGATGGATCTGTCGTCCCTTTCGACAGTTTCGTATCAGAAAACAGCTGGAGTTTTCATTTTTATATATCTGGCATTTTTTGTCTTCGACGTTGCAGATGTAAAAGTTGCAGTCTGAAAACCTGCGGGCGCGTGCTGACGACGGATGCTCTCATCATTTACGATAACCACTCTGATTTATTCATGGAAGATTTTTTTTTTTTTTTCTCTGCACAAAATACGTGCTAAAGTTTTGCATCCATCCAGCCCTAAAGTTATGCATCCATCCATACCTTTGCCTTGAAGGCTTCAACATTTGTGTATCCATCGTAATCGTAGAAACTACCAGTAGTACTACTACAGAAAGCCTCTATAGGGGCTGGTTTGCTCATCATTTTTTGCCACGATAACCTTCCGTTCCTACAGGCCGGTTTAAGAGGGGTTGGATGCAAACTGTTTATGAGCCGCCCTACAAATGGTCCTGTACCAAAACGCGATTTCAAAATTCAAAAAAATACCAAAACATTTATTTTGAACCGAGGGGAGCACCCCACCGCCATGCGCCCGCCCCCCACCGCCATGCGCCCCTCGCCCGCTTCCGTCGAAGTCGCAAGTCGCGTATTTTTCGAAACCGCGCGCCTACGCGCCGGCGGGATTCGAACCCACGACCTCGTGCTTTGCCGCGACCCCCCTCCCCTAAATTAACTACACACTCACATGTGTCCATATCCCATTCCGCGTCCCCACATATTATACAAATCCGAGTGTAAATTGACTATTTGAGGCTCTAAATGGATTCAAACTACAAAGTTGTCAACTACAAAGTTTCATAACTTTTCAAGATCTACATTTCATATGTACAAAAAGTTTTTTCATCCGAGGTCGTTTACGAAATTTGAATTTTAAATTTGAGACATTTCAACACAACTTTTGAATGCCTAGATGATTTCAAAATAAAAAGTCGTCAACTACAAAATTTCATAACTTTTCGAGATCTACATTTCATATGTACAAAGTTTTTCCATCCGAGGTGGTTTACAAATTTTGAATTTCAAATTTGAGACATTCGAACACAACTTTTGCATTACTAGATGATTTCAAAATAAAAAGTCGTCAACTACAAAGTTTCATAACTTTTCGAGATCTACATTTCATATGTACAAAGTTTTTCCATCCGAGGTCGTTTACGAATTTTAAATTTTTAGTGTCAAGTTTCAAAATTGGGGATCTCACCGTAGGGCCTCACCTATAAAGCCCTTATCGCAGCCATCCATCCATACCTTTGCCTTGAAGGCTTCAACGTTTGTGTATCCATCGTAATCGTAGAAACTACTAGTAGTACGAGCAGGTGACACAAAAACTAATGGTTTGGTTATGTGACTTGTCAGAGACGATTTACGACGATACTCTATAAATACAGCATGCGTGTTAGAGCTAAGTAGCTAGACGAGTCAGTTGTCAGTAGATGGATGGATAGATAATCACGCATGCTTTGGGTTTGCTTTTCCGTAGGTGCAGTAACTTGCTTGTGAGCTAAGGGATGGACGGAGGAGATTAAAGAAAGCTAGCATGGAGCGGGTAGAATTAAGCAGGGAGAGACAGCAGGGGTAGGACGTCACATGTGTCTCGCCTTTGGTAAACACGCGACATTATCATCGCCCGGTCGCAGTCAGCAGGTGGATTAACAAGATGATGATGGCTCGTCAGCGTTGGTCATTATCGAACCAACGGAACCCCTGCTGCAGCAGCTGCAGGGCCCGGGTGACGGGTCGTCAGCATTCAGCAACACGGGTCGCTGTTGCGTTGTACTGCTCCTGCTATGTGTTCTCGTTCTTGGCTCGCTGGGGAATCCCATGCCTATGCTGACGGACTCTGGCCGTCATGTTCTCGTCCTCCTGAGTTAATCTCTGCCGTTGGTTTTGGTTTGGCCTAATCACGAGTCAGTGACAGTGTCAGGCTTTGTTTGATCAGGCAGGCCCTTGCGTCGCAACTCACGCCACGGCACGCCCGCGACATGATTTGAGTCGTGCCGGCCGCTCCAATCACCCGATCGAGGAAGGGAAGGGACTAGACTGACTGGAGAATATACTCCTGCGCTGCGCGGGACCGTGTGTTTCCCGAGAAAGCAGGGGGAGACGCTGCTGGCTGTGTGTGCTTGCCAATCCATCTCCCATCGGCGGCACATCGGGTGCTGACGCCTCGATGTGATGGCGCTGCTCGACCGAACCGCTCCGACGCCATGATGCACGCACGCCGTGTGCGTCTCTCGCTGCTTTCGTCGCTCACACAAGCAAGCTGGCGTCCGGCGATGCTTTTCGAGCGAAACGGAGTCGCCGTGGCACGGCCTCCGAATATACCAGCTGCCCAATTTTTGTGCTTTTCAGGTGAAGCAAGCGAGCCCTTTTGCTGTTTGGCCCGTCCGTCAGTCAGCCAGGCTTTGATCAGGCTTCCGTTCTGACAATATATATTCCTACAAATCATGAGGTTTGGCCCTAAGCCTCTTCAGATTTCACTATTTTTTATTTATTATTGGTTTATATGCGTTCCGATGCTCAAATATTTGTTTTTTGTTATACAGAATTCCTCTATACGGGCCTCAGGGATAATGCCATCAGACCAAGCCCTATTGACTTTTCTGGGCCTAATCCTTCTTCCCTTTGATGTCGACATAATCACAGCCCATTTAGAATCCACCAGAGTAAGAGTGGTGCACCACCGTTTCGGATCAAGCTAATCAGAATCAGAACACAACCAACTTGTCCTTGCTTCACTGCATATTGTTGCTTACAAACGTCATGCAGCCAGACTCAAACAAAGCAAGGTGAAACCCCTGCAAAAAAAAGGATGCCGGGATCTAGCTAATAGAAAAAAGAATGCAGTCAACCAGAACATCAGGGAACAAAAAAATATATGTATCCTCCTTGTTTCATAAATTAATTCTTTTGTCGCTTCAGAAGGCAGTAGAAGTTACAAAATTGCCTCACAAATTCTCTTGCCACATGTAAACACAACTCCGGAGCTCAAAAATCATCTCTAGCACCCTCCAATTCGCATTGCTTGCAGGTATCCATTTAGCTTCTCAAAACAAATTTTCTTCTGTGGCGTGGCTGCAAAAGTGCAGGCTGTTCCACCGTAATGCTTGTGTGATCTTCTACAACAACTAAGGGGCAAGACATCAATCACCTACTCTACAAGTCCTCTTTCTCATCTTTTAGTCGGATTGGGTGAATTGCAACTCCATTTTGGGCCGATCGAACCCGTCCCCATCTTCCAAGGCGAGGCTCCTGATGGAACAGAAATTTAGTACTGAGCTTGAGATTCCAACATTCACTAAGATCACAGTGTTTCTGGTGCAAAAGGATGAAAATAGTCTGTATCCTTTCACATGGTTCAGCTTGTAGAGCTTAGCAGAACAAAGTGCTTAAATGCAAAGGATACCAGTTCTTAGGAACCTATGAAACAAGTTCACATAAAGGATCCCTCCCTCTCGCTCTCTCTTTCTCCATACCATGAGAAGGTTTCAAGGAAGTCTACATAGTATCCGGCAGTAGTAACAAAGGGAGTATGATATACTGACCTGGCCCACACCAGCAACAATAAAACGTCCAGATTTTGCTATGGCAAGAGAATTAACAAATCCATCCTGGCGTGACAAAAAAAAAACATATATCAGCAACACATAGCAAGGAAACATACAATGTTCAATATTCTTTTACACTCTAGAATGACAAATTTTGAGCAAAGGAATGCATTTTTTTAATTATTAAATGAAGAAAACTATGACAGTTTATCCTGCATGGTATGGGTTTGGGAGTTGGGACAGTTAATCAGCAGAACATGCAGTAATCAGACAAAATGTGTGACCTCTTCTTGGGAAAACTTATCACAAATCAAACAAAAACAAATTGGTATCCAGCCTGAAACCACAGGCAAGGGTTCATATATCAGCACATGGCTCAAAAAATACACTGTGACCCACAATTTGACCTGAAACGATTTCATGGCTGTGACAGTGCATTTTTTTTTATCTTCTACTAAATGAGTGATTCCATGGACTTCAGGAATACAAGCCAGTATAAACCCGAGCCCAATTCCAATGGCTGAAGCAACAAACTGTTTTAACATCCTACCCAAACCCAACAGCCCCAATAAGCAGATTCTGCACCATCATAAGCAGTGCCAAACAGGGCAGACTAATACGGGATGCAATATGTTGGAGGACATGTATCCCAAATACTCATTGTCATGGAAAAGCAGGGGAGAAAGAAGACATACTACTCAACATTGTCATGGAAAGCAGGGGAGAAAGAAGACTACAGAGGTGATAGCGGAAAGCGCTTATGAATTTCATTCACTAGGTAGGGCTGATTTCTAAAGCAGCTGGGTTGTACAGGCTGAAAAAGGTTAAATTTTTCTTTAGTGAGTGTTTAGTGACCTACAGATGATTATTTTCAGTAGTGCTCTTTGACTTGTAAAATATGATAGTCACTGTGGACTTATATCACTGCAGTGGGCAAGCATATCTATTCCCAGAAAGTAAGGAGTGTCAATATTGCTAGTGAACAAAACTGAAGAAGGTTGAATAAAAAATTTCCCATTTGCTAGGTTTTTCTTTTTCCAGGTTTTTTTAGTTCGTTGTTTCATTGCCATCATCAATTAGTAACAATCATCAGCTGCATGGTCCCTTGATCCTCAGTTTAAAGAGCTTGCAGGAATTACGGTGAGCAGCAAAAACAAAAAATGTTCGACTGAAAAAATTGCAGATACAGAGGAATACAAAACATCACCCGCCAAAAACATATGAACAATGCAGCGTTTGTGTGGTGAGTTACTAATAAAGCACCTTCCCAATGAAGAAGGCACTATCAGCGAAACTCCCAGGGAACATCAATCTTGGCCTCCCATGAATCAGAAGAACAGCTAAGCGAGTTAATCTGGGATTATGAAGGCCATGTATGCAAATCAACACTCAGCTTCGAGCACGCAAAGAAGTCAGACACAGAGCACTAGGTGTGCAGATCAAAGAATATGTGGAGAGCCACATGGGTCCACCTCAAAGCAGATCGAAGAGGCAGACAGATAAATCGATAAGCGGCTCCAAACATTCTAGGCCTTGTGTGTATCAGACAAGCACAGGTTGATCAAATTAAAGCTTGTCTGGGATTGTCAATGGCCACGCCCAATCGCACTGGAAAGGAAACCACGGCTCTGCTTAGTGAAAAAAGGAATCTGGAAGAAAAAGATTTGTTCAAGAACCCATCTGTCTATCTCACAATAGGACACGATGTGGACAAAGCAGACAGGATGTTGATTTTCTCTACGCCCGCAACAGAACTGAGATGGCATGAGCAAGAAGCTATCCAGTTCTCTCAAAGGCGATGGCTTCTTTGACCCCCATGAATTAGAATCACAACAGCCACGGATTCAAATGCAAAACCAAAAACACAGAGCTGAGGCCAGAAAAACAAGGAACAAAGGAAAAAAACAAAGATTGAAAGATTGATGAAGTACAGCAGTGGCGAAACCATGGCCAGGATTTCAATCCGGTGGTTTGGTGTATTTGATCAAGCATAAAAGGTAAGTTCTAAACTTGAGGAATCCATAACGGATCAAGTATACGAGATCATGGCCAGCGATTGCTTCATGGCCAGTGAATGCCATCTATTGAGTGCTTTTGAAGTATACGAGATCAAGTAGGTTGTCATGTATAAATGGATGCTATGGAGAGTAAATCGATTAACTGGAAAATGATAAAGTGGCATCAAATCTGCATACATGCCTTGACACAAAAGGCTGGTTAACCATATAAAACTCTATAATTTTCACTCCCTTGTTCACAGATAGTAGTGAACCCAAATGAACCATAATATGGACTCCGACAAATAGCTATACAGGCTAAAGTTTGCTAAGATACCCAAGCATTAAAATAATTAATAGATACAACTAGATTTGTTAAGGAGGCAGAGTTGATAATATATTGGACATTTGAAGAATAATATCTGATTCAGAATTACACTCTACAGATTTCCAACTAATAGACAACTTGAAATAATAGTCATTGTTTATTTGTTTATCTGCATAGTCAGCAGAGAACATATATGTCCCTGGACATTCCAAAGCAACAACTACTTGTATTCACAAATAAATGATGTTTTGGGGTTATCTGAAGTCAACCATTTCAAACATACAATTGTGTTGAAAAATAGTTTACATAATAATAGTATACTTTTTCCGTGTTACAAACATACTGTAGTAAAACTAGTCATAAAAATAGTGTTCTGGAGATTATGTCTGTGTCCAATTGTGCAGAAAATGACTTATTTGTAACTGGAGCGAATATGATCAACTTAGAAACTACCAAAGGACCTAGAATGATTTAAGAAATTACATTAATGTCCATAACTGAGCAATGTACATGTCAAGTCTCAACAATAGATAGCAAGATCAAAATGCATTGATCACTTAATCTGCGTTGGATATAGTATTTAGGACTACATTTAGCAAAATGAATCGAGTAACAAGAGTATCATACCAGCTTCAAATCGAATAATGGCTCAACTCCCTTGGAATCAGGTTTGATAGCCCAGAGACGAACTAAACCATTTCCTGCTCCTGATGCAGCAAGGTCAGAACCTCTTCTTGCAGCAACAGTACCAACCCATGACTGCGCTGCGGATGGCACATTTTCAGGCTTATGTATTCCATTTTCTGCATTGAAACATGAGACATAAAATGTTAAGGATTCCACAAACATAAGGTATGGTATACTAGTAAAACCATGATGCAAAGTGGTATTAAAACTGATGAAGGCCATCTTATAACAATATAATGGAAGAGATGGTGAAAAGAAAACAGACTAGTGAACACAGGAATTTCACAGGAATCAGTTCAATTCACAGGAAAATCGCAGGAACAGGGATTTTTCCCGCATTCCAAACATAAAGGGAATGTCATCTTACCTTTAGGTGACTCATCATCATTGTCAACTGAATTAAGGTTAGTACACGATACTGGATGAGCATTTTTTATTATGAGGATAGGCTTTTTCCTCATTATGCTCCAAAGCTCAATGCTTCCATCATCAGATCCAGACAAAAATTCCTTGTCATCAATAAAGCAGCAGCACTCTAAAGATGCGGCAGCAGGGGCACGGAACACTAACTGTGACTCTTCTGGAATCTGTTCAAGAACAAGGACACTTCAATTTACAGATTAAACTGCAGTATCTACAACATGAATCCATCACATCCCCTTATTAAGTGATAACCAACTAACTGAAGGATGCTCCTACAAACCACAGTCCGCCATAAAGTAGTTAACCTCTGTTTCCCAAATCCTAAATATTTTTTTTTTTAAAAAAAAAACTAGAGGTTTGCATCATACACAAACAAAACAGCTTGAAATTACTTACTCCATGAGTATGAAAGCAATGCCATATTAGTAGTTAATAGTAGAGAATCTACATCACTTCTCATAAACTTTTTTTGTCATTGCTTTGACAAGAATAGTGCATGTGGCATTGCTTTAGGTGAATCCTCAGCAAAACTTAGGAATCATCATAATTTATTAAAAATAACTCAGCAAAAATGTAGCATTTATACCAGCATTCAGTAGTGATTTGTCTAACTGAAAGCATGTAGTCTCTGAAAACCGAAGGAAAATGGAAGAGGCAGGTCATACAGGATGGCACTGCTGTGAACTAGAGGGCTAAGTGGTCTTTCGGCGATGGGTACCATAGTGGTATGGAAACAGATTTTCCATACAAAGCTTAGTGATCCTTTATTAGATAATTTCATCCAGTTCACAGAAAGAAAATCTTCTTCACTCTATGACAGCTGCGTGACAAACACAAATCACATATGTACTTAGTTACAACATTACCTTCCAAAGGTGCATCGTACGGTCCCGTGCTACAGTTAGAATCCTGTCTTTACTAAGTGCATCCATTGTCAGGATTTCATTCTGATGCCCATATAAACAGTTCATGTATGTTCTATCCTCTGCATTCCACTGCATTATTGAACGGTCAAAAGAACCAGAGAATAGCTCTGAGGAGTCCGGCGCAAAAGAAAGACATGATATTGGTCCCCGATGGCCACTAAATGCCTGCAAAAACAAATTTATTGCATTATTGAACGGAGTTAGGTAGACTGGCTCCACAAGAAGTTCAGCATAACTATTAGCTCAGAAAGCATCAGCTTAATTATAACTACAGTTTCTTTTATATTCCAAAATTTCTCTTATTATGATTTCTTCAGTGTATATATTACATGATAATTGTGGCTCGCTATAGCAAGGTATGTTTTTTTTTTCAGACTACATATTACACTGATTATATTTTAACCTGGAAGCATTGGATCTGGTTTGTTTCACCATATTTAATTTATGATTAGAACTGGATATGAATTACTCAGTTTCCAAACAATACTGTGGATAGCGGGGTCAACTGCATTTCATAACAAATGTGCAGCATGTACTATATGTAGCAAGACATTATGAACACTGATGAATGATACTCAAAGTGCATGGAGAATATGGATAGATTTGATCCAACCAAACTGTCTTCCAAGTATATCTCAAACTTGCAATATAACTCCTAAATCGGTGCCATACCTGTATGTGCTCCCGTGACCTAACATCCCATAAATGGATATGACGGTCCAAGCCACCGCTCGCCAAGTAACGACCATCAGAACTGGCAGCTAAAGCCAACACTTGCTTGCTTCTTTTAGCTGATATAGGTGGTTTAGCATGATGTGAAACCAACACATTTTCACTTGGCCATATATACTTGTCACATTTCCCAGTTTCAACATCCCAATGCATAATGATTCCATCTTTTGATGCTGAAAAACCCTTATCACTATCCTTGGATAAAGCAACAGCAGTAACAGGTTGCCGGTGCTTCACAAGAACCTTAAAGCCATCCTGAGGGCCCGGGGGTAATACCCTGCAAAAATTTCACAAAGTTCAGTAATTTGCACTAGTCCAGACACAAAGTTTCTATGGTCATCTGTACACAAAAAGAATTTCAATGTTGAACTTAAATAGACATGCAATTCTTTTATTAAGGCTGTTTAGTAAAAGCTTATAGAATGCATAAAGGATTCAATTCTTATGACATGGCATTCTTTTAATAAGGCCATCATTGTTATGACACTAGAGACCATAACCATATTCCATCCCAGATAATCGATTCAATACTGACATCTTCAGCACCTTCCACTTCAATATATTAATCATATGGTCTCCAAGCAGTCATAATGTAGTATCCTCTCATCCATGTTTCAAAAAAATCAACAGATTTATGTACAATAGCAAAACAGATCCTACCTGGACTAAAATATGACTCATGCAAACAACATTAGTCTTCCAAAGAAAGGGATGGAAATGAACCTTAGTCCTCATCATGCAAACAGATTCATGCTAACTAAATTGCTCATTCTTCTGTAAATAATACAACAAAAAAACTTATGTTTGAGGGTACCTCATCAAAAACAAACAAATTCAAAAACAAATTGGTGAAATGAGGTTATTACTATATGGTTTCCTGGTATATTTCAGGGTAATCCTCAAATAAAAAACAAACACATCCCTTATTCTATAAATCAGAAGGGAGCTGCTATACAGACACCTAGTTTTTCACTTCTCAGGGGATACGTAGGAACTATCTGACGTGAATCAAACAAGAAACCAAAGCATTTTCCAGCTTCGCTCAGTTCTGAGTTTCCGGAAGGACGTTGTCACAGCATCCCCACTGCCACATTAACAACTCTCAAGGTTTCACTGCCCCCCTGCTGGCCAGCAGCACCCCACCTCACAGATCCACTTGCCTCCCACAAACTTCTGCTTCTTTATAAGCCCGGATCACCCAGTAGCCTAAAAACCCAAAACCCCAAGACCTTCTAGCCACTGCTTGACATTTCTGTGCCATCACCTGAAATTTCACAAATCTCAGGTGCCTGATGTTATAGAAGTTGTGTAGAATCAATGCAGAAGTGCCACTTTATGTTTAATATAGCATATACAAACCCAAACCAGCAACCAGCATTTTCATTTAATTAATCCCTGGACCACAAATGGTGTTCCTTTTCTTAGCAATGATTTGCAGCACCCTCTCCCAACCCAATGGCACAGTTGCAATGTAATTTGCTTCGAGGAAAATTCACCAGTAGCTAAAGAGCAATCTCCAGTCCAATCACTACCCTAAACCAAAAGAGGTTCTGTTCCTCCATTTGTGAAATTACGAACTGTGGTTACATGCAAACCCCAAATGAGTTACTCAGTAGTAGTGAGCTAGTGGAGCGGGTAAATACACTAAACTGCCACATAAACAGATACAACTGACAAACTACCATTCTGGAGATAACTCGAGGGGGATTTGTTTCTGACCTTGCGGCAATCTCCATCCGCTTCCTGCCGCTCTCCTCGAGCTGCCTCCTCTGTAGGATCTCGGCCACCCGTCTCCCTCCCGACTCGTCCTCGTCCTCGTCGTCATCCTCCTTCCCCCTCTCGGCAACCTCAGTGACCCTCCGCAGCAACTCCTTCGCCATACGCATCTTCTTCTCCCCCACGGTCTCCTCCTCCTCCTCCTTACCGTCCTCGTCCCCATCCTCGTCAAAGCGGCCGCCAAGCGCGGCCACGCCGTCGTCGTCGCTGTCCTCGCTCTCGATGTCCTCATCACGGCCCCGCGGCGGCGGCGCTTGGGCTCGGACTCGAAGAAGGGGTCGTCGTCCCCTCCGCCGCCGCCACGTCGGGAGCCCGGGCGGGGCTTGGGGCGCGTGGCCCGCTTGCGGGGGCGCGGAGCCATGGGCTGGTGGAGAGAGAGAGAGCGAGATAACGTTCACGCTTGGGCTAGGATTTCGGTGGAGGCGACGCGGTGTTTTGCCGCCGCCGCCGGTGGTGAGCGCGAGAGTTTGGGGAAGCGAGGAAGGAAGCGGCGGGCGGCGGAAAGGCGAGGGTTTAAGACAGGAGTGGAGTTGGGGGCGAGGGCTTAACCGGCCGGCGGCGGCTAACCTGGCTTTTGGGCCGGATGGGATTGAATAGACTCTGGGCCGACCTTCTCTCCCTTAATGTAAAAATTGGGTCAAATTGCTCCTATATTTTTTTATACATTTGTTGGGCCCTCTTATTGTGACTCTAAATTAAATGATAATTAGACGGCCTTTGCTCATCGATGTGACTTCATACTATTTTTTCCCCATTTATTTATCAGGTATTATCTGTTCTTACACGCACACCTACCCCACACACGCAAAAGCACCACACGCACACAAGCTTGAAAGTTCGTGTATTTATTTATCAAGTAATTTGCCGCTTCGGAGTACATCACACTTCATGGTGCACCACGACACGTTACACGTAGCGAAATTCCGGTTTCCGGAGGTTGGGGAGGAGGGCGGACCCTAGCTCTGTGGCGGCGTTACCAAAAATTCGGTGTGGCCGTTGAAAAGTTTTTTCTAGGCACTGGACTAAAATGGCCAGTTAGATTCGACCGCCTTTGCTCATCGATGTGACTTCATACTACAAATTTATCAAAAACATCAACTTCATGGTAGCCACGACACGTAGCGAAATTCCGGTTTCCGGAGGTTGGGGAGGGGGCGGTCCCGCCCATTGGCAGACACTGGTAGGTGCTGGTCGCCCAGGGGACGGCGACGCTGCTACCAGCCTTCACGCATTGGACGGTGGCGACGCCGGGCATGGACCCGGGCCAGGGCCCCCCTGTCCTCCCTCTGCATGTAGCAAAGATGGGTGCAGGTGAGGTCTGGGCGACGACGACCGGACTGGCGGTGCCGACGAGGATGCCATGGGCGCAGGGGGTGCTGGTGGTGGCCTACATGGTTGGTTGGAGTTTGGGTCAGGGTGTTTATCCGATTGTAGACAACATTCCCAGTTGTATTGATACTTTCGCCAATGATTTGGTGTCGTTTTATGAGTAATGGAGAGTTCTTCCATGCTAAAAAAAAAAAGAGACTAGCTGACATGTTATGTTCTACCATTCAGTCTCAATAACGAGTTTGACGGTGTAATACATCTCCAATATAATGAATAATGATAAAAATAATAATTTTCAATAGGCCTAAATTATAGTTCGGTTTAGTAGATACATTGATTTTCTTTGTAATAAACTCTAATACATACAATTTTAAATCAAGCGAACTAGCTACGGGCAGAATACTTCAATAGGCCTATCTTGGATCTAGTAGATAATACGGTGTACAAAAAATAACACACAATTTAAAATCATATAGCTGGGTAGTTTAATAATGAGTACATGCATTACAACTTCTCAATCGAGATAGATAGGCCTTACACTTGACAAACTAGGATTTGGTTCACAAAATAATAACCTCAATCCGAGACATGCTTGACCTCAGGTTTGCCCGATTTAATTTGGCAACCCATCCAAATCCATCCAGCAAGGGGTGTATGGAAAACAACTTTTCAAATACAGATGACAATCAAAATTTTTTTTTTTTTTTTGTGGCAAAATTTCCATTGAGTCTTCAAGTTAGATCCTAATTACAAAAGATACGCAAACTACTCCACCTCCATTGATGATGAAACCTTCGAAAACCATAAATTCCACCATCTAGGGATGGAATCAAGGATACGAAATTTAGAAAATGCGTCACCATCCACCGCATCATCCTCATACTCATCAGTTTTGGGTAGAAATAAATCAGTATCATCAAACATAATTCCATTCGAATTCTTGTTCGTCGAACTCATCGCCGCGTTGTCTTCGCCGTCATCGCCACACAAGTCCAACCTCATCGTCATAGGTCCTATTTGGAAAACTAAATCCAGGGTCCACGCCACAGCTTAGATATGGACAAAAGAAAGACAGGGCCCCTTATTCTCCATCAATGGTGATCTCAGTTTGCAAACACCGCCTGCTCATTGCTCCATCGTCAAGATCTTGACCCGCAGGCGGCGGTAATCTTGTTGGATCAAGAAAACTTGAACCTTAAATCTTGATCTACTAGAAAAAACTTACTAAAAACTGGATCCCCACTCCCTTCAACCCCGTTTTAGCGTAACAAGGCCTGCAGCGGGGTACGTGAACAGCTACGGCACGGTTGCGTTTGGGCCTGGCGCAAGAGCCTTTCTTTTTTGGAAGAGATGGCAACAATTTGCCCAAGTCTTCGGTCCCCAGAGCTACTCAAATGATAGCGCTCTTGATGATAATCCTTGGAAGAAGACAATCTCTTTGTAGGGATGAATGCAAGGATACGAAATTTAAAAATGTGTGGCACTCTTCATCTACTCTATCATCAGTGGGTAGAATAACAGTATCATCATCATCAGAGTTCCATTCGAATTCTTGTTCCACTTGGGCTTCTTCTTTGTCTTCGCTCTCATCGTCACCTTTAGCTAAAATCGTCATAGGTCCTATTTGGTAAGTCGATCCAGGGTCCACGGTCACAACTTAGATATGGAGGAAACACAGGGCCCCAATCGCTGTCGTGTCTCAGTTTCCAGTCAGCCTGATCATCACTCGTTTCGTCAAGGATCCAGACCCGCAGGCGGAGGTACTTGTCATCAAGTAATGCATAGTAAATCCCCTCCTTAGACCTTCCTAGAACAAAGTTTTCACCTTGGCAACCGCTTGGGTTTTTTATTACTCTGTACGAGCTATTTGACAATGATATCCTGCACAGTGATTGAAGAAAGACGTAAGAATGAAAAAGGTTTGCATTATATTGGTCAATCCTATAGTTGCGTTTTGTTTGGAGATGGAGGTGGACAAGTCAAAGCAAAGAGGGTGTTATACAAAATAAAATAATAATAAAGTGAGGCAGCACATACACATACCTCATGATGAAGTCAGTTTGGCAGTGAACATAGAGTGCGCCACGTCAGTATTCAGCTGTAATCCTTTCGCCCAGTTCAACAGATCGTGTATCCAGTTGCATGTCAGCGAGTGTTCCCGCAGCCTCACCTTGTCGGATAAATGACTTCTCCTCCCATAGCCCAGTCGTGGACGAGAAGACACTGAGGATCCACGGTGATGGTGGCCATTCTGAATGCAACAAGGCACTCTCAAGCGTAGCTCGGGGATATAAGGTCTTGGGGATCAAGAACACCTCGAAGTGCGATGAAATCGTAGGATCGAACGCTAGGTACTCATATATGCTAATGAATATATTCTCAGTTTCACACATTTAAGATCTTCGTGACCATCTGATTTATCAGGGACCTTTGCACAATGTTGGAATAATAGGATGCTGAAAATTTGCAGCACGTTTCTCAACTGGAGAAAATGAATGTCCTACAAAGCAAATTGAGATTACGACTTTTAGTGATTAAAATTAAAACCTTAAACAATGCCTTCTTCATACCCACGGCAACGCGCGGGGAATCCTCCTAGTTTCATATGTGAAGAGAGCATGTCACAGCTTCGTTTGGATGTTTCTTCCCTCGGGTTTCTTTGTAAGCAGGTAAAGAGTGAACACATGGAAAAGGTTGTTGGTGGAGTATTCTGCCATTTTTTAGATAATGGATAAACATATCCGGCCTCTACATCCAAGGATGTACACAACCAATTATTACACAGTCTTACATTGAAAGAGAAGAGAAAGCCATGATCCTATCAATGGACCAGGAAGCTAACTCAAATAATATAAATGATTCCATCCTTTATTGGAGATCTCTAGAGCAATAGTTTCTAATTTTTTGCTCATCGTTGAGAGTGCTTCCTTGGCTGTCTCATCACGCTGCAGCAGGGCCCACGAGTGTAACCAATACGCTCCTCCGAAAAATTATCTCGCAAAATGGAGTTAGATTTCATTTGATTAAAAATAACATCATTCCGGCATCTCCGGATAACCCAAATATATAGCAGCCACACCCACCCAAATCAAATTTCTAATCTTTTTGTATTGATTAGTTAGCCAATTCCCGAACATATGGCTGATTGATCGAGGTTTTGTCAGACTAGTAGCATAAAAGATAATCCTCCAGATCATATTGGTAAGGGGCAGTCTAGGAATAAATGTTGGATAGTTTCATTCCCATTACAAAGAAATGCACTTCTAACTCCCTTTCTAATTTTTCTTGGCGAGGTTGTCTTTGGTCAAGACCACACCCCTCTGTAAAAACCAAAGAAAGATCTTAATTTTTAGAGGAATTTTTATCTTCCAAATTTTTTTATGACGAAAAGGTGTCTGTGTTTTCATAAGATCGAGGTACATTGAGCGGACAGAAAATAACCCGGATTTGGTTAAGTTCCATTTAAAATAGTCCGACCCATCCACCAGTTCGACATTAGAGATCCGTGCTACTAGATTTAGCCAATCTGTAAGTTTATTATCCACCAGAGCCCTTCTAAAAGAGATGTTTAGTGGGCTAGTAGCCATTACATTGGCTATGGTTGTGTGCGGATTTCACACTATATTATATAAAGATGGATATCTAACTTTCAGAGGCTTATCTCCTACCCATGTATCATCCCAAAATCTAGTGGTGGTTCCATCTCTGATAACGAAAGAACCATTAGCCAACTCCTCCTCTTTAATATGCATGAGGTCTCTCCAAAAATGGGAATGATTAGGCTTGGCTGTCACTTGAGTTAGGGATTTGGATTTTAGGTATTTATTCCTTATAAGAGATTGCCATATTGGAGTATTCTGCCATATGTTTCTGAAGATACCCGCCTACTTGGATGTACAGTTAACAACAACAACAACAACAACAACAACAACAACAACAACAACAACAACAACAACAACAACAACAATAACAACAACAACAACAACCTTCCGCGACCCGGATCCGGAGAAGCAGGCACGACGTGTCTTGCTAAACAGGCTAGAGGGGCGTCCCGACGACGACTTGTCCGTGCCGGACCACGAGACCGCCAACAGGTTCCAGGCGGGAATCAGCGTGGGGGTGACGTCCTCTGCACGGAATGATTTCCAAGGGCGCTTCAATGGGCCACAACAGACCCACTTGCCGTATTCTTCTTTTAGGACGCTTCAATTTGCATCTCAATTTTTTCATCTTGTCATGTTTGTATATTGTTCTATTAAGTTTCATAAAAGATTGAGTAAACCAAATCTGTTTTTTTTAATGCGCTGAACTTGCTTCGATAGGAAGCATGGGTATGGACATAGGTGGAAGACTCATCTAATTTGGACATCCATGGATTTTGACAAATGACCTAGAAATTTAAATTTTGGTGGGGACCATTTCTTCCTAGTTTATTTTTTTAAACTAGAGGATATCCATTGGACATCCATAGAATCCAACTTCCACCTAGAGGTATGGAGGGTATGCCCACTGTGATGGCCGGAGTGCCTACTTGTATTTTGCACTTTGGTGTCCAGCGATTCTTCTGGTTTGGTTGATTAATGGAATGTGAATTCCTTGGTGCAAACAAACCATCGCGCGGAAGATTCCCGGGCAGGAGCTGCAACCGAGCGTTGGAGCAGAGCGCCTTGGTCGCAAGTGGCAACTGCCCTTCGTCAAACATTATATCAGGTAAGGAGGTCTAGCCAAGATGAAGATTGTGGCTCCTCCATCATGCAAAGTGCAAGCTTGTGAAGAAATGGCGTACAATCAGAGTTAACAAACACAGACTTAATTAACAAGTGTACAAACACGAGTGAAATATAACCCTGTAGTATTAAATAAGGCAGCACACAGTTTTGGATAGCAGAAACATAAGCCCAATTAAGTATCTCCGTTTATCCAAATATGGCACTCGTTCACTAACAGAAATCTGCTGACATGCTAATAATGACAAAGTGCAAAAATGCAGGCTGTTCCACCATAATGCTTGTGTGATCTTCTACAACATCTAAGGGGGAAGACATCAAACACCTACTCTACAAGTCCTCTTTCTCATCTTTTAGTCGGATTTGGCGAATTGCAACTCCATTTTTGTCCGCTCCTCCCCTTCTTTTCAAGGTCAGGCTCCTGATGGAACAGAAATTTAGTAAGCTTGAGATTCCAGCATTCACTAAAATCATGGTGTGGTGAAAAAGGATGAAAAGAAATTGTATTTTTCCACACGGTTCAGCTTGTGGAGCTTAGCAGAACAAAGAGCTTAAACTACCTAGTTCATGGGCTTTTAAGAAACAAGTTCACATAAAGGATCCCTCCCTCCCCATACCATGAGAAGTTTTCAATGAAGTGTACAAAGTATCTGAGCAGTAGTAACAAAGGGAGCATGACATACTGACCTGTGGTCAACTGCAGCAAGCAATGAAAGGAAAAGAACATCCTGGCATGGCAAAAAAAAACATGTATCAGCGACACATAGCAAGGAAAAGTACAATGCTCAACATTCTTTTACATGTTAGAATGAGCAAAGAATGCATTTTAATATTAATTGAAGAAAACTATGACAGTTGATCCTGCATGGTATGGGTTTGGCATAGCAAATCAGCAGAACATGCAGCAGGTGTTTATTCTGTCACGAGTAAATTCCAGGCAAAATGTCTGACCTCTCATTGAGAAAACTTATCTCAAATCAAAGAAAAACAAATTGTATCCAGCCTGAAACCACAGGCAAGGGTTCATATAGCAGCCCATGGTCAGAAACTACATTGTGACCCACAATTTGTCCTGAAATGGTTTCAAGGCACTGATAGTGCATTTTTTTAATCTTCTAACAAATGAGTTTTCTATGGACTTCCAGGAATACAGGATGAAAGATTATGACAACAATATATTTTGGAAAACAATATCTGACAGTTTACAGATTTAACTGGGCCCGATTCCAATGGCTGAAGCAACAAACAGCTTTAACATCCTACCCAACAGCCCCAATAAGCAGACTCTGCACCATCATAAGTTGTGCTAAACAGGGCCTAAGCTTATTTGTAACTGGAGCAAACATAATCACTTAAAAACTACCAAAGGACCTAGACTGATTTAAGAAATCCTGTACATGTTAAGTCTCAACAATAGATAGCAAGATGAAAATGCATTGATAACTTAAAACATTAGCATCTAGGTGGGAAACAAGGTTATTACTATATGGTTTCCTGATATAGTTCAGCAATCCTCAAATCAAATCAAACTATTGATGTTATCTTTTATTCTATAAATCTGCAGGGAGCTGCTATACAGGCACCTAGTTGATCACAAGAGAAACTAAGAACATGAGCTCATTAGAGAACTTACCTAAGATCATTTAAGAAGGAACTATTGCTCCACTATTGGTTGTCTCGGTATGAACTGGGACCCCATAACTGTAACTGCTCACAGGATTTACCACCAGTTCTGAGGAAGTTGGGTGGACAGGCGCTCCAGTTCCTCTCCAAGCAGCCAAAAGATGAGGCAGGATAGAAATGAGAGTGTCGAGTAGCATACGGGCCCTTGCCTGGCGGCTTCCAGGACCAGCACATAAGACATAGCAAACTAAGATAAGCACTCCCAATGGCACTATAACAATTACCATAATGATTCCCGCTGTTTCCAGTTTGCTTTTTAAACTGGAAGAGCCTTGAAGGTGATGTGTCACATGTAATATTTCATCAGATTCATTGGCAATGTCCTCCTCAATGATTGTTTGCGATTCATCATCTGCAACAATGGATGCATCCCTCTTCTTGCGGTGGCGCGGCGTCGTCTTCCGGTGGTCCTCATGGTGAGGAGGGGGAAGAGTCCGGTGGTGGTGGCGGAGGTGCTCCTTGTCACGACGGTCCTCATGGTGAGGAGGGGGAAGAGTCCGGTGGTGGTGGCGGAGGTGCTCGTTGTCACGACGGTCCTCATGGTGAGGTGGGGGTAGAGTCCGGTGGTGGTGGCGGAGGTGCTCGGTGGTGAATCTGGTGATACTCCATCTGTTGCTTCATTCATCAAAGATAAAAATACAACAGAAGAAGATTCATAATTCAGGTATATAAGATAGGTAAATCATGTTTTGAACCATTCTCAGTCAATGTCGAACAGAACAGCACCTGTACAACCGCCGGAAATGTCAAGGACTCCACCACAACTGCTGTAAGTACTGAGGACCGACGCGGCGCTATATCCTGAGAATTTGACGGGGGGCTCCGCTGCCACCCAACACAAGCAATTGATCCCCACATGATCGGTGGCGTTTAGGATCCACTCGCAGCACCCCTCCGGTGGCTTCCCACCGGAGGTGCATAGCAGTCCGAAGCTGGTGGCGCCAGCCTGAGCATCACACCCTGCCGGGGCAGCAGCAGTGGCCACGCTGATGGAGCACGCCACCAGCAACACGGAAAGCTACCCGCGGAGATGCCCGGCTTGCCTGTGCTGCGCAGCCGCCAGCAACGCGAAGGCCACCCACGCGGCGAGATGGAGGCCGGGGAACTGGAGGTAGATGCCGTGGTCGGCGACGCGCGAGTTGATCCTGGCGGAGCCGGCGCCGAGGGTGATGACGAGCTTCTGGTCCTCGCCGGCCATGGTGGGAAGTACGGTGCCGGGGCGGAGGAGCAGGAGGTCGGCGCGGGTGAGGCGGTGCCCGGGGACGATGTGGAAGCGCACCGCCGAGACGTAGCCGTGGCCTCCACCAGTGAAGATGACCTGGTCGTCGAGCGCGAACACGGTGAGGTTGGACAGCTTCTCCAGCTCGGGGAACTTGACGCGCATGGCGAGCGCCACGAAGCCGAAGCCGCTGTCGCGCAGGCGGGATATGGCTTCGCGGATCATGATGCGCACGACGGAGGCCGCGGTCGCGGCAGAGGTGGCTGCCGATCTGGCGCTGAGGTGGTGGCGGCGGCGGTAGTGGTGGAGGAGGACCTGGTGGTGGTGATGCGCATGCGCGTCGTCCTCGACGCAGGAGGCGTGGGAGAGCGGCGGGATGAAGCCGTGGAGGCCGTGCACGACGTAGCGGCCGACGTCGTAGAGCTCAGGTTCGGAGACCATGACACCGTTGACGTAGAGGCTGGCGTGGTGGACGGAGAAGGGCCCGCGCTGTGGCTGGGCGGCGACGTCGAGGCAGAAGCCTGAGGAGGCCGACGGGAGCTTCATGGCGGGCGCGGCCGCGGCCGCGAGCTCGGCGTAGGGGTAGTAGCCCAGGGCCATGTGGTCGAGGAGGAGGTGGCGTCGCGAGCAGTCGGGGCACGAGTGCTGGAGGAACACGTCCGGGGCCCCGAACACGGTGATCGCCCCGGGCCACGTGACGACGGGCGTCGAGTCGGCGAGGAGCGTGGCCGACGAAGCCATCTCGTTGTACCCCAGTGACGCGAGCACCTTGGCGATCTGCTGCAGGCCGAGGTTGTCGCCCGTGCCCGAGGACACAACCCGCGCCGCGTCGTCGTGGACGGGAGGAGGCGGAGTGCTCGCCACCACGTCCTCGCGGTACGCCTCGTCGACGACGGGTGGTGGAGGCGAAGGGATCGTCGCGTCGCGGTACGCCTCGTCGACGACGGGAGGAGGAGGCGAAGGGAGCGTCGTCGCGTCGTGGTACGCCTCGTCGACGACGAGAGAAGGAGGCGGAGGGCTCGTCGCGTCGTCGTCGGCGACGAGAGGAGGTGGAGGGCTCGCCGCGTCGACGACGGGTGGAGGCGCGGCCTCCGACTCGGACGCCTCCTCAGCCTGCGGCTGCAGCGGCGCGAGGGAGCGCGACATCGGATCCCCCGCGGCGAGGAGGGGAGGAGGGGGCGGCGAGGGGAGGTCGAGGCGCGTGGTCGTTTCGCCCGTGTCCGCGGCCGCGCCCATCGCCGCCATGGCGTCCTCGGTCGAGGGAGCCTGGGCGGAGGCCACGGTGGTGAAGAAGGGGTTGAGGACGCGCGGCGACTGGCGTGTCTCCCCGACTCCCGACTCCACGCGGTTCTGGCGCATGGACGGCGCGGTGTCGAGGCGGGCGGTGGCCGTCATCATGGACGGGGAGCGGTGGTGGTGGTGGTGGTGGTGGGGACCGTGGCCGTGGTGCTGGAGGTGGGAGTGGGAGACGGCGGCGGGGGTGGAGAGGAGCAGAAAGGCGAGGAGGAGAGCCGCCATGGCTGCTCTGCTCTGCTCTGCTGCGGGCGACGAGGGAAAAAGCTGCTGCGGCTGAAACGGAACGGGACGGAGAGGGTGGTGGGGTGGGGTCCGGTTTACATTGCCCGAGGAGGGCAGACGGCAGGCGAGAGCACGAGAGCGGAGAGCGCTCGCGAGTTGATGAATGTGAATGACGGAAATGGCCCTGTGCTCCTGTACGTCCAAACGGGCCCAGGTTCTCTGCTGTCTTGGCCAGCAAGTAGATCAATGTGAAGGACGAAAATAGCCCTCTGCGCCTCTGCAATCTCCGTTTCGGCGGGAGAATTCCCAGAATCTTTTTTTTTGGGTTGTTGCTGACGTACGCACGGTCCTTGTGCTTATCTCGTGCTCAGTTGTGTGCTTTGCTTTTGCGTCGGTTCTGTTACAGGCTTACAGCGATGGATGTTGGTGCCTTCGTGGAATCGTCAAAAATGCAACGTAGAATTGTGCTTCTACCGAGCAATTTCAAAACTCAGTTTACTGTGTAAAGATAAAATTACATGAGGTGAAACACACGGGCAGAATCTTGGAGAAGCTAACGTACGCTTTATATTGTAGCTCAAGAAAATGAGAGTTGCCACTTGCCAGAATCTTTAGAAACTAATAGTACAATTAAAACGACAGTTCACACAATTCATATTTTTTTTTTCTAAATCTAAAAAACAATAATAAAATTACATGTACGTATCAAACACTAAGATATATATAATGCACCTTTCCTATGTCTCGGTTGAAAGAAATTTGTTAACTCCATCTTACGACGTGTGCTTTGTTTGATGTGTGCCAAGATACATCGTCCGTATGTGGTAAAATTGTTCAAATCTATATTTTATGCTTTGTACTAGGACACCACCCTCTTTTGTCTCTGTTTTTCCATAGAAAAAATTATTTATTGTCTTTTGTTTGTTGTGGTAAAATTGTTCAAATATGTATATTGTTCTTTGTGCTAGGAGTGCTAGGACACCACCCTCTTTTGTCATTGTTTTTCATAGAAAAAAGTTGTTAATTGCCTCTTGTCCATTTGTGGTAAATTGTTCAACCTAACTCTCTAGCTAACACTTTGTACATACAAAGTCTTGATGACGGATCCCACTCATGGATGATGATCCAAAGGTCTACCACATTGCAAAAATGTTGGTTATTTTTCATGTGAAAGAGATATAGTAATTCCCATATAAATGAAATGCAAACAAAAAAAAAAAAGAGTACCACGTAGAACTCTGCGGGAACGTTTGATTCAATAGCTACAACATAGAACAAACTCGAGTGAAAAATTTGGAGTTGTGTCGCGGGTCGTATACCACCGGTAACAATAAATCAACCGGCTAATGTGTGCAACGATGGCCTAACTCAAAGGACAATGACACAAGGTTTATACGGTTCGGGGCAATCGAGCACCCTAGTCCGGTGTGTGGCACCAAATAGCTCAAATGCTCGTGACGGGGCAAATACAAGCGAGCGAGAGAGAGAGATTGTTGATATTTCTTACACGATCCATATTAGGAAGGCGAAAAGAAATATATATGGGATATCTATCTAATCATATTAGCTTGGATATGGGATTAACCTCATGATCCAACAAAGCGGAGTTAGGCGGTGTTAGTAGTGGGATGTAAACTTAGCATCATTATCCATAGTGGAGTTAATCTCACTAGGATATGTACTCAAAGTATACCACTCATTTCTAAGCATTACCTACGTACTAGTCTGTCACCCTAGCAATAACGCTCAAAAAGAAATGCGAGGCATGGTATTGTTGATAGGCCTTGATAAAAGAATGAACATGATATCTCTGCAGCGCCTGATAGAAATACCATCGTAGCACTTCACCGGGAGTAATCCGTATCGTATTTATATTTTACAACAAGGAAGGTAAGTCTATGAAAAGTAGAGAGAAAAGGAAATCTAATGATTTAAGAAGTGATTTACTTATGAGATCCACTTACAATAGTATAATGCGAGTAACCATATGCATCTAACATTACTCAACAGGATAAGTCACAAGATAAAGATAATTAAATAAATGATAAATACCCAAGTCTAAGATCATCATATGACACTAGTATCATACAAGCTATTAACATGTTATAGAAAGAATAGAATGAATATTCCTAAGATACTCCTAATCATATATGTCAAATGAATACTACAATTAGTGCAATACATCTAGCTATCATGGCAAGGTTGGATTACTTCTACACATGGCAAGCATTACCAATAACAACCAAGGACTAAACTTGATCATTACCGTAATTATAAGTTTGACTAGTCCTACATTCGGAGGGTGGAATACAAAGGACTCAACAGGATTGTCACACCCGCGATCTACCACACGATCGATCCGAATGTAGGGTGCAATTGCGATAAACGTTGTATAAACACCACGTTTACATATTGCTTATCACCCACTAGTGATCATCTACATGGATGCTATACAATTCCATGCATAAAATATAAAGCAATCTCACTAAACTAAACATATAATCATAGCAAGCATAAACACATATCAATAAGAATATAATAACTATAAAGATCAAAACCATAACAATTGTATTCTAAATATAATAGTACTTATAGATCGAATACAAGAGAGAAGTCTCAAGAACGATGATCCTTGCTACTTCTTGACTATCAGGAACTCAAGATGAACTTGATCTTCAACTAGAACTAGCTAGATAGCTAACTACTTCTAGTATAAACTAGGGCTTAGGTCTAGACTTGGTTGGACTTGATGAGTATGAGTTGATAATGAATTATTACGAATTCGGGTTTAGCCCTGGGGTCAGCTGGTCTTCTTATATAGGACTTGGCGATGAATGTGGACCCTTGGATCAAACCGGCCTTCAATAACGGTGTAGATACAACCTCAAAGTCGGTAGTAAACCGACCTGGAAAGGAGAGGCTGACAGGTGGGACCCACCTGGCGGCCGGCCTACTTGGCACTGGCGGCCGCCAGGGTGTCATGCCACCTTGGCATCCCGTCTTTTCTGGTGTCCTCTGGTATCTTCTAGAATGTTTTAGTCCACTTTTCGGGTTGAGTTACTTCACGGTCAAGTCTTGTCATCATATGTCTTGTATATTCCGGAACTTTCTCCATTCTTCTCTGCATTTATCTATCAAGTCCCTGGAAAGTCACAGAATACCAAAACTCGTGGAAATACATTAGTTAGCTAGACCCCTAGACTTATGTTGGTCTTTATCTTGAGCCCTTATTTCATGTTAATTGACTTATAATATTATGGTATAATAGGTGTCAACAGAGATGAGCTCCCAAGTCTCTGTGGTGTGTGCGGAATCGAGTGTGTGTTTGAGTGTGCAAGAGAGCTTGCCCTCTCCCGGTGGCCATGCTCTCCCTTTTATAGTCTCAAGGGGGGCTCACAGGAGGCCACCGAGTTAGGGACTCGAAAGTAGAAGAAGTGTAAATGGAGGGGGGTGAAGAGAGAAATGTCTTTTTTGCGATGTCGGCACGCCGGCTGTCCGGCGTCTTGCTGCGACGCCGCGCCCTATCCCTCGCGACGCCGGCCGGTCGTTGTAGAGTAGGATAGGGGCGGCTCCGTATCCGGATACGTCGTACATACGGTCGCCGAGCTCGGAGCTCCCTGGTCGGTGTGGAGGGAAACAATGAGCTCGTCACGCCGCCGCCGTACTCCCTGCGCCATGCTGTCCGTCAGGCACGCGCCGTTGTCCACGGTCGGAGCTGTGGAGGCGCCGCCGAGCCTTAAATGCTTGTACTTGGTGTCGCAGGGAAACGTGTGGCCAGTAGAGCTCTACGGAGAGCTCGTCCTCGGCCACCGAGGTCGTTTTTGTCTGGTAGTGCTTGTAGCGCACGGCGTGGGGCGGATTGACTTGACAAGCCATACCACGCAGCGTCTTTATCCGCGATCTCTCGCTTTGCGGCGAGATCCGGTGGTAGGTTGCGGCGCGACATAGCCATGGCCTTGCGCCCAATCGTCGAGTCTCGAGCCTCCCAGTCGCTCTTTGGTTTAACACCGTGGAGCTCGTTCGAGGCGGAAAAGAGCTCGTCGTCATGGCCGAGCTCGTTGTGTCCTTGTGCTCACGTGGGAGCTCGTTCGAGGCGGAAGGCTACCTCCTAGGAACGAGCTCGAGCTCGTGTCCGTGACCTCGTGGTTCGAGGGAGTCCGTTCGGGGCGGAGGGACACGGGCCGAGCTCCGGCCCAACTGAGAGGAGCTCTGCGCTGCCTCTTTGCTAATGAGTTTAGCCTTCCTCTGACACGTCGCTTAAAGGTGGGTTTGGTCGGTTGACTTCGTCCGGAATATCTGTGTCCCACAAGTTGCAAACAGGTGTTTGCTGATTAAATTTATATGCAAGCTGTTCTCAAGTAGTGACCTCCTGGAAAGCATGGATTATGCATGATGCCACCTCTGCTGACTCGTTTTGCTCTGAAAGTAGGAGTTTTATTTGGAAAATTATTAATGATGAAATGTCTACCTATTGATCTGGCGTTGAGGTGGTGGTGGCGGCGGTAGTGGTGGAGGTGGACCTGGTGGTGGTGACGAGCATGCGCGTCTGGCTCGACGACGCAGGAGGCGTGGGAGAGCGGCGGGATGAAGCCGTGGAGGTCGTGCACGACGTAGCGGCCGTCGTCGTAGAGCTCGGGTGCCGAGACCAATACGCCGCTGACGTACAGGCTGGCGTGGTGGATGGAGAAGGGCCCGCGCGGTGGCTGGGCGGCGACGTCGAGGCAGAAGTCGGCGGAGGCCGACGGGAGCTTCATGGGTGGGATCCGTCATCAGCACTGTATGTACAAAGTGTCATCAACTGCTAGTGTCTGCATGGCCACATTGGTACCTTTGGACGTCAAAAGCTATAGTTCGAGTACCTAGATGTTATATTTTTTAGTTGGAATACCTATCTGTTATCCACCCAATAGTTTAGTTACTTATAGTGCAATTTACTCCAACCAAAACAAATAGTTTAACTTGACAAATGGTCTATGCAATATGTTAAATTCGAGCTTTTTAGCAACATAGCTTAGGCGGCTAGAGCACATGGTGTTTGGTGCCTCTCCATATGGACTTTTCCTGAAGCGGCCAACCAAGAGGTCCCATGCAATCCCGAGTGTCAAATGGCTCCGACCTTAACCATATCTATAACTATTATGTCCCTCACTTGTCTACCGAAAGGTGCTAGAGGGGGTGCCAAGTCTGGTATGGCTCTTGTCATGCCGCGAGTCATTCATGTGCCACTCTCTGAGGAGAGCATCTATATCTGCTCGACCACATCAACTGCTAGTGTCTGCATGGCCACATTGGTATTTGGACGTCAAAAACTATAGTTCAAGTACCTAAATATTAAATTTTTTAGTTGGAGTACTTATTTGTTACCCACCCAATAGTTTAGGTACCTGCACTGTAATTTACTCTTTTGGTTATGTGTAGCAACATCTAACCAAGCATGCATCCCAAATCATTGTAACAAGGATATATAGGTTGTGTTTAGTTGCTGCCAAACTTTGGCAAGTGCTTGAAAAGTGCACTACAACATTTTTTGTTTGTTTATGGTAATTATTGTCCTACCATAGGCTAACTAGGCTCAAAAGATTCGTCTCGCAAAGTACATCGAAACTGTGCAGTTAGTTATTTCATTTACCTACATTTAATGCTCCATGCATAAGGCAAAAAGCTTTGATGTGTCGGTGCCTCGGTGGATCTTTGGCACTTGCCAAAGTTTGGACTCAAAATTTTAGATCTAAACACAACCTAGAACAAATGCAATCTACGTACATTCAATTCAAATTAGACACATGCATTTTACACTTGCCTTCCTCAAAAGCGTTATTGGGGGTACTATAGGATACCAACTTGATCCTCAACTAACTCATATATACTCTTCACCTTCTAAACGTATTCCACATCACCAATGATCCACATCATGAATTACATGCACACAAATATATTTTTATTAGAACAGTACACCATGCAATAAAAGGGTGGACCAACACCAGACAAAAACAATCGTATAACTGTCTTCTAACAATTACTTAGGTTTTCACTAGCTATCAAAAGATGTTGATGAAGTGTAATAATTCGTACTGGATGGGAATACATGTCCATGAAGTGTAATAATTTCTCAAGTTTCAATAATGATAATTCAGAACTTGAGGTCACAAGCAGTTAGCACTAACTTTTGTTATTGACCTGTTGGTTAATTCCCTAGCTAGCTATTGGTAAACAATATTTACGATTTTAAGATAATAAAGATGGAACACTGGCCGACCAAGGTCACTCCTCATCAGGTTGCAACTTGCAAACTTGCAGATAGTTTCAATGAAGCTCATAGTGACATTGTCTACAATTCATGGTGTCAAGAAAAATTTAGAATCGATAGGCCCTCAAATATTGATGCTGCTCGTCAAGGGTCTCACGACGTCATGTTAAAGGCCATTGGTTGGGGGGCTCTCACCTAAAATTCAAATCCTGGGTGTGACACTTTATCCTGGATTTATTTTAGGATTTTCTAACGTTATGCATTAAGTGGTAGGCGATGTCCCCGTCGATAGAGGCGTCTGTGGTGACTTCATGATCTTTAAGATTTGCCGCTCAATCCTTTGAAGGTGCTCATGTGGGTAGAGTTTGCGTACGTGTGTTCATAGGGCTGAATGTGCGTGCGTGTTGAGCGTCTGCGTTATGCTGTACTGTAATCTCAAAAAAAAAAAAAAAAAAAAATGCTAGTCATTGAATCTTTATAGTTCTAGTCTATTACCAGGTCTAAATGTTATTAGAAGGTTTATGCTTCGAAGAATGTCTAAATGTTCATTCTGTAATCATGGTCCTAGCATCTGATTTGAGAATGGAATCGTTGCTTTATTAGGACTTTAAAATTAGCAATTTTCCGTCTTCTAGAACGATCAATGGTTGGTTCTTGATTTATTTGCCAAAAAGTAGTGGTACAAGCGAGGCATGTGTATTGCCAATCCTATTGTTATTTTGAATTTTGATTCATCACATGCATGCATCATACTTTGTTTGCTTAGCACTTATGATCAATTTTCAGCTGGTTGCAGGGGAGTTGGCTGTAGCATCTTCTTCTATGCCACCTTCTGTCCAGGCACTTAAACATTTTTTTATCATGCACAGATCCTAAGGTAGTTTACTTGCAACTATTTATAAGTCTATTAATTAAAAAGAATGTTTCATCATTCATCAGCACAAACTACCGGCGAGTTCTGTGAGAGATTTTTCCAATAGATTCTATATTTTGCATTATAATGATTTAAATTAAGTGGATTTTTATTGTGCTGGAAGAATATATGCCATGTTGTCTGGATAGTGAGATCTTTTTTTAGTTCATCCTGTTTGCTTGCTATTTTGACCTCTTTGTACATACCGGTAATTGTCCACTGGACCCTATATCATTGTTTCTGTAAGTTGAATTTACTTATCTACAACCAGCATGTGCAGTATTGATCCTTGGTTAATTATGGGTCCCGCTAACTTCACTTTGTTGCTTCAATTTCCTCATTATATGTGACATGTACCTTCTAACGACATGCTAATTTCTTTGGATGTTGCCATGTGAACTTGTGAGTCGATTCATTGCTCATTTTTTGTTCATATGGTGGTGAAGTGTTCAAGACAATGCCAGCCAATTGGTGTTATAAACACAATCCATTTCTTATGTGCAGTCTAGCTAAGCAATATATTCTTATGTGCAGTCTAGCTAAGCAATGCGAGTAGATATGCAAATTCCCTGCACACTTTGTGCTATAATCTAAAGAGTATATTCAGGTCTCTTGTCTAGTGACAAAAAGTTTAGTATTGTTAATATTAGATCCCTCTGTGCATTGTCATGGCTTGTGGAGATGCGATGGACAGACTCAACGAGAGGTGATAAGGATGTACAATCCTATTTTGATAACTGAAGGGCTCACCGTACAACCTTTTTTTTTTTTTTTTTTTTTTTTTTTTTATTGGCCCTTAAGCTCTACAATGAAGCTGTCTTGCAAAAGGAGGTGATCAAGCAAAAAAACATGAGTAGACCACGAGTTTGCACGACGCACACAAGGCTTTCTTGTGGTACCCTCAAATAACCATGAGTTGTTCATTCAATTAGATCGGATGGCTATGGTTAACTATTACCTCCTAGTTTCTTATTTGTTAAAATATAATAAAGAAAGAAAATTGATGAATACTCCCCTCGGCCTATGTACAATCCTATTTTGATAAGGGTCTATGTACAATCCTATTTTGATATCTGATTTGTTTGATGTGGCAAATATTTTTATTTGGAATTTTGGATGTTACATGTTTTGATTCATGTACATAATGTCTAACATTTTAATACCCAAATTTTGCACTTTTCGAAAATAGGTTAAATTGATTTATTTATGCAATTTGTAAGCATTCAAATTTAGGTAAATGATAAATTTTGTGAAATTAAAATAAAATATAAGGTATAGATACATGTTTTTTCACTCATTCTGTTGCATTTGTATTTTTGAGATGTGTGGTGTTGACCAAAATAAAAATGGATTCAAAATCATTTGAAAAATACCTTTGCAAAGTTCTGAAAAATAAAAAGAAAAGGAAAACTCTCCTCCTCACCCTCTCTCTCATTTTGGCCCAGCCGGCCTGCTACCTCCTGCAGGCCCGCGTCCCCTTTCCCTTCCTCCTCTTTTTTTTTTCCCCTCGGCCTGCTCACGCCTTCTCCTTGGGCCGGCCTGTTTGCTTCCCCACCAGCAGGCCCGCGCCCTCTCCCTCTTCCTCTCTCTAGCCACTGGGCCTCGCTCGTCAGCCGCCCACACCTTCTCCTACCTCCAGTCCAGCCGTCGCTGCCGTTTCCCCCCGCCGCTGTAGTGGCAAGTGGCAGTAATGGCCACTCCGCCCGTCTCCACCAGCTAGGGGACGCACCCCGCGTCTGCCCGCTCCCGTCCGAGTCCCCTGCTCGCCCTATAAATCCCCATCCCCGAGCTCCTCCTTCTTCTTTTGCTGTTGCCGCACCCGTCCTTCACCCTGTTCTTGCAATTTTTTTGACTGTACTGTTCTTGCAATTCGCCCGTCCGGAGCCCAATCGACGCCGTGGGCGAGCCTTGAAGCTTCGCCGCGCCCCTACTCGGCCGCAGGTTCCCTGTCCCTTTTGATTCGACCCTGATTCCCGTGAATTCGAGCTCACCGATGCCATTCTATCTCCAGTCCGCTGTCGCGCGTCGCCGGTCGCCGTGGTGCCGTCTCGGGCGTCGACTTCCCCCTTCAGCGCGTTCGCGGTAACGCCCTCTCCCTTTCCGTGCTCTTGGCTTCGAGTTTGGTGCTTGAAATCGCCGTTAAACCATGATTAAGGCCACTATTATATCTTCCAATATCTTATCTGAATATATGCAAGAGCGTGTGTGCGTCGTGCACTGCACGAAGAGTAATATTGGAGGTGAGACTATGGGAAGAGATTGGTGGGGAGAGAAGGCGGAGGCAGGGAAAGGTGAATATATGTCTTTGTTTTGCTGAATCCGAGAAAGTTATTATTTATATCTACTACTCCGTAATTCAGAGGGGGGCTTAAATTACGTTCTGAAGGTATCCATCGGCACAGGCATGAGCACAGTACGGGTTTTCCAGCATCTGCTGCCATTTTCTTGGCGGCTTCAGCAAGCGAACCAGAGGGAAATTGGGGGCGCCGGAACTGCCTTTTAATTATTACAGTAGTTGATTGATGAGAAAATACTGAGGAGTTTGGAATTTAAACTCTTATAAAAAATAAACATAGTAAAGTCGACCTGATCTCAAAGGAGTACATTATTTGACATAACATATAATCTGGTTGCCTAGTGGGGTACACTCCCTGAACCCTAGTGTCCCTGGCCCTGGCCCTGGCCCTGGCCCTGGCGCTGGCGCTGCTCCTGCTTCTTCTGCTTCGCCCTCGCACGTTTCTGCTGATTGCGCTTCTTCTTCTCTTCGGCAGTGGGAGGCGCACAACTCTGCGCTGCGTTATTTGGGTCAAATCTTCCTGGCAATAGGGCGATACCCAACATATTTTTCGCCTGTTCTTCTGTATAAATGTGAGCATTTTCCAGAGCTGTAGCATCAGAGCCTTGCAATTCGATGCCACGCTCTGCGCAAAGGAGGCGGAGACACACTGTCGCCCAACTGCCTATATAGCCTGCAGTTGTTTCATCAACGCGGCACTCACCGACGTCCCAGTTATCCCTTATCAGTTGTCGGATTTTTTTGAACCGGGCTCCCTCGCAGATCATAACGACGAACCTCCCCAATGCTGTCTCCATTTCTTCACGGGAACTCGCAGGGTAGATTCCCAAGTCGTGTCCACCGTCTAGAAACAGATCCTGGCTAAGCGGCAGATCTGGTATCGCTTCTTTCCCCCTCGGACCGAAGAGATCCCTGTACTCAACTCCAGTCTCCAGCATCGTGATCGTCGTGTCTCCAAGAAACAGATCCTTGGAGGGATAATCCAGCAAATGATAATGCCCGGTGCAGTTTGTGAAACCCACCAGATACCCATTATCGGCCCGTATCAGAAGGGTTGTCCTGTCCGTTTCCGGATTCCTGCCCACTATATCGATTGGAACCCACCAGGGCGGTGGTTGACTTGATCCTGTCTGCTTTGGGTGAACTGGGATATCACCATATAATGTTTGGCCGCTGCTGGCCTCATCGATGTACCGGTCTAGCAATTCGTCGAACGTATCTGATGAACCATGATACGTTATCCGCCTGGCTGGAGTGCCATGTATTCTGGCAATGGAAATCAGAAAGGCATGTATATAAGTAAAATTATCATTATCATGCCTGTCTTCAGGACTCCTAACTGAGGACCGAAAGCAATAATGATGAGTAACTCAATAATGATTGCATAAAATAGTAATACTCTCGGTTTCAAATTATAATTCGTTTAACCTTTTCAATCCTAAATTTAACCATTCGTCTTATTCAAAACAAATTGTGCAAATATAATCAAATTTTAGTCATTAAAGACATTTTGTTAATATGTGTCGAACGTATCAAAACGAATTTAGAGATTAGGTCAATTGAAAAGATCTATGTATGATATGTGGCTTGCATCGTACCTTTGCGTGATCTTCCGGTTGAAGCTTAGTTCTCGTGATCTAGATTTTTTTTTTTTCTTGATATTTTTTAATGTACTCAGTCCACTATAGGATTTTTATGCAACATGTGTCATCCTCTTTGCAGATGGTCCACATGTTACTGTTGGATTCAGCGCTGGATTTTCAATATGAGCCAGAGTGAAAGAGGAGAGGGTCACAGGACAGTTTGGGATGCCTCTAACGTTGATGGATTGTTTATGCGTTGTTTGGGTTTGGGGTTCTATGCAGTGTTCCTCCTCGTGCAAGTATGGATTGAATAGGCAACCTCCTTGTGCAAGTTCGGATTGAATAGGCAACCTCCTCGTGCAAGTTTGGATTGATTAGGCAACAAGCGGGAGAAACAGTTGGTGTCAAATGGGGAAGCTGCAGGTGCTTATTGCCGTCAATTTTCTCTAGCTCAAGTGACTAGCAGGCTACGGGATGGAGATACTGGCAGGTATACAGAAATTGATTTTTATGTTTCATTTGCATGAATTTTTATGCGACAAATGAAGAGGTAGCAATGCAAACAAGCATGTTTATTTTAAAATGTTTTGATTCAATTTTGGTTGCAGCCTTGCAGGAACATGGGAGCCCGGGGAATCAAAGAGGTACATTTGGTCATCCGTTTGTTTATGTGATTTGAATACAAATTTGTGAATTAGATTCCTACAGCTAAACGCACTTGGATTCCTCTGCCCTGTTCTAGCTATGCACTCATGGTTCAATGTGCCATGGACCTGGCTTCTTGTTTTCTTCCTACTACAGTTTTTATGCGCCTACCATTTTAGTGAAACGTCGATTAGTCTGCATAAAAAATTGTGGCCCATCTGTGATGTGAGCAACAGTAGTACAGTTCGCTTGGGATTAATATGCATAAAACTTGTTCCTGTTTTTCATGCATTCTAATTCTAATTTGGGGAGCCATGATGTGCGGCAAGACAACAGTCACTGTGGACATCAGCTGAACTAGTTGTCCTGCCTCATGCATTGGATTTTGAATTATTATACTTGTAGTTCCATGTTCATGGTTCATTCATAATTCTAGACTCCTATATCACGGCGACTTCCTCCAAGCAGGCACGGGTCACGTCGCCCCAAAAATTGTGATTGGCTCATGTTCTTTTGCATTTAGGTCCTTCTGTTTTCTCAAATCATGTTCCAGTCCACCCAGGCCCCTGGTGTACAGCAACGTAGTTTGTTTTTTTTCCACCTGGGTCCCCGTAATATGAAAATCCTACGCTCGAAAAAGGAGAAATTCAGAATTCATAGTCAGCCGATGCTCCTGAGCTATGTTGATCCTCTTACATCTCTCTATGATGTTGACAACTGAGCCAATGATCATAACCAATGTCGACTTTGTTTTATGTGGTTTCGAGCCGCTGATGACAACTGCTCTTTTACTTCTTTCAGTTGGGAATACGTTTCTGAGCAGGCATCTATGCCACGGTGACAACAAAGATTTGAGCCATTTCACACCTGTTGTTTGTTGTCTATTGGGTTTACCCTACAGTCCTAAGATTTACTTTGCATTCCCAGCCTGGCCACATCAATCCAATTCCTGTTGGCCATTGGATTCCTACAGTCAATGGCTGTGCTTCCTTCTGCAAAAAAAGATTTGAACTGTTTGACACCTGTTGTTTGTTGTCTATTCAGTGACATGCTACATGGCTCGAATTAGTTCTATATTATAAGATATGAGCTTCTAATGCTGTTGCCTGTGATGATTTCTTCCTTTTAATCTGATCATTGCCATTTGTTTCCTACTCTTGCTTATGATCGATGTTTGTGATGACTGCCTTGAGGCTGCGACGTCAAATTATATGCTGCTGATTCTGAGCGCATGGCCTGTTCCCAAGGATTACATTGTCGGTCGTTTGTTGTGTGCAGCTACTTTTGGTTCTTCTGTTCCTTTGAGTGTTGAGTCCATTCTTTTATGTGACTTCGAATTTTTTTAGCGAAAGTGAAATAGCTGCATGACTGAATGAGAGACAAAGGTCTGTGCACTGTTTCCTACTATTATGCATGCTGCTGCCTTCAACATTTTAATAATTGATTTTTCCTTTCCTTTATTGATGTAGGTTATACAGGTCTTTTTGTTGCCTACCATAGTTAATAAAAAACTGTTGACAAAACTATATGGTCTTCCGGTAAACATTTTAGATATGTGTTGCTTGTGTGTCGTGTGTGAATGATAGTGTGAAAAGACAGCTCTACTGAACTAATGCCAAATATATTTCTTCTATTTTCTGACAGGTATCTGAAGATGAAATCATTGTTTCTGATTACGGATTGTAGGATATGTCAATTGCTCCCTTTCTTGATGCCCTAAGATCTCATAAAACAATAGAAGTTTTGGATCTTCCTCATAATTCACTAGGTGGCCTTTTTCCAGTAAGTACAACATTTTTTCATTTCATTATTACTTTGACAGTGCTGTATCAAATTTGAAGGATGGTGTAGAATAACTATGCTGCTCTTATACTATGGCCTATTGGACTGTTTTGTTATTCCTTCCCACAAATCTCATGATGTTGTTCATAGTTGCACCTAGGTTTAGCAACTGATTAGGAGCAAGCATTTATCGAAAAATCAAAATAGATGGTATTTGTTCTATGTGTAGTAATTAATTGATTCGGGGCTGTATTAAAATCAATTGATCACTCTGTCACCTCCTTTGAGTCCAAAGCAAATTTATTAGGCTTTTCGATTTTGGAAAACAAGATGATAGTGGATGGTTCGTTCTGGTTGTACTTAGTTAGCTGAAGGCTCCAAGTATGTGTCATCACTCATCAGTACATAATGTTCCTGTATTTCCTAACTCCTTAATTTCCAAATTTTTTGTTTACGTTAGGAATGACTGCCTCTTCAACAACCAGGTCATTGTATGGCTTACCTTTAATACGTTGGGAATGACTGCCTCTTCAACAACCCTGTGCTTGTTTTACTTTCAGCTATGCTTGCAGATAACCTGAATTATTAAGGCAACTGCCTCCTTTTTCGATTATTAGAGCAAGACTCTTCTCATATATTTGTAGTACAACATGCATTTGAATATGCTTTTTGACTATGTTGGTTTCCAATCTATACCTGTTTACTGTTTTTTTAGACAATTCAGTTCTTTCTTTCCTCGAACACAAAGGAGAACTGCGTATCATTATATATTAAGAAGAACAAAAGGGGAGACAATTCAGTTCTCATTTCCCCTTTTCCTTTTCCCATGCTTGTTTTCCTTTTAGTGACTTTTTTAACTGACTGTGCTGCTCACTCTAGTTGTAACTTACACTGATTTACCAACCGTGTGTGCTGAGCTTTAATTTTCTCATCATCATGCTGAATTCCGAATGGAGTTTGTGCTCTATTTGATTTTAGGTGGCAGTATTTTTTGGTTAGCTCATCTGCTAATATTCTCTACATTCAATCTAGGCTGTGAGGACTGAGGACATTAACATTTCATTTGGTCCTTTGGAAGGTAATGAGCTTCTACATGTGTACCAATCACGACCTATTACTTAGTTGAACTCATATAGCGACTATGCAAATTTGTTGTTGACTATACCCTTTCCATGTTTTTCTAGGAAATTGTAGGCCAATACTGAGTATCCATGATAGTTTGGAGGATGACAAGCATCCGCTTCCTTGAAAGCTATAGAAGCAGGCTCCACGAGATGATTGTTGTTCTCGAATTACTGAATTAGCTTCTATTGCATACCATGTCCTTTGCCCTTTTACTTTACCAAATACTCTCGGTAGCTCTAGGAAAAGATACGGCTCTTTTCTAAGTTTATAGAATATGCTATCTGCAGATCTTTGAACTTGAAATATTAGCTTGGAGGTCACTGGCAAAGCAGCATCTATTTTATTAAAGCCAGCAACAGTAGGGTAAAGTTTAAAAGTAGTAGGGTAGTAGGTGGGCAATGCCTGTCCAGTTAAAGTTTACATATCTCTCTCTCTCTCTCTCTCTCTCTCTCTCTTAATAATCTTGTTGAAGGCAGACAATGATGGGAAGTTCTGCGAATCACCAGAAATGTTTCCTAAGCATTTTCAGTATGTTTCTTCTTATATGCTTCTATTTATGGGTAACCTGCATGGTTTCAGATCATTTGAGTTTAGATTACATCATAAATTTCATGAAACCGCTTTTGATGCTTGGTCCAGGTCAGAAAGAGCTAAAAATGTCAGCGACAAGATTACCTGGAAGCTCAATGGAACCCCAAAGTTTCAAGTCAGGTACAGTTGTGCACTGAACTGTAGGTGCTAATTTATAGGAAGTTTCGCTTTAATTCTCTGCTGCAGGTCTTTCTATTTTCATCTCAAGTTGTAAATTCAGTTAATGTAGCGCCGCTTTAGAGTGATACCAACAGTTGGTTCACACCATACAACAGTTGTGGTTATTCTGATTTTTCGGAATTATGTATATGCTTTGTATTGCTGAGCCATTGAGTTTTTTCAATGCTCCATGTGTGTTCTGCATAATGCCTCTTTGGTGTTCAAATGTGTAGTTTTGATCACACTATCAGGTCTGAAAAACACATGCTATACTGAAAAAGGGAGTTTTCAATTTGTTATTAACGAGACTGCTTGTTGATGTGTCGATGACCTTGCTTGCTGTGTACCAGTATTGGTTCTGATTGCTGCATCTTGCTGCAACCCCAGCTCATATAGCATCATCATTTACATGAACAAAGCTTATGATCAATTGGTTCTTATTAGCTATTTAATTTTCCTTTTTTTAGGAATTGTCCAATTCTATTTTTCATCAAAAAGGAAATGGAAAAAGTCTACAAAACCCCCTGAACTCGATACCTGGAATACTTAATCCCCCAATCTACAAAACCGGTTTTCTTACTCCCTAAACTTTCAAAACCAGTCAAATAACCCCACGAGGCGGTTTGGATGAGTGGTTTTGCACACGTGGCGCTTCATTCGCCTATGTGGCAGTCCAACGTGGCACAACCCCTCTCTCTCTACACATGTCTTCTCTCACCAACAAGTGGTCCCCACCTGTCATCTCCCACCTCCAACCACATCTCAATTCATATTGATCTTCCACCTCGGCGATGGTCAACACAAATGATTCTGACGAATGAAACTCATCTTTTGAAGCTATATATATGCATGCAGACGCGCTGAATTGAAAACGCACTGGCTAGTGCAAACAAGGTCTCCACGGTATAATGGGCACAAATCGACCACGCTGGCCATGGTAGCCGGCCGACCGATGCACCCCAGTGGCGAGAGGCCCCCTGCGCCCCAATATGTCCCAAAGACCAACACGTACTGTAAGATCAACTTCGCATGTATGAACTGGAATTGGAGCATGCTTCGGTGCAGAACGAGCAGATCATGCCGGTTGGGTGGTTCTTCGTGTCGGTGTCGGTGTCTGCGCCGCCATGCCCATCCATGCCTCGGCAGTGCTGGCGTCCACCTCGATGACGCTGGCTTCTCCACGAGGAGCTCGTAGATCACCCTAACCTGTTCGTTGCCGCTCCAACGCCTACCCACCAACCGAGCCCGGCCGTGAGCGAGCGTGTACGCGGCGCGTGTCGTGTGACGGTCAGGCCAGTCGGTGCATCAGCTTGGAATCAATAATGGCGATGACAACGACAGGCCGGCGGCGGCAAGGTCGCGGCGCTGTCCCTGCTGCTGCTGCTCCTGGTACTGGGCCGCGGCGCCGAGGCGCAGCAGACGACGTGCGCGGGGCAGCTCAACGGGCTGGGCTCCTGCTTGCGCTACAGCGTGCCGACGTTGTCGGGGCAGGCGCCGCCGGCGCCGGGGCCGGAGTGCTGCTCCGCGCTGGGTGCCATGTCCGGGGACTGCGCCTGCGCCACGTTCGGCATCATCAACAGCCTGCCCGCCAAGTGCGGCCTCACGCCAGTCAGATGTCGTACGACCTCCATCTCTAGCCAGGTGTGGTGCTCCGGATGTTGCTGCCCTAAGCTGGGCGCCGACCCACGGCTGGCTTCCCTCGGCGGCGGCGTTGGGGGCGTCCTCCGCCATGGCTGCGGCCTGCCGGGACGAGTCGACAACGAGCGCGAGGACCCAGCTGGGAGCACTGCGAGTGGGACGAGCCTAGGTGGTGTGCAGCGGGCGAGCCCGGTCCTCGAACGCAGCAACCACGACGGGGTTCCACTGCAGCTCCTCGCGGGCAGCTAGGGGTGCTAATGGGCAGCGCAGAGAGGCAGAGGGATAGAGAGGGAGGCCATGGATGCGGACAGTGAGCTCCAGGAGCCGAGCGGTCATGCAAGTGGAAGATATAATTGAGATGTAGTTGGAGGTGGGAGATGACAGGTGGGGACCACTTGTCGGTGAGAGAAGACATGTGTAGAGAGAGAGGTTGTGCCACGTTGGACTGCCACATAGGCGAATGAAGCGCCACGTGTGCAAAACCGCTCATCCAAACCGCCTCAGGGGGTTATTTGACTGGTTTTGAAAGTTTAGGGGGTAGGAAAACCGGTTTTGTAGATTAGGGGATTAAGTATTCCAGGTATCAGAGTTCGGGGGTTATGTAAACTCTTTTCAAAAGGAAATTGTTTTTACCTTCGGTACATATATAAACAATTCAACTTTACAGCTAGACTTCCCATTCCTTTGCAAGCTGCAACTCTCGTGCATCGTTCCTTTCATTCCTATAGGCAAAACGTAGCATTATTATTCGATTTTCTTCTTTATTCTGTGCAATGGTCATAGCTTTTCACATAGGTATCGATTATCAGTAGGTATTTGTCAAGGGCGTCGAACCCCTGACTGGCTGGGCCTCGGCTGCGCCACTCGTAGCCTTCGGCCGTCTTCTCCGATGGGGTTATTCCCTCCGATCGAAGGCTTACGAGAGAGAGAGGTAGAAGATGACTGATTCTTTGTTGAATTCAAAAGGTCCTAGGTTACAAAGGATTAAAAGGCCGGCGACCAAGCAAATGGAGCGAGATCTCCTTGATTCTAGGACGACTAATCTTAGCTTTCCTTCCTAGCCACTAGTCATTGGCTCTGGTCCAAGCCACCGCTTTGCCATGCCATCTTGCCTCGGCTCCTCTGATCTTCTGGAGACGCTCACGGCGCTCCACGTTCTGGGTGCGGCCTGCGTCGCGGCGCGACGGCAAGGCGTATGTGTGAAATCTCATGTTTGGTTTTGGAAATTGATGACACACTTGTGGACTAATCCTTTGCTCTAAGTGTGTGACTTAAGAAAGGATTAGATGGATGACAAGGAGCATGATGATCATGAACATGGACAAAGATGGTGGACATGATGGATCGTCAAGCTCGGTGATCGGCTTGAGAGGAACCCGGAAGATCAAGGCAAATGTATCTTGATAGGGTTTTTCCTTTTGGTGATCAAGACACGATAGAGCGTGTGATCACATTATAGGATAGATAGCCGACTATCAAGAGGGGATGCCGCGACAATCCTTTGGTGAAGTGCTTCTAGATCCAATTGACTTGCATATGCATTTAGGATTGAGAGCACTAACCGTTCTTGTCTAACCGATCGCGACATGCTAACACAAGTGCTCATGGGACACATTCGAAGTGTTGGCAACTCAAGACAAGAAGCGAAACTTGAAAAAGATGGAAAGACGACGGCCTTAGCGATGAAGAGGAATATTTTTTTGTACTACTACGCCGCCGCCGGCCTTTCGGCGCGTGGCGCTGCGCGCGCGTGCAAATATTCAAATCGAGGCGCTGACGCGTCCGGCGGCGGCGCGGCGACGGTCAAGTGGATCTTGGCGTCCGGCGCTGTGGAGATGTCGTCTTCGAGGAAGTTTTGGCCAGCGCCTGGCGGCGGTGCGCCCGTCTGCGGCCGAAGTGTCAAAGGACCCGATGGAGCCGCGCTGGCGCGTCCGCGGCGTCGCTGGCGCAAGCTGTCGTGCCCGCGCTGGCGATCTCCGCGGCGCCGTCGCAAATCCGATAAGTGTCGGGGAGGCACCGCCGGGCAGCGCTGGCGTCCGGCGTGGAGGCTGGCGCGTCCGGCGAGGCGTCTTGCGGAGCACTTTGGACCAACGACTCTATTTCCCGTGGGGTCTATATATAGGCGCTGCGTCCGGCGTGGGCACCTGGCGCGTCCGGCGCAGGCGTCCAGCAGAGCACTTTTGGACCAACGGCTCTATTTCGAATTGGGGTCTATATATAGTGCCATGGCCGGTCCATTTGTCTCTCTCTTGCACATTTTAACAGCCTAACTTATTTGTGAGCTTGTGAGACTCCTCTCCACTCATCCCCTCACTCTAACTTCGAATCTTGAGTGAGATTGAGAGTGATAGAAGTGCATTGCTTGATTGGTCTTGCATCTAGAGGCACTTCATCCTTGGAGAAGCTGCGGGATCTTGTTTCTCTTGGGAATTTGCTTGGTTCCTAGCGGCTTGGAGCAAGAGGCGGTGTTGAGCTCAAGTGGAGCTTGTTTGAGGCCACACCGGTGGTGATTGTGAGGGGTCGTTCCTTACCCCGCGGGAGATTCGCGAAAGGAGCACTAGTGGATTGCCCGTGGCTTGTTGGACCCTCTCTTGTGATCGTTTGCTTGAGCGCCCATAGGGGTTTTGGCACCGGCCATTAAGCTTAGCACACATCAAGTGAGTGTGTCGCCACAACGAGGACTTAGCGTGCCGGCAAGCACGTGAACCTCGGTAAAAAATCATCGTGTCTATTGTCTTGAGCTCGTTGGAGATTTCTCATTGCACACGGTGATTGGGTTCATCCTCAACTCTGCGCGGTGGTATTGTATTCTAACACCTCTTGCATTACTTTCATAGTATACTTGTTAGGGTGTTTAGTTGAGTAGCTAGCTTAGCCTTGTTAGCTCTAGTGGTAGAATTAGTTAGAATTTCTTGTTCACCTAGGAGTAACTTAGCAACCTAGCCCTTGCTTGTGATTAGAGATATTAGAATAGCTAGAGTTGCTAGGAGGCTTGCGTAATTAGCTTGAAGCATTTGCATTGGTGCTACGCTGTCTTATTTACTAACCGCCTTGCTTAGTGTTGTTTGTAGAATTTTTAATAGGCTATTCACCCCCTCTAGCCATTAGGACCTTTCAATGTGCGTCCCGCACATGACATCTCTCTCCCTTTAATCGAAGACCAGCTCGCCCTCGAGCCGGAAGGTTGGGAACCGGGCGCGGAAGTCGTCGAACTCCTCCCGGGTGGCGGGCGTGGGCGGCTCTCCGCGCCCCGATGGACGAGAACTTGCCGCACACCACGCGACAAGCGAGCACCAACGACCCTCGCAGGTTCGGGCACCACCGCACCATTGAGCGGAGGCGGGGGGCTGGCGTCGTGGTGGGTGGCGAGCCCACGTATTTCGAGGAGCACGCCGACATGGAAGGCGTCGTGTAGACAGCGTCGGCGGCGATTCGAGCCGAGCGACCACTTCATTGATGATCTCGGTGACGCGGTAGGGTCCCAAGTAGCGAGCTTGAGCTTCCGGTGGTGGTTTGTGGCGGGGATGCCGCCATACGTTGGCGTGGCGAAGGAACGCCCGATCCCGCACCGCGTATCACGACCTCCGGTGGTGCTTGTCGTCGCTGCGGCTTTTTGGACCGCTGAGCACTTTCGAGGCGGTAGCGCCGCGTCGCCGGGGAAGGCTTCGCGCTTCCATTCCTTGTGCCACCGCCGCCACCCATGTGTCGCCGGGCTCGTAGGAAGCGAATGGATGGCGGATCACGGCCATAGACCACCGGAGCGAGTGTCACGGAGGGACGACCGGTAGGCCGTGTCGGCGAGGACGGTCGCGAAGAAGTCAGCGGGGGCCACGGAGGAGAGGCTCGGCCGCGGTGGTGGCGCCCGGACAAAGCCTTGGGGGCGTGGGCATGCCGGTCCCAAAGAAACCGTATGGTCTGGGCTGGAACGTCATGCGGCCCGGTCTTGGCGAGATCCCACACGATGGGCCCTAGGGCGCCCGGCCCGGCCGAGTGCGAGGGCGGCGTGTGCCCGACCAACGGCGTGACGAAAGAGATCGGCCCGAACGCGCGTCGCCGTCGGCGGTGAGGGGTGCGTCGCGGATGACGCCCCACGCAAGAGATGCGCTCACCGTTGGCCACCATGGCGGAGAGGCATGGCCGGCGCTGGCGGGAAGGCCGGAACACCGTGTCACCGTCTCGGAGATGAAATTGTGCGTGCTGCACCGAGTCGGGAGGGCGACCCGGCGGGGTGGCCCCCCGAGCACGGCGCCACCGCATGGTGTCGACCCACGGGGCGGCGAGGCCGGCGCAAGCGCGAACCCACGGCGCCTCGGCGTCGGGGCATCGGTGTTGTTAGCATCGTCGTCGTCGTCGCGTGATCTCGGCGCCGTCGGCGAAGAAGATGCACTTTAGGAACCTGTTGTGACCGGGAAAATTTTTCGTTACAATTGAAACATAACCGGCGGCGACGTTCGACCATCTCCTCGGGCTGAGCCTTTTTCGATCGCCCGCGACCACTGGCTGCACCACCGCCGTGCTGGGAATGCCAAGGGCGTGGGGTGCGGAAGCGCCGGCCGGCGGCGGTGGGGGAGGGCGGGGAGGCGCGCGTGGCGGCGGCGGCCGCGCCCGTGGCGAGTTGCGTCTTTGGAGTTCTTCCGAGGGCCTTGTGCGGCGGCTCACAGGCGGTTCTGGTACTCCTCCGCGATTGCGATGCGCCGACACTTCGGCGCTCTCGAGCAGCGGTGCCAGCGTAGGGCGGCCCGGCGCAACTTCGAGGATGTCGCTTGAAACGGCTCCAACGTGGAGTCCCTTCATCGTTTCGGTTTGGATGTACCACAACCGGGCCACGCCCTCGAGGTGGTAGGAGCCATCCAAACCTTATCCTCCTCCATGATCCGGCTGCTGATGGAAGTAGGATTCGCGGCGGTTGACGAAGAGCACGGGGTCCGACTTGCCGTCGAATCGCGGGAGGTCGTTCTTCTAGAACTTTGGTGGACAATCGTTGTGGTCTTGGGCCGCCGCCGCCGCCACCACCGCCCGCCCGGACGATGAGGAGGAAGGCGTCTTGTCTTTCTTCGGCGACTCGGCGTCTGTTTGGAGGACAGAGATCGTGCCCGTGAGCTTCTCGATCATGGCGACCAGATCGTCGATGGTTTTCTCGCCCATGGCTGGAGAAGTGGAGGAGGCCGACGGGGGTGAGGGTGGAGGGTTGGGTGGTGGATCGGCTGATAGTGGATCGGCCGCTGGTGGTTGGGTCACGTCGTGGGAATGGTCGGGATGGGATCGGCCTGGGATGAAGATGGGATCGGACGGGGCTGTGATTCGGGTTGTCAAGGGCGTCGAACCCCCGACGCCCTCGCCGCGCCACTCGTAGCCTCGGCTCTTCTTCTCCGATGGGGTTATTCCCCGGGGCTTGTCATAGAGGCGTGGGATCGATGAAGATCCCCGGACTCGATGATACCGTGGTCAAGGGCGTCGAACCCATTGGCCTCGGCCTGCGCCACTCGTAGCCTTCGGCCGTCTTCTCCGATGGGGTTATTCCCCCGAAGGCTTACAGATAGAGAGGTAGAATATGACTGATTCTTTGTTGAATTCAAAAGGTCAGTTACAAAGGATTAAAGGCCGGCGGCAAAGCAAATGGAGAAGGATCTCCTTGATTCTAAGACCTGACTAATCTTAGCTTTCCTTCCTAGCCACTAGTCACTGGCGCCTGGTCCAAGCCAGCTGCTGCCATGCGAGTCCTTGCCTCCGGCTCCTGTGGATCTTCTTGGACTCGCTCCTGGCGCTCCGCGCGTTCCTGGGCGCGACGCGCGCGTCGCGGGCGCGGCTGCTATGGCGTATGTGCCCCGCACATGACAGTATTGATGCTACGTTAACTGAACCGAGTGTTCTATGTGTTTTTTTTTTGTTCGACTGAACTGAGTGTCAAGTGTATAAAAAGAAAGCACAAATATCTCTCTCTGTATCCATCTTTACTACTATACTTTGAGGCGTGCTTTATTCCATACATGTTTCTCAAATGTGTGCGAAGTGATTAGATCACTGGATTTAATTATTGATTCTTTTGTTTTTATAGATTGCAGCTTTCAGTTGGAGGATTGAAAATAAAATTGATAGTGTTTAGGTGACTCATCCTTTTTATTGCAGCAATGGCGCTCTCAATGTTTTCCACTAGAAACATCAAGCTTTGCTGCCAAATTAGCATTTTGTAATTGTAACTTTTACTGGCAATTCCATAGCAAAATTTTAACTGTCCACATTCAAATAGCATAATTCTTTTTGGGGTTATCCCCAGTACTCAGTTGTGACATGTAGTAGCCTCCAATATTTTTCATTTCATAGTTGCAAATGTATCAGGCTCTAATAGTTTTGACAGATGATTGTCCTTCACTAATAATTTATTCTCGGTTCTTTTCCACACAGTACTCTACTAAGATCTAAATTCAGTCCATTATTTCTACTGTACCTACACTGTGTAATTATCCAACTACAGTACTTTATAACCATTGTTATGGTACCTAATGCAGTGTAAATATTCCTGCCTAGATCCATAACTATCTATATATGACTACACTTTCTGATTTTAATACACCCAATCTATTCTACTACAACGATAAAAAGACTATGGACAACATGTAAGGTCCACAACCTAGTATATCTCTCTAACCAAACACACGGCCTGGCGGCTATGACAGGCCTGGGCCCAACATATACACACAACATATACACACGGCCTGCCGGCTATACCAGACCTGGGCCCAACATATACCAAGGTCTGCATAATTTTTTTTGAATATAACAAGTGGCCAAAACTTTGAAAAAGGCAAACAAACTATAATTTGAAACAGATTTAGTACAATCTAACAAAGACAAGCACAAATCAAAATCAGGATGACATAAATTTGGTATACTTACTCGTCCTCAGTCACCTCGACGCCATATGGCTGGTGCGCTAGTGCAACAAGCAGCAACAAGACAAGGTGGTAATTGGCAAAATATGCCATATGAATCGGAATATCACGTGTGATATACGTAGCTGCTGCAGAAAATTCAGAAAATAAATATGGTTATATAGTGCTATATAAGCTACTGGCCACCACAAATTCAATCGGTAATCTGAGCGTGAAAAAAAACTGTTGCCCTCATTAATCTGCTGTCCTATCTATTAGATATCAGATGAAGACTCATCTTCCTTAAAATTGACCCGTTGTACGTAGTCCGGTTAAAGATCTCTAGATTGGTTTGGCTAATCAGTAACATCTTAGGACTAATCTATGCTAAATGTTTGATTTAGTTGGAGATTGGTCAAACCAAGGTTGGTGCATGATGGTCATGGTGGATGGGTCGAGGTGACCCAAATGATGATCAAGTGCATGACTTGGAGTGGATTGTGGATCAAAATGGGCTCAAGGCAAAGGTATATCCATAGGGCCATTTTGATTTTACACTCAAGACACCATAGAGGGTGTGAGTGATTATAGGATCGATAAGCCGTACTATAAAGAGGAGAAAACTATCGTACATATCGATCCTCATGTGCCTCTAGGTTCAAAATCATTCGCATGCATTCTAACCTAGAGAGCTAACTCCGTACTTGATGGAAAATGTTTTCAAAATGCTAACACATGGTGTCGGGGTGTTCTTCGACGTGTCGGCAACAAGAATCAAGTGACGGAAGTCGGTTTGGAGCAAAGGCGAAGGAACGACAACACAACGACGGATTTTCGCAGCTCAGAGTCGACCGGACCCGGTGACCGGACTCTCGACCGGACTCACGAGTTTTGACCGGACGCACCGGTACATGAGTCCAGTCGGAATTCCAGTAAGCCTGTTTTCAGGCCGAGTCGCTGAGGTTGACCGGACGCACCGACCGGAACCACCGATCGGACGCATCGTGTGGTGACCGGACGCATTCAGCCTGTGTCAGTTTGGTCTGTCGGTTGTGACCGGACCCATCGACCGGACTCACTGGTGAGTCCGGTCAGGCTGATTTGAACGTGTTTTGCCCCCCAACGGCCACATTTCGTGATGGGGGCTATATATACACGTTTGGCCGGCTATCTGAGTGTGCTTGGACATTTGAAATCATTCCTAACACCTCTAGAGCTGAGCACACCTCCTCCTCCTCACTCCCTTTGCTTGAGAGCATCATTCTAGTGAGTTGAGGTGATTCAAGTGCACTTTGCTTTGATCTTTGCATCTAGTAGCGCTTGAGGATCGTTGTGAGCCGGTGGATTTCCTTTTGCTCTTGGAGAGCACCACTCCTAGCCGACTTGGTGATTGGTGGAGGCGTTGGCAAGAGTTGGTGATTGTTCTTGGACACCTCCGGTGATTTGTGAGAGGATTACGCACTCCTCGTCGGGAAGACAAAGTGCAAGTAATACATTGCTCGTGTCTTGGGTACCCCTCATTTGCTTTGGGTGCAAGTAGCCTAAAGACACTTGGCTAGGAGTGAGCTCCACCTTGCCCCACATGTGAGAAGGTCGGCACAAACGGAGACTAGCTTGAGGGTGCTCAAGTGAACTTCGTTTTAAATCTTGTGTCTCCACTTGTCTCTTGGTGATTGGCCTCAAATTGGTTATCTCATCATATCATCCAAGGTGATTGGTTCGACTAGCCTCGACATTGTGGTATAACACTCTACACTCTTTGCTTTACTTTGTTATTTACCTTGAGCTTGTGTAGTTTGTGTAGCCTAGCTAGTTGCTTAGTCTTGCTTAGTGTAATCTAGCTTGTTCACCTAGTTGGTAAAATAGTGACTCAGCAATTTGAGTGAACTAGAGATCATAGCAACTAGAATTGTCAATAGGAGGCTTGCCGACAAGTAGAGCTAGAACAAACGTAATTATCGTCATTTGTTATTCTAACAAGTTTGTCTAGTGTTTTGTAGAAATTTTTTATTAGGCTATTCAACCCCCTCCTCCTCTAGCCTTTTTAGGACCTTTCACCGTGCAAACGAATCTAATTTGAAGGTGTTAGCTAATTAACATTACATTTTGGTTCTCAGGCTGGCAATGACAATGTTAGAGCATCTCCAAGAGTTTTGCATTTGGGTTTGACATTTGTAAAATTTACCAAAAAACTGAAAAACACCCTCCAACAGTTTGGCAATTGCATTTGACAAATTAGTGATCTTTGGCATTTGACGGCATGAGCGCGCAAAAAATGTGCGCGTTCTCGGCTTTGGCGATCTCGGCTTCCATGCGCGGAGGAAAAAAAGTCGCAGACAGTACGGAGACTTCGCGCGGCCAAGCCCAAATTAGCAAACTATTGGAGGAAGGCTTTTTTTAGACTTGACATTTGCATTTCACATTTGACAAACAGGAAATTGTCAAACTATTTTTGTCAAAGCTCTTGGAGATGTTCAATGTCACCTGTAAAAGCGGTGCTACCAGTAAAGAAAACGAACTCCACAACTCTCGTAAAAGCATCTCCAAGAGCTCTTGTATATATGAGTAGCTAAAATCCTAATTTAGCTATTACGTCAAATGAAATAGCTAGCAAAAAAATGAAGAAATCTAACAGCTTCTCTAAACCCAACATGCACCGAGCGGGAAAGATGACTAGTGGGACAAGTCTTCTATATTTGGCTAGCGAGGGGGAGAAAATAGAAAACGGGATAGCTAGCTGAGCAAAATAAAGAGTCTGTTTGAGCCGAGTTTCGAATATACAAGAGCTCTTGAAGATGCTCTAACAGTCGATCACAGTGCCGGTCTATCCCAAGCAAACATAAAGTGACGCTAAGAGACACCGCGCGCTGTAAACAAATTACGGTCTAAATCTAAAATGATGAACCAAAAAGAAAATCAAGTATAGCTCACCGACCGGCAAAGCGAACTCGACGTATGGTGCCGGTGTCGTTGGCTGTCAGCAGAGTGCGTGGGCTGCGACTATGTAGCTGCAAAAGATGCAAAAATTAGTGTGGTAATCTTTGGAACGTAATCAGCAGTCAGAAATCAGTACCTCATCAGTACCTCGTATGTGCTCGTGGCTCGTTAGAATCCGCCGGAGGCGGAGACGACTGCAAAACCTTGCCGCAGCGCGCGAGAGGCTCAACACCTTGCTGCAGCGCAAGATATAATTATATACTGCATTTATTCAATATCATTGGCAATACCGTTGAGCAACGCCAACCATGCTGCACAGAGCATGGTACACGTACGCATGATACCCAACGTGCCCACACCGTTAGTCATCATTCGTTTGCGCTTTTTTTTGGACCACGTCAGAAAACTAGTCAGAAAACTAGGTAAAAACAATATGAACTCCAACGGTCTTTCTAGCACCACGAGATAGATGACTAGCGACACATACAAGCCATATTTAGCATGAGAGAACTACGGGACAGATAACTTGCTATTTTAGCAAACCTAATAGCACACATGTAAAAAATCTAAATTTAACATACACAAGAAGAATACAATGACTGTAGGGCTGTGTTTGGATGTAGATATTGGGCCTCAGATATTGGAATTGGCCCAATTACCGCTGTTTGGATGGCCTAGACATTGGAAACAAAACTTCAATGCCAAGTTGGAATTCGCTACTACTCCGCCACTTGCCCGCAATACCGAGGCCCATGCCTCCCGTTAGGTGGAATTGGAGTCTACGCCCCTCGACTCTTGCCCTCCCCAATCTCGCTCGCTCACACGGCCGCCGCCCGCGAGGAGCCCAGGTCCGCGCCGCCACTCCACCCCCTTCGTGCGTCCCCTCTGCCGCACTCGTCGCGGTTTGCTCGAGCTCCCCCATGGACGAGATGGTGGAGGAGACCGCCCGGCGGCAGCGCTCTCTCTTCCTTTCGTGACGACGGTGACCCATCTTCTTCCTTAGGGCCGGCGGCGCACCACTGTTCCCTCCCTCCTTCGCCAGCAAGCCGCACCGCCCTCCTTGCTTCATCCGCTAACAAGTCGTGCTGCCCTCCCCTACCTCCTCCATCAGCGAGCGTCTTCTTGTGCCTCCCTTTTGCAATTCCATGGTTGCGTGCATCCAAACAGGAAATCAAATTTGACGCTTCAGACGATTCCAAAATTCAATGCAATAGCCATCCAAACAATAGAATTGCATTGTAGCCCAATACAATGCCATGGCTGATTTGGTATTCGAACCAATTCAATGCCAAGCACTTCAATGTCGACATCCAAACACAGCCTAGGCGTTTTTCATTAATCAGGTACCCAACGTGCCCACACCGTTGGTCAGCACTCATTTGCGCTTTTTTTAGACCACGTCTAAAAGCGTTTTTCATTAAGCGAAAGAAAGAAGTTTGTTAATACAAGAGACGAGGGGACGGCAACCCGTGGTTACCGAGGCCCATCCGACACCAACTTGCACACGGTTGTGATTACAAATAAACAATTTGCAACTAAAGAGGCGACACGCCAAATCCTACACCTCATCTTCCAACCCGGTCAGGTCAAGATCCATGGTTTGCTTGGTCGACACGATCGTTCAAAAGAATTTGCAGCCACTGCTCCTTCTTCTCCGATATGCTGCAGATGGCGTTCTTGAACTTGCTTTTAAACTCCGAGTCGACAACATCTTTAATGCCTAGCTTCCTCAACAACATGTTTTGGGTCTGCTTGGTCCGCCTCGTTGACTTCAACAGCCGCGACCTCTCGAGAAGTAGTGTCTGCAACAGCAAGGAAACCAAGACCTTTTTCTCTTCCTCGACTATAGTAATGGTGGCAGCAGCATCGACATCCCAACAGTCGGGCTATCAAAAGCAGTGAGAGGCCATCACTCGGCCCTGGATCTCAAGCTCTAGAGCGAGTAAAGGCCTCGGTGAAGCTTGGTCCGAGCCAAAATTGTGTGGGCCAGAAAGGCACAGGTCCACCACCTGGTCCGCCTCCTACACGACTTGGTTGAGAACCGCCATAGGTCACTTGATCAAACATACCTCCACCTCAACTAACATGGGGTCAGTGCCGGCCCAACGATTTTGTGGACCCTCCGGCGAAGTCAGAGCGAAGGCCCCTCTATACTATTATATATCGATGTGGTCACATAATAAATATATTATAATATAGCATGTCTTTAATTATTGAGAAACAATATACACAAAAAACTAAACATTGTACTTGTACTTGCACAACTAATATGATTACCTTAAAAAAGAATATATATCCATCTCTTCTCATGAAAATACTTTTAAGCTAGGCATTTCTTAATGCAAAATTATCGAGTAAACATTGAGATCAAGAGTGTCCGCAATATCCTTCTCGATGGCGCATATGGACAAGCCATTTAAATTGAATTTTAGGTTGAGAGGAAGGTCAAATTTTCATTCGTTGTAGCATCAACTTTTTTTTTTTTTTCTAGAACACGCCGTTGCGTGTTTTTTCATTAAAGCGAGAACAAAGTTCAAACAATAAAGATGCCACGGTAACCAAAGTTACCGAGGCGGAACCTAACAACCATTGGATACAACAGCGGGGGATTACATTAGGACTAGCTTGCGACAAGATGACCGCCCGAGAGGCGGGGCTAGGCGACTTCCTCGGCGAGGCCATCGGTGTTGAGGTCCAAGGCGGAGAGGTCAAGCCGCTCCCCAAGAAGCATCTCGAAACCTGCGCCGCCGCCGGTGGCATACCACCCCTAAAGGCGGCCTTGACCATCTCCTCTCTACGGCAATTGGGCCTCCCCCTTCCGGGCACTTCCTCGCCCAACTTCGAGCAAGAGCTTCACGAGCCTGCAAGGTCACATTTGCGACCCTTGGCCGCGACTTGATCTGGTCACTACGACACAACGTATGCGTGGAGGCTGGGTCGGCGACCAGACGCGAGACGCTGGGCCCGTCTTGATAAGGGGCGATGCAAGTGGCACGCACACAAATCCTCGATCTCTTCTTATGCCGAGGCGCCAAGGTCGGCAAGGCGGTGGGAGCATTGTCTTTTGAAGACACCAAAGGCGGTTCGAGGAGCAAATGGCACGTCTCGCATCGATGGGGCTTCCTCGAAGGTCGGCGACGGCCGGAAGGGCGCGTACTCCCCGCCGCCCGTCCGTCAGCCCGTCTGGGCGTCGAACTCCTCAAAGATCCCCTAAGGTGATGGGTGCCCGATCGACACTTCCACGGGCTCAAAAGAGGTGGACGAAGCGTCAGCGGAGGCCGTGGAGCTCGTCGAGCATCGGGTCAGCCCGGTTGGAGTACCGCGCCCCGCCAGGCCCGACACAAGCGGGTCGGTGTCGATGTAGGCGGGGGTCGTGGTGGTGGCTTCCTTTGGTGGTGGGCGAGGATGGTGGTGTCGGCGGTGGCGTCGGGTCGTCCGATGGCGGCGTGGTGTGGCGGCGTCCACGGGAAGGGCATCCGCTTCCTTGTTCGAGGCCAGCGGGACGGCGGGGCTGAGCCTTTACTTGCGCGCCGGCGGCCACGAGTGCATGCCCTCGCCGCGATGGCGAGCCCTCGGCAATGAAGGCAACACGCGTCGGGAGTGGCGGTGGGGCGGCGGCGTGGTCGTCTGGCTAAGCGATTAAAAGCGCCCCACAAGCTCCGGCGGGGCGAAGCGGCGGCGTCGTGGCGGCGCATCAGCGAGCGGCGGGGCGGCAACGGCGACGCCAAGACAGCTGGAACCCATCAACGTCGACGTTGGGCTCTTGGGACATGTCCCTCGGGCCCCAGCGAAGGCGTCGCGGATCCTCGGTGCCGATTCGGGACCAAGGCGGTGCCGCACCCGGCACCAGCGTCGCCGGCGAGCGGAGCGCCGCGCGACGCGCCTACGCCCGGCGGCGCCTCACTCCTCCCCGCGGTGCTGGCGTAGTGCGCCCCCTCTACGACGCCTTAGCCCGCGCCGGCGGGGGCTGCGCCGCGGAGGGAGGTGGCTCGCGAGCCTTGTGGGGCGATCAAGGTACGATGGGCGGGCGGGGCGCGCGGGACAAGCTCATCGTCCACCAGTTTGTATCGTCGGGGTCCTTCCAACGCTAGAACTTGCCCCTACCGGACGACCAGCGGGGGAGAGGGGAGTGGCATCTGCGGGGGAGAGGAGGGCGACAGCGCGTGCCGGCGCACCTCCTTCCCGCCATCCCCGCACCCTTCTTCGTCGTCGGCGAGGTCCTCGATGGTGCCCTCTGCCACCAAAGTGCGACCACACTACCGGTGCCATGGCGGTAGCAGACGTTAGGGCGGCGCCACGGACCGCCGGCCACCAAAGTCGATGGAGGTGGCATGAAGGCCCCCTGGGCACTCCACGGGAATTACGTCGGCATGGCTGCGCCCCACCGGAGGTTTGACGACGGGGCGGAGGTCGGGGGTGCGGTCCTCCGGCGGCGGCTGCGAACCTCCCGGACTTGGGGCGCGGCCCGGCGGCCACGTGGGGTGACCGGCGGCGGGAGGCCGACGGCCGCCGGGCCGGCAGCCGGAGGTCCGCCCGATCGTCCACGGGCGCGGGTCGATGTCGTGGGCGGGGTGGAGCGCGGGCCCGGGCGGAGGCGGCGCGACGGGCCGGGACGACGGAGGCCGCCGACTCCGGCGGGAGGGGGGCGGGCTCGTCGGATCGACCCCGGCAAAGCGGATCACCCCGGCCCGGCGGCGTGGAGGGGCGGCGGTCGGCGATGGCGGGCGCGATGGGGCTGCGGCCCCAGCGTCGAGCGGGCGCGTCCGTGGTCGGGGAAGGGGCGGCGAAGGTGGCGGGGAGGGCGGGTAGATGGGAGGAGCGGGAGGGGGTAGGTGAGGGCCAAGGAGGGGGGCGGGCGCCGGGGGCTGGGAGGCCACCGCCGGCCGAGTGCGTCGTCGCCCGGGGGAGTAACGGTCGGGAGAAGCTATCTCATTACTCAAAAACAAGATATGCTATTCTTTGTAGCATCAACTTGATCACTTAAATTTTCATAAACTTGATGTTCCTCTTCTTGTTCAATAACAGCGCTTCTACTTGTATAGGGTTATCATGAGGCACACCACTACTACTGCCGGGCCGTGTGTGTTTTTGTTTAGAGTTTTGGCCGTGTTGGCCAAGTTGTCGCAGAACCCGTGTTGATGTCCCAATCCAACCCGGCGAGTTTTAGTTTCTTTCTTTTTCTTTTGGTGTTTGTTTTGTTGTAACTTGTGTCTTCCGACGTCTCCTTCTTTTTAATATAGTGGGCAGCTCTCCTTCTTAGGTTCGTTCAAAAAAAATGAGGCACACCACTACTTGAACGTGAAAAAAACTTATCTAAAGCACCTTGTTGTGATTGAACAAACAACTCTTCTTATCTTTTTATATTTTGTTTTTAGAGCAACTCCAACCCACCTCTCAATTGAGCCCCTACCCTAAATTCTGGGGACTTTTGACAAAAAAAATCAACTCCAATGGAATCCCTTAACGCGGCTTTAAATTTTAACAAACCTCAAATTTTAGTTTGAACCTCCTAGATCTGGCTGGCCCCTACTCCCGTGGGTCCCACATTTTTCTTCCGTCATTCTGTCCACCCGCCGCCGCCGCCGGCGCGCTACTCCGGATCTTCTCCACCCGTCGGCGCACCCCACCGCCGTCGCCTCCCCGCGCCGCCACATCGCCCATCAGCGAGTCGGAGACGCCGTCGCCGCAGAGCGAGTGCTGCAACGGCCTCGGCGCGTTCCTCATCAGCTCCAGCTCCGGTGCGGCGGAGGGCGACGACCACACGCTGTGGTGCCTGTGCCCGGCCATCCTCAGCGACGTGAACAAGATGCTGCCCAAGCCCGTGGACCCCGTCCGCATGATGTACCTGCCCATCGCCTGCAGCGTCGTCCTGCCACCACAGGTCCTCTACATCTGCTTGAGTGAGTCCTCTTCTTCTCTCCTCGATCGATCGATTCTTCCATGGCTGGCTGTTGCATGCATGACTCCATGGACGAGCATTATGTAACTGACCGTTGCATTGCATGATGTTGTGCTGCCATGGATGGATGCAGCTGGGCAGCAAAGCCCGACACTCGTCGGCCGCGTTCCTGACGTCTGGGAGAAGCCGAATTCAGGCAAGGAATACTAGTTCTTCTTCAAGATTTAACAGCTTGCTTTTTCAGTTCATGCTTCACATTATATATTATTGTTCTTGGAAGTAGATGTCTCCTGATCTTGTCTTCTCTGTTGCATATATGCAGCCGTGTCGCCTTGATGAGCAATTTGAATATGAATGGATGGAGGCCGGTCACGAATGATTCAGCCAGCATCATATACAGTTTATACAAGTATTATGTTGGCCACCACTGAATTATGGCTCTATGTGCCTCTAAATTTATAGCTCTGAATGTATGAATCTATGATTTGGCATATCAATAAATCTGTGATTTTCTGAATTATGTTGGGCACCTTTGATTTGTGTGTGTGGCTGTCAAATTTCTGAATGGATGGTGGTCGGTTGTATGTTACTAAATGTTGAAGCATCAGGAGCTCTTGGTTTCTGAATGTATATGCACCTAAATTATGGCTGTCAAATTTCTCTCTGATTCTGTTACTTTGTTTGATCAATTATAGCTCAGCTAAGCATTTGCTGTAGCAGTGTGGTTTGAACAAAGCTTTTTCGCAGAGTATTAAAAGGACATTCGGTAGTACTCCTGCTGTTCTGAATGGACTCAACAGACTGAATGGACATTCAGTAGTACATTCAGTCAATTCAGAGTACTCCTGCTGTTCTGAATCTGATGGTTCAGCCATATATTAGGTTGCCATTTAACTGACAAAAAACTGCTCCTTTGGCACTTACCATTCTCAAAACAGAAAGAGGGACACTCATAACAGGAACTGGAGCTCAACTTTTGAGTGAGCTGCAAATGTCATTTTAACAGTGGGGGCAAATCAGCATTGAACCATCCATGCTAAAATTTTGTGCTCCAAAGTTTCGGACAACAACATGGTCTGAAATGTCAGACTGGGACCCATAATTTCCACTGCAAGACACTAAAAAAGTTCAAATTCTACAGACCCATAATATGCTCTCCCATGATCCTTTGGCACTTACCATTCACAAATAAGAGGAATCATTCACAAATGACATTCAGTAGTTGGCAGGGTGCAGAGTTGTCAGTACAGAATATATCAGGTACAGAACATTAAGTAGCATGACTCGATTTCAGTATAAAAACATTCCAATAACATTCAGTACAAAACATGACTGAATAATTTGGTCAGTTACTGAATGTTCAGTAATGATCTTGCACAAACATATCAGCAATGATCTTGCACAAGACACAAGTTCTACCTCAGGAAACCTCAACGTAGTTGCATATAATTTGGTAAAAGCTACCTCTACCTGTGCTTGCAAGTTTCAAGTTTGCAAAAAGCAAACTACTGTTATGTCTGAATGCTTGCTTGGACTGGAATGCAGATCAGTACAACATTAGTCTACAGATTTCCCATAAAGCAGTAGCACCAAAAAAATAGGAAAAGAAGATAAGAAGAGATGATCTGTTATGTGCACTGCTGACTGCATCAGACTCTCAGAGGAAGAGAACTGACCAAAAGAAACTAGCCAAACAAATGTGAAATTTTACTCTTTTGATAAATGTGTACCGCGGGATGAGTATGTATAGCCAAACCTTCAGTTTCAAGCATGTTAGTGAGCCTTGTACCTTGTTCTTGGCTACAAGGCAGGCATGTGAGGCTACAAGGCACACCTGGACACAGACAGCCATGAAGCTGAGTGCTGCAAGTGCAAACGTTTCAGGCAAGGTTGTGAACAAAAACTGAAGCCTTGAGCATTGGCAGCGTCCAACTTGGCTCTGATTCTTGTCACCGAGAAGGTGAGTATGAACGCGTAGAACGCAAGTGCCGAGCATATCAGCAGCAAGTAGAACCTGCAGTTTCTCTGCCGAAGGAAGGTGAGTATGAACGCGTAGAACGCAAGTGCTCCCCTATGGCCGGCAGCGCGTCTCCACTCTGCTATACTCAGTCGGCCGTCCTCCGGCGAGGCGTCACGAGTGGCAGGCGTCGAGGGTTCAGGTGGAGGCGGCGCTGGGCAGAGGAAGTGGAGGCAGAGGCGGCGCTGGGCGCTGGGCAGAGGAAGTGGAGGCAGAGGCGGCGCTGGGCGGAGGAGGTGGAGCACCTGTGGCGGCGGGCAGAAGGGTGCCGGCCGGCCGGGATGGCGGCGGGCAGAAGGAACGCCGGCGAGCGGACGTCGCGTGGGGGTGATTTCGAGCGACGAGAATTGTTTTAGGGGCAGAGTTATCGGGAACGGCTGGAGTTGAGCCGGAACTCTGGCCCACAAAATTTACAGGCGCTACCCCCCGAGATAGAAAAATAAGTCTTGATTTGAGTGTTGGGGAGTGGAGTTGCTCACCTAACAAATGTTTCTTAGGCGGCATTTTAAAATTCGAACACCTAAATTAGAAAACAAGAACTTGATTACTGAACTGCATGCTGTAGCAACTAGCAAAAAACGATAGCGTCGATAAAACAAGAACTTGATTACTGAACTGCTGGCTGTAGCAACTAACAAAGAACGATAGCGTCGATAGGAATTAGGAATAGATGGAAATACCTTCGTCGTTCTGCTCGCGAGGCCCAGTTGATCGCGGACGGTCAGCAGATGGTGGCGGCGCGATTGCGAGGCCCAGACCATCTGCTTGCGACGTTGACGGAAGAGGAAGTGACGGACTCAACTCTCACACGCGGCTCCTTTCTGCGGCAGACGGAGCAAAAGGAAAACGAAGTCACGCACGCCACGCCACGCAGCTGCTCTCCTTTTTTTTTTTTTTTTTTTTTGAAGAAGAAGATGCTCTCCTTCTTTCTTGGGCGGGCACCAGCATGGTATTTTTTGGGGCCAAGACTGCTACCTGGATACCTGGGCTCGGGCCCCCCTTTGGCATGGGGCCGAACCTGCATAGGGCCGGCACTGCATGGGGTCGAAATCCCGAAGCGGAACCTCTAGACAACAATGTACTGCGAGATCAGGCTCTGGGTGCACCGCGTGTTGTGTGGTCGACTGCTTCACACGATGAGCCGTTACGGCCTTGTCCTTGCAAGTCCTGAGGCGTCACAGGCTCACAGCCTCCCAGCGATCCCCAGGATAGTTGAGAGGCACCTTGCCAATTGCCACCCCCAACGGGGCGCCGCGAGGTTGGTCGTCGATGTCGAAGGTTGGTCGTCGCCTTAGGCACGTCCCCACGAGCAGGGCCAAATGGTCACGGCGTGAGGTTGGGGAGGGGCGGACCCTAGCTCAGCCGTGGCAGCAGGCACTGGTAGGTGCTGGTCCGAGTACAAACCAGGGACAGCGACGCTGCTAGCAGGCTGCTGACCTTCATGCGTTGAGACGGTGGCGACGCCGGCCGGGTGGGCAACAGATGGGTGCAGGTGAGGTCTGTGGCAGGTAGTGGTAGTGGCAGCGACTGGGACTGGCGGTACCAGCGAGGATGCCATGGGCGCAGGGGGTGCTGTTGGTGGCCTACATGGTTGGAGTTTGGGTCAGGGTGTTGTTGATCTGATTGTGGACAACATTCCAAGTTGTATTTGTACTTTGGTCGCCAATGATTTGGTATCGTTTTATGAGTAACGAAGATCTCTTCTATGTTAAAAAAAAAAAAGAGACTAGCTGACATGTTATCTTCTACCACTAAAAGCCAGTCTCAATAGTGAGTTTGACGGTGTAATACATCTCTAATATAATGATAAAAGATAATAATTTCCAATAGGCCTATCTTGGATCTAGTAGATAATACGGTGTACAAAAATAACACAATTTAAAATCATATAGCTGGGTACTTTAATAATTTTTTTGAAGAAAAACAGGAGGGGTTTGACCCCCTACTGTGCCTTTTAGGGTACTTTAATAATGAGTACATGCATTACAACTTCTCAATCGAGATAGGCCTTACACTTGACAAACTAGGATTTGGTACACAAAATAATAACCTCAATCCGAGACATGCTTGACCTTAGGTTTGCCCGATTTAATTTGGCAACCCATCCAAATCCATCCAGCAAGGGGTGTATGGAAAACAACTTTTCAAATACACTTCAATATCAAAATTATTTAGTGGCAACAATTTGCCCAAGTCTTCGAGTCTAGAGCTACTCAAATGATACGCGAATACTCTTGATGATGATCCTTCGAAGAAGACGATCTCTTTGTAGGGATGGAATGCAAGGATACGAAATTTAGAAAATGCGTGGCACTCTTCATCTACTCTCTCATCAGTGGGTAGAATAACAGTATCATCATCAGAGTTCCATTCGAATTCTTGTTCCACTTGGGCTTCTTTTTTGTCTTCGCTCTCATCGCCACCTTCGCTCTCATCGTCATAGGTCCTATTTGGTAAGTCGATCCAGGGTCCACGGTCACAGCTTAGATATGGAGGAAACACAGGGCCCCAATCGCTGTCGTGTCTCAGTTTCCAGTCAGCCTGATCATCGCTCGTTTCGTCAAGGATCCAGACCCGCAGGCGGCGGTACTTGTCATCAAGTAATGCATAGTAAATCCCCTCCTTAGACCTTCCTAGAACAAAGTTTTCACCTTGGAAACCGCTTGGGTTTTTTATTACTCTGTACGAGCTATTTGACAAGGATATCCTGCACAGTGATTGAAGAAAGACGTAAGAGTTTCGCACAAAATAAAATAATAATAAAGTGAGGCAGCACATACACATACCTCATGATGAAGTCAGTTTGGCAGTGAACATAGAGGGCGCCACGCCAGTATTCAGCTGTAATCCATTCGCCCAGTGCAACAGATCCTCGATCCAGTTGCATGTCAGCGAGTGTTCCCGCAGCCTCACCTTGTCGAATAAACGACTTCTCCTCCCACAGCCCCGTCGTGGACGAGAAGACACTGAGGATCCACGGTGACGGTGGCCATTCTGAATGCAACAAGGCACTCTCAAGCGTAGCTTGGGGAGGAAATGAGCCTGTCTTGGGGATCAAGAACACCTCGAAGTGCGATGAAATCGTAGGGTCAAATGCTAGGTACTCATATTCGGGGACATACGGATAGCGTCGAGCCGGGCGTTGGGGCAACGTGGCGTAGTCACCGGTGGCAGGATTGTACACCCAGTCGAAGAGCAGGAGGAGGCCGTTGCAGTGATCCCGGACGACACCGCGAGGCATGTCGTAGCAGTCGTCCAAGTCGACGGAAGGGCGGGCGAAGAACTTGGCGTACTCAAACTCGTCGCTGTAGCTGATAACGAGGCCAGCCAGCGACTGCGGGAGGAGATCCATGCGCAGGATGCCGTGTTCGTCGATGAGCGCGCGCCACCAGGTGCAGACGCAGCGGGAAGCAGCGACACTTCGAGGCGGCAGGCGGATGAGGATGTCCGCGAGCACGTCGTCAGGGAGCAGGCGCGCCAAGTCCACCTCCCGCGAGCATGCCATCATCATCATCGATTCTTCCTTTCCGCCGTTCCGTGAGCAAGCAGGGCGACTTTTTATTAAGGACGCGCCGCCGGGTGGGTCCGAATCGATCTCTGTATCTCTTCGACACCTAATCCCTGCTAACCTCCCGTCAGGGTCCGAATCGGACTCAAATGATATCGTCCCCCGCGTCCCAGTGTCCCACTCGTTTCCGCGGCAGCCCGGCGGCGGCGGCAAGTCCTGCGGCCGGGCCCTGCGACGGCCCGGTACTCTGGCGACGGCGTCGCCGGTGTGGCGGCTCGTGCACTGCGGCTGCAGCCTTGGCGGCGAAGCCTGACCTTGCGGCGGCGGCATCCACGGCGGGTGCGCGCACCGCAGCCTGTGCCCACAGCTGCCTGCGCGCCGTCGCCGTCCCCATCCCCGCCCCCTCACCGCCCCTTCCTTCCTCCCTCTCTCCCGGCGGTGTCGGCCGGGCCGGCGGCGCAGGCCCCCACTGACGGGCCGCTCCGCGTAGCTGCCTCCCGCCACCGCGCGGTGTGGGCAAGCCCCGCTGGTTGCCGCACGAACAGGCCCCGGCGCCTCCCGACACAAGGACCGTATTATATCTGACATTGCTTTGAAATGTATGGATGTACTGTAACCATTTCAGTTCAATGTGGTGCTGTCTTCTGTTTTGCAGATTGGAGGTGGCCTATTGTGGATGTGACCATCTCATTTGCTAGGAAGAAGAATCCATGGAGCTTGTTGCTGTGAATGAAATTTTATTTTATAGTATAATCGATTTGATTGGCTGGACTCTGGGAGTAAGCTCGGATCACTATTTTCAATACTTTGTTCGTGCAGGTAGAAAGAACGAGATCGATTTGTTATAAAGCTGTGTTTATGCATTATTCTTACTGCCAACTGTTCAGAACTTCAATCGCATCAATTATCACATACTCCCTTGTTATAAAGGGATGGTATTAGAAGTCGTTTAGGACTTCTAATACCATCCCGGTATTATAAGGGAGTATAAGGAACTCATAGGAACCTGCAAGCTTAGGCTTTAGCACTTGTTTTTTGGCTGTCCTGGTATTCTTTTTTTGCACTTCTGCTTTGATTTCTTACTTTGACTCCATGCGCGCATGAAAAAGTTCGTGGTCCTCACTGTCTCTGAATGCATCCCTGTTAGAGGTAGCATCAGACTGCATAAACCCAAATGCACATGCCTCAATGCATTAGTCTGACTGTACAAACCCAATGTCATTTAGACTAACAGATCATAGTGCATAAACCCAATATTTTAACTCGTGAGATTTCATATGTGAAGAGAGCATGTCACAGCTTCACCTTGCCAAACGAGTATCACCTCGAATTTACAACTAAGTATGTTTCTTCCCTCGGGTTTCTTTGTAAGCAGGTAAAGAGTGAACACATGGAAAATGTTGTTGGTGGAGTATTCTGCCATATGTTTCTGAAGATACCTGCCTGCATAAATTTTGAATGTTACTAAATGCAGGAAAATATTTGTTGAATGTTACCAATCTAGCTTGTGGGATTTTCAATGAAGGTGAGGTAGGTTTTCTTTGGACATCTATAGAGGCATGTTTCATGTTTCAAATTTCTTGTTTATCTTATCTGTAACTATAATGGCATTCTACTTTTTTTTTTTTTGTTTGACGCATTATAGGCCTTGAAGTTTATTAAGTTTACTGCAGTTTCAATAATGTATCATCTTCATGAGGTGGTGTTGGTCATTATGCTTTGCTCAATTACCTTATTTCCCTGTATCCCCGTATAACAAATAAAGGTGGAGGATGCAAGTAGCAGTCTAAGTTTGGTTGTATATTGTTTCCTTTGTATCAGACATTTTGAATGTTTCAATTCCTGTTATCTATGTGTGCACTGGCCAGATAATGATCGGCCTGCTAAATAAATTCCAGGTTTAATTTCAACTATATTTTCTGTCAATATAGACCATATTCAGTTGGTTTGCATGGATTGCCTGTCTATTAGCCTTTTGGTTTGCATGGATTGCATGTCTATAAGCCCATTATCAGTTCTTGCTGCTTCATCAGGCCCTGTTCAATCAATGCTTCAAGTGTTGCAACGTAAGTGGGATAACATGCATCTTTGGTTTTGATTTCAGATAGAATATTATGCACTTATCTGCATCTAAGAGACTAAGAATACATACATAGAAAAAAAAGGACACATATTTAAGATGCTCTGTAACTGTTATATATATCTGCACATGAAACTGGAACATTGCTATTTAAATTGGACTGCCTTTTTATTTGCAAGAACATGATTGTATTGTTCGTACATCAGTGTACTGGTATGGAGTTGTAAAGTTTAGTCGCTACCGTCAGGACTCTATAGAAGTAATTAATGATTGATAATAAGGCAAGCATACCATAGGAAATGTAATGTCCATGAAAACTGGTGTAACAGTGGGTTTTCAAAAAAGAAAAGAAAAACTTTCTTTAGGACATATAATTTGCATATTCTGGATTCTTGATATAGTATCAGTTGAATCTTATCTGGTATAAGATAACATCCAGTTTTGCAAGTAATTTTTTTTTTGAAATGTCAGGTTGTTATTGGCCATGTTTTTTATTTACTAATATTATAACATAATTTTTTCAAAATCATTTCATGATAGACACCATTTTGGTTTAATTTATGCTTTCTACATGTACCTTATTTTAGCCCTGTATCCTAATAATTTATTAAAATATGAGACAAATAGCATTTTAAAAATCATACAAGTAAGTAATAAACTCTAAAACTATTAAAATAATTTACTATTCTAATTCCTAATAATACTATGTGTGCAATGGCCCACAATGACCACCCTTTGCTAAATAAATTCCAGGTTTAATTTCAACTATATTTTAAGATGAATGCACCATATTCTTTTGGTTTGCATGGATTGCGTTGTCTATTAGGACTTTTTTGGTTTGCAGTGGCCAACATGTCTATAAACCCAACAAGTTTCTTGCCAACCAATCCCCATCAGGCCCTGTTCAATCCGCTTCTATTTTGTTGCAACACTCACGACGGATAACATGCATCTTTGGTTTTGCGAGCAGATAGAATATTATGCACTTATCTGCATCTAAGAGACTAAGAATACATACATAGAAAAAAAAAAAACACATATTTAAGATGCTCTGTAACTGTTATATATATCTGCACATGAAACTGGAACATTGCTATTTAAATTGGACTGCCTTTTTTTTGCAAAAACATGATTGTATTGTTCGTACATCAGTGTACTGGTACCATCTTGTAAAGTTTAGTCGCTACCGTCAGGACTCTATAGAAAAATTAATGATTGATAATTTGGCAAGCATAAATATAGGAAATGTAATGTCCATGAAAACTAGTGTAACGAGTGGGTTGCCAAAAAATCAAAAGAAAAAAAAACTCAAGAAATAGGAGTTATAATTTGCATATTCTGGATCATTTGATATAGTATCAGTTGAATCTTGATGAAGGTATAAGATAACATCCAGTTTTGTTCAAGTAATCTTTATTTGAAATGTCACGATGCCTATTGGAATCATGTTTTTCTTTCTAATATTAAACAGTGTATGATTTTTCAAAATGGAGTTAAAGCTATAGACACCATTTTGGGGTTGTTTAATTTCAGGGTATATGTGACCCGGAAGGAAGCATTAAGGTGGGCATTATACTAATAAAACATTAAAAATCAATGAGATGAAATGGCGCCGTTGATAAAAACTATTCAATAAACTTAACGTTCATAAACTCTAAAAAACTTCAGTTTTAAAATAATTTACTATCTAACCGTCCAATAACACGTTTCTAAAAAAATTCTAGGCCCACACCGGACCACCCATCTGTCTACGGCCTCCCGGCAATGAATGGCAGAGGGGTCGTCCCTATGGGGAGCGGTAGATGGCCAGCCCGAACGTTGAACGGCACACGGACACCTGGATGGTTAGGAAATTGGACGGCAGAACGTAACAACAAGTTTCTGGGTGTTTGATACACGTTTCTCTTTTTCCTCCAGAGTTCTTGTTGACGGCAGTCGGAGTTTAGGAAAGTAGGAATTGAATTAAATCGAAAGCTTAGTTTCTCTGACACGAACTCCTTTTCCACCTTATTTATATTAGCCGGAGGATGGATGATTTTTTCTGGAAAAATACACATTAATCGTGGTAGAAATTGCAATCGGGCACTCCTATCCTGATCTGTCTAGATATGAACAAGGCTACTCATTACTATCTCACCAATTAAAAACCAGCCAAGGTTAGATCTGATTGTTGTTACCGTAGTATTGTTCATCATGCTATTTCTTCAGTCTGAAAGTGTGTCAATGCAATTTTCTAAATTATGCAATATCCGAGTAACGCTTACAAGTAAAAAAAAGCCTACTATAAATCATTTTCAACATAAATATGAAAAACTTGCATATAAAGCCATTGCCAATGATGTTCTTTGAAAATTGAACATCATATATCTATCTTCGTGCATTATCTACAATCGCTCATTATTTTTATTTCATCCAGACGCAAATCATTTTTTAAATATAATTATAAAAACAAATAAAACACCTAAAAACATACTTTTGAAACATTCATATGGAGCCATTGCACGCAACATGTGCAAAACATAGAGATCGACTTTTGAAACATCCGAGGAACACATTTGAAACATAAGTTTGAAAACCAATAAACACTTGAAACATGTGTGTGGGTGGTTGCCGAAGCGAACAGTTTGGATTGTGTGTGTGGGTGGGTGGGGGGACGTCCGGACGTTGTAATCAAACAGTTCTGCTTGACTTAACAGCCATCACACCTTGATGAGCACATTCTACATTTCAACAACTGCTGATCACCAGGAGACGAGAGTAAACAGAGACCACTGTCCAATATACAATGTACGGACCAAACTGAACACGAGCTGTGAAGGCTTGTACAAACTTATGTTCGCCTGTCACCGACTAACAAGTATATGACTTTATATTCACGATTACATCTCCCTTTGCTACTCGCCGTCATGCACGGCGGCGCCTCGTGCTGGCTTTCCGTCACCGTCCTCCACTTTGGCGATGGCAGACTCGGCGGCGAGCGCCTTGGCCGTGTCGTAGGACGCGTGCAGGCCGACGAAGAGGTAGTACACCAGCAGCGCGGCCGTCCAGTAGCCGAACCGCATGAACGACTTGGAGTCGATGGAGCCCAGGAGGAAGACGTTGATGGCGATGGACGCCGACGGCAGCCACGGCACCAGCGGCACGCCCCACAGCTTGGGCGCCCTGGCCTGCGGCACGAACGCCCACAGGCACACCGTGGACGCGAACCACGCGGGCACCGTCACCGCGTAAGGGAACCCACCCGCCCACGTCCACGCCCCAGCACGTCGCCGTCGCCACCGACGTGGCCAGGATGGCGACGATGCACGCCACCAGCTTGTTCCGGTTGGTGACCGTGGTCTCCCCGGCGACGTAGTAGCGGCGGACCAGCAGCGCGACGGCGACGAGCATGAAGATGAAGAGCGTGGAGATGGAGAGCAGGTTGGACAGGATGTTGAGGTCGGTGAAGAAGGCGATGATGGCGGTGGCGACGAGCATGACGACGGTGGCGTTGACGGGCGTCCCCGTGCGCGGGTGCACCTGCGCGAGCCACGGCGGCATCATGTGCGTCCGGGCGATGTGCGTGAGGTACCGCGCCTGGCCGACGGCGCTGACCAGCAGCACGGTGGTCATCCCCTTGAGCGCGCCGAAGGCGACGATGTACTTGGCCCAGTCCATGCCCCTGGCCTCGAAGGCGACGGAGAAGGGCGCGTCGGGGTCGATGGACCCGTAGGGCTGCATCAGGCAGAGCGTGACGGCGAGCACGCAGTAGAGCGCGGTGGTGAGCGTCATGGCGCTCACGAGCCCGATGGGGATGTCGCGCGCCGGGTTCTTGGTCTCCTCCGCCATGGTGCTCACGGCGTCGAAGCCGATGTAGGCGAAGAAGAGCACGGCGGACGCCGAGAAGATGCCGCGGACGCCGAAGGGCATGAAGTCCCGCATGTTGGCGGCGTCGGCCTTGGTGAGCCCGGCCACGATGATGAAGATGATCACGGCGATGTGGACGATGGAGAGGATGTAGTTGAAGCGGGAGGTGCCCTTGGTGCTGGCCACGGATAAGATGCAGACGAGCGCGATGACCACCACGGCGATGGGGTCCAGCTCCGAGTAGTTTGGGTCGAGCCCCGACGCGTGGATGCGGAAGTCGCTGGGCTTGTGGTTGAGCAGCGTGGCGAAGTAGGACGTCCAGGCGCGCGCCACGGCCGCGCCGCCGATGCAGTACTCCAGCAGGATGTTGCCCGCCGCCACGAACGCCATGAAGTCGCCCAGCTCCACGCGCAAGTAGGCGAACGATCCACCTGCCATTCCACACCAACGCACGCATTGTAACTGCATGGTTCTTCACACTGGAAACAAAGAATTCACATCACAGGCTTGCTAAACTATTGTGCTGTTTTCTCATGGAGTAAAAGAGGTGATTTTTTTTTCTAACCAAGAGTAAGATCATGATTAATTTCTAGATGGCGACCGATATACCATCTATACTGGTCAAACATTTTTGCATAGTTTTCATGTAACGATGCACGGCCCACACTGAATTTTGGGGTTCTGAGGATTGCAACAGTGGTTTTTTTTTTTTTTTTTTTGGGACTTGTTGGAAAATCTGGGGTTCTGAAGATTGCCAAGTCAACCAGACAACCACAACATGCTAGCGAAAAGTGTTTTATGTACTGGTGAACTTCTTTTTAGAATTTAGTTCACCTAATGACACGCCAGTTGAAATGAAAGGATTCCAGGATTAATAGCCTGAAGTCAGTACACTAATGCTACTGACGCAGAAAATAATACTGCTGATGAACGATACAGCCGCCAAGTCAACCAAATGCGGTAACTGTCTAGTCTTTCTGCTTCCAGAAACACTATCGTCTAGTCAAAGTAGAGAATTTTCAGCAAACAATCAGCAACCATTTGATCGATCGGTTCATTCCATTCGACTGTGACTTGCTGATGTGAAGTCTGAACTGTCCTTTACTTCAAGGAGACTGTTCAGAGTATACTAGTATAACACTTCGACAGCTAAAACTAATTTTCCAAGCAGAGAGAGGATAAAAGGGCTCTCTACCTAACACCTGGATAAGAGATAAGGGTGTTGAAAAATTGAGTTATTTTAGAGATGAGTTGACACCAAATTTAGTAACATCATTCATTCCGAGCAATTACACAAAAATGATTGTAACTTTCTAAGTGGCAATTCAGGTGCTAGGGACCTTGAACACACCCAAATTTTGTTTAATATCTCAAAAAAAAAAAAAAGTTCAGGTGTTGCTACAGTAATTCTGGAAATAAAACGTCTTTAGCTTGGTTTGAAAGAGTTTTCGTATGAGGGAGATCTTAAATGAAATCTGCCCATGTGAGGTGAGTCTCAGAGTCTCAGTACTCTGAGTTTGATATGCTGGATAGGAACACGAAGATACTAAAGAAAGCTACAGCTGCTCGAGACCATTGACCAATCACGATAGAAAATTAAACGAACAGGTTGTCAGTTCATTTTAGACGACTAGTAAACGCTACCACACTGTACTGGCAGTGACATTGTTGTCGTATTATATTGCTCCGAGAGAGATGAATTCGATTTAACCCCGGCTATGTTTATAGAAAACTAACGAACGAAGTCATACCAATTTTGATGATTGGAGAGACGAGGTTCAACTTAATTAGCTACTGGCTTCATGAATCATGACTAATGGTTTCGACTATTAAAGAAACAGTTTATGATATGATGACCATAATCATGGCCAGCCAACCTTTGAAAATCTTCCATATTGGTTCCTCAGAATCGTTCTATCTTACTACAGCTCCCTGTTTGGACACTTTTTTGAAAGAGGTATTAAGAAAGAATCTTTTAGGAAAAAAATATTTTTTTGAGGAAAATGGGTACGCAAAGGAATCTCTCGACGTATCAACCAGAATCATAGGAGGAGTAAGTCAAAGAGCTGTTTCATCTCGAGGAAATGAAAGAAATGATCTGAAGCAAGTATTGTTGGATCATTTCACCGTGGGCTTTGCTTTGTAGTAGTAGTTTGTACTGTTCTTGAGCGTTTTGTGTAATTTATAAGCAAGATGATGATAGGTGCGCGCGGCGCCGGGGCGTTACCTGCGACGGGGATCTCGACGGCGAACTCGGTGTAGCAGAAGACGGAGAGCATGGCGGAGATGCCGGAGACGACGTAGGAGATGACGACGGCGGGGCCGACGTCGCTCTGGGCCTCCTGGCCCGTGAGCACGAAGATGCCGGCGCCGATGACGGCGCCGACGCCGAACCACGCGAGGTCCCACCACGTGAGGTCGCGCTTCATGTCGGCGCCGCTGCGGGCGCGCACCTCGTGCAGCTCCGTCGACTCGAGGGACCGCGACGTGAGGCGGTCCGCCAGCCGGGACCCCCGTGCTCCGCAGCGCGCTCTTGTAGGCCGACCAGCTCGAGAACGACTCCTCCGGGAAGAAGTCCGCCTTGGTGCACGAGCACCCGCGCTGGCGCTGCCGCACCCCGCTGCCGCCGCTGCCGTTGGCATCGCCGCCGACCGCCATGGCTGTGTCTGTGTGTGCGTGTGTGTCTGCCGGCCTCTTGTGTGTTTATATATA
>JADLZK010005251.1:0-15321 GCA_015847255.1 Hyparrhenia diplandra | reverse complement strand
AAGTGCAAACATAATATAAAGGATTCATAAGCGCCCGTAACATATACCATTGTAGCTTTTACCCGGGAGTATTCCGTGAGTATCGTTATTTATATTTTCCACGGGAAGCAAGGGTAAAGACTATGATAAATTACCATCATGTATCTACTAACTTATTATATCAACTAAACTAAAGTGAGGGGGTAAATAATAAGAATGATAATTAATAATACTTAACCAGGAGAATATTATAATATAGAATAGATAGCTAGGTCGAGAGGACAACGGGAGAGATCTAGGTTCTTGTATTCTTCTCTAGTACTTTGGTTCTTGAGTAACTAAAGCATGAAAAGGGTATAGCGATTATATAAGAACACTTCGAGAGCAGCGGTACCGTCCCGATCCTCGAAAAAAGACTGGGAAGGGGTGATCGGGAGAAAGGCCGCCAAAAGCTCTACGAATCACCAACCCGAACGTGGTGGAATACAAAGACCGACAGGTCGTCACCCCCAGGGCTACCACAACTAACCGTGGGATTGGGCGCAATCTAAGGTAACCTCTAGTCTAGACACCACGTCTACACTATTAATTACTACTCTAGTCACAATTTATAACTAAAGCACTCGATACGAGCGAAGATCCCATGCAAATATATAACAACTATATTCTAATCAATGAATGAAGGGCATAAAAGTAACTAGAGAAGATAAGTATATTAAAGCATAAGTCTTACAATGAAAAGATATAAAGACATACCAAACACTGAAGACTTCTCCGGAACCGGAACGCAGCTCCTGCTCTCCCTAACTCTCTACTAGATCTATTCTATTACATTGTAGCTATCTTATTCTCTAATATTAACGAGAGAGACCATCCATTCATGGGACAACTCTCAAGTCAATCTGGTCCTTGGCTCCTAGGGGTGTAGGGTTACATATATATGGGTCTTCTTACGTCCCTTCAAACCGGCCAAAGTCGTGGTACTAATCCGATGTTTGATCTTAATCCATCCCGTGCTTCTACCGACGCCCTCGGATCAAACCGGCGTTAAACAACCGGTTTTGATTGCGTCTTAGAGGCGGTGGAGGAAGCTTCCTAAGGGGGCCGACATGGCGGAGGTGGCAGGCCGATCGGCCTATTATTGGGCCGATCGGCCCAAGATGGGCCCCACCAGAGCTGAGCTTTTGTGGGTGCGTGCGTGTCGTCGTGCCGTTTCCGAATTGTATTTGTTGGCGTCAAACGGAGTCCGGATGAGGGAGTTATGCCCGTTTTACGAACCCCGCTCTGGACTATCTTGATTCTGGACTCCGAATATGGCAAATGATATATCCGTTTCGATCATCTCGACGAGCTCTTCGCAATGTTGTACTTTGATTCTTCATTTGAAGTACTTCTAAGTTGCTCTTTTGTAGGAGTTGGATCGAGTACGATTGGGACACGTCTTGGAGTCGTATGTCACTCCAATTTTTTTTCTGTTTAGTCCCCGAAAATCACAACTTCACCAAAACTCGTGGAAATATGTTAGTGACACCCTATTCTAAGTTGGTATTATTATTTATACCCCTTTCTTATGTTTATTTGATTAATAAATTTATACGATAACAAGTGTCAACAAACTCCCCAAGCTTACCCTTTGCTAGTCCCTAGCAAAGCTATATGCTATAGTAGGATCGGGAGTTGCTACTACGCTTTCATACCTCGGAAGTAATCTGTTTATCGAAATAAATTCTCCACTTAACCATATTGCTCTCTCTCATACCTGTTTACCATGGGGCGTAGCCTTTTCACGAATCATAAGCAATTAAAAGATAGAATAATCAAGTCAAGTACCATGTCTCAAGTTCTTCGATCAACTATCATCCTGGGGTTTTGCAACATTTTTCAAAAGAAACTCAGAGATCCTATGTATGACCCTCTTAAGTAGATGGTGGTAGTGGAGTTATACATGTGGGAAACATACATAGTGGAATGATAGTGGTGAAGTGGATGAGGATGAAAGGTAGTAAATAGCCTTTAGCCTTTTTCTAGTATTTTTTTTCTCAAGCATCTTGGACTATATCTCTCTTTCTAAAAAAATTGCTAAGACTGGGCTATTCATTCTTGGAGAGGTGGGCTTTGCCCCGGACTTGTGTCCATTTTTCTCTCTCCTTAGAGATGTGGGCCCTACTCACCCTCGGACACGTGTCCATTATTCATCTCTAAATATATTTATTAGGGAGGTAGGCCCTTCTCGCCTAGTATGACTTTTTGTCCGTTACTCTCCCCTCTCTCGTCTCACTTTTCTCTCTAAATATTTATTTTTTTTCTTTTTTTTTTTTTTTATTTTTTTTTTTTTTTTTTAATGTAGCCCAGCCTCTATTTGGCATAAAAACACTAAGAGACATATCCAAAGATTGCAAGAGTTTATTTTATAATTATGGCTAGCGGTGATGGAGTATGGGGAGGCGTACTTCCTAAGTTAGAAGCAAAATATTTGGTGGAGTGGGATGCGAAAGATAAACTCTTAAGGGTCATAGCTAAGGAACTCATCATGTAATATTTTTTTAATTTTCAAAGATAAAAACCAGGAATCAGGTATCTCTAGAAATATGATAAACAAAGAGCTCAACTTTTTATGTATCTTTATCCTTTAATGCTAAGACTTCAGATTAAGCATGTGCTTCCCACAGGTATTGGGTTTAGAGCAAATTAAGATTTTAAAGCTTTGGGAGAATCTAAGTCCAAAGTGTAAGTACTTTTAAGAGGAATTAAGGCGAGCAACTATTCATCATTTCCTTAGCATAGGGATCATCTTCAGCGTTAATTTTATTTTTTAACAAGCATAAGCACAAAAGATCAAACTATATATATAACTTAAACTTTTTATTTAGTTTTCTATAGTTATGCATCTTTTTATATCTTTTTTAACAAAACAAACATACCAAACTAGTAGTAAATAAAGTAAGGGATAAGAGTACTTACGGATAATGGGGGTTGCACTCCCCAAAATTTGGATCTTGACAGTCTTCTAAAGATGTAGAAGTGAGGTAGACTGTGGTGGTGTGGTAGGTTTATGCTAAACAATGAACGTGCACACCGATGATTCTTTCCTCGCAAAATATTAGTGGACGTATATGAAGGATTGCAACTAATTGAAAAAAAGGGTTGTTGTCCAAAGGTTGATATAACCTCATCTATGCTAACAAAAGATGGTTCTTTGATTACTTTAGCACATATATTGTTTATCATTTTTTTTTTAATAATTTATGTTCTTAGCTGCACTCTAGCATGGATCAAGGCAAATGTAACTTTTAGCAAAAGACAAAATAAATGATGTGATACTTATAGATCTTTCTTCTATGAGGAACGATCCGGGTTTTCTTTGCGCAAGTTGTTGGAGTTCATCATACGCCTTGCCTCACCTCTATTGTGAGTTCATCTCTTGACTTACCCGCATTGAATATGATAGTTTTTACGCAAGGGTTAGTCAAAATAACTACTATCTACTAAAGCATATTCTTGGTTCAAAAAATCAACCTAAACACCACGTCCTAATTTGATTTAGGAAAGCAATTTAACTAGCATTAAAAAGCCTTTGAAAGCATGATCAACACTCCTAAACTAGGCACCCTGCTTCATTTAAGAGATGTATGAAAAATACTTCAAACTAGAGCATACTATAGCAGACAACGGTGGCATGAAAGCATCATAGAGATTTACTTAAATAGAGATGAAAGAGCATGATCATGGTGAGGATAATATTTATTATTATTATTATTTTTATTTTATATGCAACGACATGATGGGTGATTGCAAGGAATTAAACATGCAATGGATCTACGATGAAAAAAAAACATAAACTAAGTGGAGTGAATGCATGGATTATTCAAAGTAAACATGCATGCAATGCAACAATTGAAAAGATAACTACTCATAAATTAAAGTCCATGAGCAAGACTTTCTCACCTTTGATCATACTTACCATGACTCACTTCATAGAGTTTGTGAGTTGTGCAAAAATTCTACTTTCGTCACTTGAGATGTGCTTTGAATTCTTGTGACGGCGACCTTTTCTTCAATCTACATATGGTTAGAATAATATATATAAATAAATGTACCTAAGAGATGGCGGGGGCTCCGGTGTTGATGGATCTTGATGTTCAAACACCCTGGTTTCTCCTTTTCTTGTGGAAGCTTGCTTGGGAAGGTCGCGACGGCATCAAATGTCCCCGTCTATTCCACACTCAACGTAACAAGGGTAATCCTACTAAAGCTAATTGATACACTAAATTAGCGGATATCAAGATCATTATCGGAATCTTTACGCCAATTGCTTCCCGGCAACGGCGCCAAAAGCTTGTTGGTATTTATTAAGTGCAAACATAATATAAAGGATTCCGCAAGCGCACAGAACATATACCATTGTAGCTTTTACCCGGGAGTATTCCAGAGTATCGTTATTTATATTTTCCACAGGGAAGCAAGGGTAAAGACTATGATAAATTACCATCATGTATCTACTAACTTATTATATCAACTAAACTAAAGTGAGGGGGTAAATAATAAGAATGATAATTAATAATACTTAACCAGGAGAATATTATAATATAGAATAGATAGCTAGGTCGAGAGGACAACGGGAGAGATCTAGGTTCCTGTATTCTTCTCTAGTACTTTGGTTCTTGAGTAACTAAAGCATGAAAAGGGTATAGCGATTATATAAGAACACTTCGAGCAAAGGTACCGTCCCCGATCCTCGAAAAAGACTGGGAAGGGGTGATCGGGAGAAAGGCCGCCAAAAGCTCTACGAATCACCAACCCGAACGTGGTGGAATACAAAGACCGACAGGGCTGTCACCCCCCTCGGGCTACCACAACTAACCGTGGATTGGGCGCAATCTAAGGTAACCTCTAGTCTAGACACCACGTCTACACTATTAATTACTACTCTAGTCATAATTTATAACTAAAGCACTCGATACGAGCGAAGATCCCATGCAAATATATAACAACTATATTCTAATCAATGAATGAAGGGCATAAAAGTAACTAGAGAAGATAAATATATTAAAGCATAAGTCTTACAATGAAAAGATATAAAGACATACCAAACACCTAAGACTTCTCCCGAATCGAACGCAGCTCCCGCTCTCCCTAACTCTACTAGATCTATTCTATTACATTGTAGCTATCTTATTCTCTAATATTAACGAGAGAGACCATCCATTCATGGGACAACTCTCAAGTCAATCCGATGCCCGGCTCCTAGGGGTGTAGGGTTACATATATATGGGTCTTCTTCTGTCCCTTCAGCTTCAGCCGGGGAGCGTCACGGTACTAATCCGATGTTTGATCTTAATCCATCCCGTACTTCTACCGACGCCCTCGGATCAAACCGACGTTAAACAACCGGTTTTGATTGCGTCTTAGAGGCGGTGGAGGAAGCTTCCTTGGGGGCGACATGGCGGAGGTGGCAGGCCGATCGGCCCTATTATTGGGCCGATCGGCCCAAGATGGGCCCCACTTGAGCTGAGCTTTTGTGGGTGCGTGCGTGTGTCGCCGCGTGCGTTTCCGAATTGTATTTGTTCCGTCAAACGGAGTCCGGATGAGGGAGTTATGCCCGCTTTTTACGAACCCCGCTCTGCGGAGATATCTTCGATTACGGACTCGAATATGGCAAATGATATATCCGTTTCGATCATCTCGACGAGCTCTTCGCAATGTTGTACTTTGATTCTTCATTTGAAGTACTTCTAAGTTGCTCTTTTGTAGGAGTTGGATCGAGATACGATTGGGACACGCCTTGGAGTCGTATGTCACTCCAATTTCGCTGTTTTTTTTCTGTTTAGTCCCCGAAAATCACAACTTCACCAAAACTCGTGGAAATATGTTAGTGACACCCTATTCTAAGTTGGTATTATTATTTATACCCCTTTCTTATGTTTATTTGATTAATAAATTTATACGATAACAAGTGTCAACAAACTCCCCCAAGCTTACCCTTTGCTAGTCCCTAGCAAAGCTATATGCTATAGTAGGATCAGGAGTTGCTACTACGCTTTCATACCTCGAAGTACTGTGTTTATCAGAAATAAATTCTCCACTTAACCATATTGCTCTCTCATACCTGTTTACCATGGGGCGTAGCCTTTTCACGAATCATAAGCAATTAAAAGATAGAATAATCAAGTCAAGTACCATGTCTCAAGTTCTTCGATCAACTATCATCCCGGGGTTTTGCAACATTTTTCAAAAGAAACTCGGAGATCCTATGTATGACCCTCTTAAGTAGATGGTATTAGTGGAGTTATACATGTGGGAAACATACATAGTGGGATGATAGTGGTGAAGTGGATGAGGATGAAAGGTAAAATAGCCTTTTAGCCTTTTTCTAGTATTTTTTTCTCAAACATCTTGGACTATATCTCTCTTTCTAAAAATTGCTAAGGTCCGGGCTATTCATTCTTGGAGAGGTGGGCTTTGCCCCTGACTTGTGTCCATTTTTCTCTCTCCTTAGAGATGTGGGCCCTACTCACCCTCGGACACGTGTCCATTATTCATCTCTAAATATATTTATTAGGGAGGTAGGCCCTTCTCGCCTAGTATGACTTTTGTCCGTTACTCTCCCTCTCTCGTCTCACTTTTCTCTCTAAAATATTTATTTTTTCTTTTCTTTTTCTTTTTTTTTTTTTTTTTGTAGCCCAACCTCTATTTGGCATAAAAACACTAAGAGAGACATATCCAAAGATTGCAAGAGTTTATTTTATAATTATGGCTAGCGGTGATGGAGTATGGGGAGGCGTACTTCCGGGTTAGAAGCAACATATTTGGTGGAGTGGGATGCGAAAAGATAAACTCTTAAGGGTCATAGCTAAGGAACTCATCATGTAATATTTTTTAATTTTCAAAGATAAAAACCAGGAATCGGTATCTCTAGAAATATGATAAAACAAAGAGCTCAACTTTTTTATGTATCTTTATCCTTTAATGCTAAGACTCGGATTAAGCATGTGCTTCCCACAGGTATTGGGTTTTAGAGCAAATTAAGATTTTAAAGCTTTGGGAGAATCTAAGTCCAAAGTGTAAGTACTTTTAAGAGGAATTAAAAGGCGGAGCAACTATTCATCATTTCCTTAGCATAGGGATCATCTTCAGCGTTAATTTTATTTTAACAAGCATAAGCACAAGATCTAACTATTTATATATAGCAAACATAAAGATAAAACTTTTTTATTTAGTTTTCTATAGTTATGCATCTTTTATATCTTTTTAACAAAACAAACATACCAAACTAGTAGTAAATAAAGTAAGGGATAAGAGTACTTACGGATAATGGGGGTTGCACTCCCCAAAATTTGGATCTTGACAGTCTTCTAAAGATGTAGAAGTGAGGTAGACTGTGTGGTGGTGTGGTAGGTTTATGCTAAACAATGAACGTGCACACCGATGATTCTTTCCCTGCAAAATATTAGTGGACGTATATCCCGAAGGATTGCAACTAATTGAAAAAAAGCGGGTTGTTGTCCAAAGGTTGATATAACCTCATCTATGCTAACAAAAAGATGGTTCTTTGATTACTTTAGCATATATATTGTTTATCATTTTTTTTAATAATTTATGTTCTTAGCTGCACTCTAGCATGGATCAAGGCAAATGTAACTTTTAGCAAAAGACAAAATAAATGATGTGATACTTACGGATCTTTCTTCTATGAGGAACGATCCGGGTCTTTCTTCTCGTTTGTTGGAGTTCATCATACGCCTTGCCTCACCTCTATTGTGAGTTCATCTCTTGACTTACCCGCATTGAATATGATAGTTTTCTCGCAAGGGTTAGTCAAAATAATCGCTATCTACTAAAGCATATTCTTGGTTCAAAAATCAACCTAAACACCACGCCTAATTTGATTTAGGAAAGCAATTTAACTAGCATTAAAAAGCCTTTGAAAGCATGATCAACACTCCTAAACTAGGCACCCCGCTTCATTTAAGAGATGTATGAAAAATACTTCAAACTAGAGCATACTATAGCAGACAAACGGTGGCATGAAAGCATCATAGAGATTTACTTAAATAGAGATGAAAGAGCATGATCATGGTGAGGATAATATTTATTATTATTATTATTTTTATTTTATATGCAAATGACATGATGGGTGATTGCAAGGAATTAAACATGCAATGGATCTACGATGAAAAAACATAAACTAAGTGGAGTGAATGCATGGATTATTCAAAGTAAACATGCATGCAATGCAACAATTGAAAAGATAACTACTCATAAATTAAAGTCCATGAGCAAGACTTTCTCACCTTTGATCATACTTACCATGACTCACTGATAGAGTTTGTGAGTTGTGCAGCTTCTACTTTTCGTCACTTGAGATGTGCTTTGAATTCTTGTGACGGCGACCTTTTCTTCAATCTACATATGGTTAGAATAATATATATAAAATAAATGTACCTAAGAGATGGCAGGGCTCCAGTGTTGATGGATCTTGATGTTCAAACACCCTGGTTTCTCCTTTTCTTGTGGAAGCTTGCCGGAAGGTCGCGACGGCATCAAATGTCCTGTCTATTCCACACTCAACACCTAACAAGGGTAATCCTACTAAAGCTAATTGATACACTAAATTAGCGGAATATCAAGATCATTATCAGAATCTTTACGCCAATTGCCTCCCAAACGGCGCCAAAAAAGCTTGTTGGTATTTATTAAGTGCAAACATAATATAAAGGATTCCAAAGCGCCTTTAGAACATATACCATTGTAGCTTTTACCCGGAGTATTCCGAGTATCGTTATTTATATTTTCCACAGGGAAGCAAGGGTAAAGACTATGATAAATTACCATCATGTATCTACTAACTTATTATATCAACTAAACTAAAGTGAGGGGTAAATAATAAGAATGATAATTAATAATAGCTTTAACCGTGAGAATATTATAATATAGAATAGATAGCTAGGTCGAGAGGACAACGGGAGAGATCTAGGTTCCTCATTCTTCTCTAGTACTTTGGTTCTTGAGTAACTAAAGCATGAAAAGGGTATAGCGATTATATAAGAACACTTCGGAGCAGCCGTACCGTCCCGATCCTCGAAAAAGACCGGGAAGGGGTGATCGGGAGAAAGGCCGCCAAAAGCTCTACGAATCACCAACCCGAACGTGGTGGAATACAAAGACCCGACAGGGTGCCACCCCCGGGCTACCACAACTAACCGTGGGATTGGGCAATCTAAGGTAACCTCTAGTCTAGACACCACGCCTACACTATTAATTACTACTCTAGTCACAATTTATAACTAAAGCACTCGATACGGCGAAGATCCCATGCAAATATATAACAACTATATTCTAATCAATGAATGAAGGGCATAAAAGTAACTAGAGAAGATAAGTATATTAAAGCATAAGTCTTACAATGAAAAGATATAAAGACATACCAAACACGAAGACTTCTCCTGAACCGAACGCAGCTCCCTCGCCTCCCCTAACTCTCTACTAGATCTATTCTATTACATTGTAGCTATCTTATTCTCTAATATTAACGAGAGACCATCCATTCATGGGACAACTCTCAAGTCAATCTGATGCCTGGCTCCTAGGGGGTCTAGGGGTCTATATATATGGGTCTTCTCTGTCCCCTTCGCAAGTCGAGGCGATGTGGTACTAATCCGATGTTTGATCTTAATCCATCCGTTCTTTCTACCGACGCCCTCGGATCAAACCGACGTTAAACAACCGGTTTTGATTGCGTCTTAGAGGTGGTGGAGGAAGCTTCCGGAAGCGGGGCGGATGGCGGAGGCAGGCCGATCGGCCCTATTATTGGGCCGATCGGCCCAAGATGGACCCCACTTGAGCTGAGCTTTTGTGGGTGCGTGCGTGTCGTCATCCCGTTGTCGTTTCGAATTGTATTTGTTATCGCCAAGCGGAGTCCGGATGAGGGAGTTATATGCCCGATTTCGAATCTCCGAGCTTCTTTTCGATATCTTGACTACGGACTCCGAATTTGAAATGATATATCCGTTGTAGGATCATCTACGACGAGCTCCTTCACCCACTTGTACTTTGATTCTTCATTTGAAGTACTTAGTAAGTTGCTTCTTTGTAGGAGTTGGATCGGAAATATATTTGATTACACGCCTTGGAGTCGGTGTCACTCTTGAATTATGTATGGATTTTTCCTCCGTTTAGTCCCCGCAAATCACAACTTCACCAAAACTTTATTTTTCATATGTTAGTGACACCCTATTCTAAGTTGGTATTATTATTTATACCCCCTTTCTTATGTTTATTTGATAAGGGGGTGAAACTATACCTACTACACAGGGAAGACATATACATTTATTATTGCTATAATTGGACTTGGGGTGCCAAAATAATGTTTTGCAGGATTTATGGAAAACCAAGTGGAGAATAAACTCTAAGGCTCATAACCGAAACTCATCATTCTAAGAACACGCTTTTCAAAGGAGAAATGGAGTGCCAAAATAATGTTTTTCCTAGAAATATGAAAACACCGCCTACAACTTTTTTTGCCCATCTTATCCTTTAATGCTAAGAACCCAGCCCGAACGCAGCCAGGAAAACACGATCCTGGGTTTAGAGCAAATTAAAGATTTTAAAAGCTTTGGAGAATTACCTCCAAAGGCGTAGTACTTTTAAGAGGGCGCTGGTCAAGGGTTGGTCAGCAAATTAGGTCAGGTGTACCAAGGTCGGTTTGGCTTTTCCATATGGGAGGACATTTATTTGAGCTATTTATTCATTTATAGCAGGCCCTTCCCCTCATTGTAGACACACTTAAACAAGAGAGCTAGTTTTTCCTAGTTATGCATCTTTTTATTTCTTTTTTACAAAACAAACATACCAAACTAGTAGAGAAAGGCAATGAGTTATCTTGGAGAGCTTATCTTTAATGTGTCTTGGCATGAATAATATCAAGAGTTCCATTTTGTTCTTTGACTTCATTTTATTAATATAGTCATGTTCTTGAATTAGAGCAAAGTTCTTGTGATATAATCTTGGTTGATGAACTAGTCTATAGTTCCTATCATGATCTTGTCTTATAGAACATCGTGCTTAATTTATCATACATGTTTAGACCAAGAGCTAGATCGATATGATGAGTTCTACCTAGAGTTAGACTTGGTCTCTGTTGGGTTCAGATTGATAGTCGCCCTTTGGGGCGGCGCTTAGTCAAAAGCTATTTTTTATCTACTGCAAGCCTTGGTTAACACGCTTAAAGGGATAATCACTAGTGTAATTTGATTTAGACTAAATTTGCCTATCTTCTCGTGGCGCTGAAAGCATGATCAACACTCTAAACTAGGCACCACACTTCATTTAAGAGATGTATAGAAAAATAACAAACTAGAGCATACTATAGCCTTGAAACATGGGGGCATACACCAATCATAGAAACTTTGATGCTCTTAGAGATGAGGAACACTGATCAAAAGGAGACCACGACCTTTACCATTATTATTATTTTTCATTTTAAAATCCAAGTGTGATGAGGGAGGACGGTGATAATATCAAGTTCCACATTACAAGGGATCATAAAAAAAGAGAAAAACATAAAAAAAAAGAGATGAATAAGAGATTAAATAAAATTGCTATAAAAAACAAAAGAAAAAATAAAAAAAAGAGAAAAGGTAAAGGAAAGGAGAACATCCTCCTTTTACACCTTTGACCACCACTAAGGCCCATAGTCCATATACACTACATGTGTGTATCACCTAAGTCTTGTGGCCCGCCCGAGATGGATTATCAAGCTACCACCGTGGAGTCTCAACGTTCTTTCCTTCATGTACATTTGGTACACACACACTTTCGTATATGCAAAGGTAAGAGATGGCGAGGCTCGGTGTTGATGAATCTTGATGTTCAAACACCACAGTTTCTCCTTTTTCTTGTGGAAAGCACTTTGCGGAGGAAGATGCGGCGGCGGCATCAAATATCTGTCTATTCCACACTCCAGCGAGAACAAAAGTAATCTACTAAAAGCTAATTGATACACTAAATTGCGAGGATATCAAGATCATTATCGGAATCTTTCGCCAATTACGTTCCCAGAGCAGCGTAAAACTGTTGGTATTTATTAAGTGCAAACATAATATAAAGGATTCATAGCGCCTGAAACATACTCTACATTGTAGCTTTTACGGGTATTCAAGGTATGCGTTATTTACTTATATTTTCCTGAGGAAGCAAGGGTAAAAGACTATGATAAATTACATCATGTATCTACTAACTTATTATATTTTGGTAAACTAAAGAGGAGGGTAAAGTCCAAATGATAATCTATAATACTTAACCATGAGAAAAATATAATATAGAATGAAACCCCGATCCGATGAGCATTGAGGAGCTTGGGGAGGACCCTAACAAGTTCATACATTTAACTAAGCACTCTAGTACTTTTGGTTTCTTGACCTAAAAGCAAAAACTATAATCATTTTGTTCGGAACGCGCAATGCCTTTATTCCATTGGATGAATCTTGCTTTTCATTTCATGCCCTTTCTATGTTGGCATGTTTTGGTGGAAGTTTTGGTTATTTTGCAATGATCATCACCCATAGGCGTTACCAATTAAGTAGGGTGCTTAGCCAAAAAGTCTACCTCTAATCATTAGACATGGAGTCTAGTTTGGATTACTACTCTAATCGCAATTTATAACTAAAGAATTTGGTTCGATGCGGCGGGATTTCAAATATACTTAACAACTTATTCAAATCAATGGGTAAGGGCATAAAAGACGACAATGGAGAAAAGCCATGTTTGCGAACCAAAAAGTCTTACAATGAAAAAATATAAAAAACATACCAAACCTTTGAAACCCTCAAGAATGGTTGTCCCGCTCTTTCAAGATCATCACAAGACAAGCTTGGGGGAGTCTCCCTATCGCACGCTCAAAAAGCGATGTTAATCAATCCATTCATAGGACGGCAAGCTAGCAACGTTCATAAACCGAAGGTAAGTCAAAAGCTAGCTTGGGGGAGGACTTCAAAGGTAACTCAGATTCTCATTCCATTCGGTTATTTTCTTATTTTATATGAATGATGAGATATAAGAATAAAAAAAAAAAAAGAGGGGAAGAAGAAAGAGAGAGATTTATTCCACTCATATATGTGTTGTAGAAATGTTTAGTTCTACCCCTATTGAAAATGATGAATAGTTGCTGTCTTATGTTTTGCCTGTTGCCTAGTTTATAACTTGAATTTCTAAAGTTTGGGTTTAGTGGCTAAATCTTTTAAAACTCATCTTGAAAAACCTGATTCATATGCGTTGCATAAACTCTATCCAGTTAAGTTGTCAAGCGGAATATGATATGGTTAAATAGATTTACTATGATTTCTTCAAGAGAGAAACTTGACATCACGGAATCTAATTTGAAGAAAAAGAGAAAGATATGGGCTATGTTAAAAAAAAAGAAAAGAGATAAAAAATGGACACACGTCTTCATTTGAAGTACTTCCCACATCTCCAAAAAAAAAGAAAAAAAAGAAAGAGAGGAAATTGGGACAAAAGTCTTGGCCAAGTAGAGTCCACCTCTCCAAAAAAATATTATTATATAGTAATAAAGCCCATACTTTCGAAAAACAAATATAAATAAATAATCCCTGATGCAAAAATGTTTGACAAAAAGAATGAAATGAATGGTATTTTATATTATAACCCTTCTATTTATTTGATTAATAAATTTATAGGATAGCAGTGTCACAAGCCCCGCTCACGGTAAAAGGTAATAAAGGGTGAGAAAGATGTGCCATTTTAAGGTCAAACTATAGTAGAAAATCTTATTTATAAAACCAGGCACTTGTAAAATTTAATTTCATAGAAGCGCTCCCCGATCAACAACCAAGTACTTATCTTTGCATCGAGGGCGCGCAAAGGGTAAGCTTGGGGGAGTTTGTTAACGGTCACCAACGACATATTTTTTTAACGCCAACATTCTACCAATAAAGGGTGAAACTATACCTTACTACACACATATACATTTATTATTGACATAATTCCACTTGTAGTGCCAAAATAATGTTTTGCAGGATTTATATAAAAACCAAGTGGAAAATGTACCAAAAGCCTCCATGGAAAGCGCATTCCTCGAAGAACATCAAGCCCAAGGGAGAAATGGACCAAACCGCGCAGAAGCGGGCGAGCAAACACCGCCATACAACTTTTGAGGCCCAAAGATGCCCGGCCCAGCTTAAAAGCCCGAGCGGGGCGGAAGCGAGGCCGCGCACCTAAGGCGCCCGGATCCATCGGCGGTTCAGGCCCGGGTTTGGCGGGCGGTGCATTACCTTCCATGGAGGCGTTGCCAACGTTGGTTGGTTTATTGGTTTAGCAATTTAGGTAGGGTGTACCAAGGTTGGTTTGGCTCCTTCCATATGGGGAGGGACATTTTCCAATGAGCCCCTCTCCTCTACATAAAAGGAGGGCCCTCTCCCCTCATTCAACACACACCACACAAGAGAGCCACTCTTCACTCTTTCTTCTTCTTCTTCTTTTCTTCTTTTCTTCCTTAGGTTAGTAGTAGAATAATAAAGGAGGAAGGCCATGAGCTATCTTGGAAGCTTAGGCATCTTGTATCTTTTAGGCATGAATAATATCAAAGAGTTCCATTTTGTTCTTGCTCTCATTTATCCAATATAGTCATGTTCTTGAATTAGAGCAAAGTTCTTTTTTGATATAATCTTGGTTGATGAACTAGTCTATAGTTCTATATCATGATCTTGTCTTATAGAACATGGATCTTTCTTGCATACATGTTTTTAGACCAAAGCTAGGTCGATACTTGATGTAGGTTCTACCTAGAGTTAGACTTGGTTGATGTTGGGTTGTAGCCCGATAGTGGATTTCCTTTGGAAACGGCTCTAAAATAGAAGGACGGGGGAATGGGTGGCCTTGTTAACAGCTAGGTGATAATCCTATAGTAGCCAAGGCGTGGTGTCTGGGCTAGGGGTTACCTATCTTACGGCCAAAGCGCTTCCCGGTTGAGGGTGCTGGGTTGTGGGTGATACCTTGTCAGATCCCTTATCCCCACGTTAGGTGTGGCGCTGGTGCAATTCTTGGTCTCCATCCTAGTTTGGGCGATTCTTAGGTGCCCAAAAGTAATTCAGCGAACCTTGGCTATCTTGACTTGGAATCTCTAACATTAAAAACATGTGTGTATACGCTATCTTGACATGACTATCTAGGATATGCACTGCTCCATGTTAGACTTATTCTTTTTATTCATTCTTTTTACTGCCTTTATCCTTGAGATTGGTTTGAGTGTGTGTGCATCCAAGGTTATCCTACTACCTATCTTGTTTTACCCCTATTATGAGCATTGGTCTATACATTCGTGTCATCTTG
>JADLZK010005250.1:0-44675 GCA_015847255.1 Hyparrhenia diplandra | reverse complement strand
CCGATGATGTTCATCACCCGTCTTGATGGCGGAGTGGTTTGTCATGCATTAGTGTCGCGTCCGGCCGCTCCTCATCATTCTCTAGCGGCGTAGCCCGGCTCGATCGGCGGGACGTGGCGGCGCTGTACCCGGCGTGGTTGGTGATGCACGGGGCGGGAGTTGAGCTCTCCCCTGCCTTTCGGCGCCACTGCGCTCCCCGGGCTGGAGGCGAGGGGATGACGAGCCGGCGGCGGATCTTGGATGAAGCGAGAGCTCGGTGGCGGTGTCTGGCTCCCCGATCCTGCGTCCTCCACCTTTTCGATGACGAACTCCTTGTCGCTGAGCCATCTCCTCTCCTTCCTTGGCGAATCCCAGCCATGGCTCGTCGAAGACCCGTCTCGCGAGGCAGCGCCGCGCTTGGGTGGGCCGGGTCGAGGGCCAGCGGTAGGCCTTGGCGCCGTCGCGTGCCGATGAAGATCCCGGCCGCTACGATCGTCCGGCTTCTTCCGGTGCGGCGGATCCTTGGCGAAGCGGCAGCGGCCGAGCGTCGCGTAGAGTACCCCACTGCGGCGCCTCTGGCGTGCCGGGCCTCATCGCGGCATCATGCCTGCGGCGCCTTAGTGCGGCCCGGTTCAGCGAGATGGGCGGCGGTGACCCGCGGCCTCGCCCGGAGCGTCTCGGCAAACTCCTGCGCCTCAGCGGCGCGGGGACCCATGGCGACCACGCGATACGGTTCGGGCTCCACGGCGCGATTACTGGCTGCGGTGAGTGTGGAAGCGGCTATGGTAGCAGCTGGATCCCCTCCCTCAGCAGCGGTAGGCGGTGAACTTCGCCGGCCGGTGAACTCCCGCCCGTTGTCCGTCCGCGGAGTGCGCGGCTTCTTCTTGCTACGCATCTCCGCCCCAGCGCTGCGGGAGTCTTGATGGCATCGCGGCCATGTCGCCGTGCGTCGTCGGGGCGCCACCCACATGTACCGCTGGCGGCGTCGACCCGAGAATGCGCGCGCCACCGGAGTCGCCGGCGTGTCGCCCGCGAGAGATCCCCGCGCACCAGCTCCAATGATCCCGCGCGCGGTACTTGGCCTCCGGCGAACGGCGCGGCGGTGCGCGCCGTGATGACGCACGTGTCGCGAAGCCGCCCGCGTGCTTGATCACCCCGGCGTCCGCGCCATGCCCTCCTTGGACAACCTCCGCGGCGCGCCGAAATGCAGATGGCCATACCTCTCATGCGGCGCCCACGCGCCTCATCATCCTTCGCGCGGCCGAACATAAGCGGCTTGGCGGTGTTCATGTCGCGGGGATGTAGATCCGGTTGGCGCTCCGCGCCGTACCTTGGCGAGCGCTCCGACGGTCCCAAATCGCGGCCAGACCGTCCTTGATGCGCACCCGAGGCCTCCCTCGTCAAGCTGCCCCAAACTCATGCCCGTCGGGGTTCGAAGCGGCCCGGGATGTAGTACACCCGTGGAGCACCATTAGCTGCGGCTCTTGGCCTCGAATATGATGGACCCGACACCATGGATCTCCACCTTCGACTGCGTCGCGAACTTCCACCGTGCCTACGGCGGCGTAGTGTCCAGTCGGTGAAGGCTCGACCTTACCGATCATGTGGTCGCGTCGTCGTAGGTGTCAGTACCGACCATCAATCTTCTCGATTGGCGTGGGCCGGAGTGGAGGAAAGCCGTCGCCTTAGGCTGGAGATGTTTGTTTTGGTACCGACTTGGCGTAGAAGGAGGAAGCGAGCCTGGCGCTACCCTCATGCGTCCATCTCCACGAACCCGCCGCACGCCCGGGGAGCGGTACGCATCGCCCTGCATACGTAGCGTCGCGCCGCACCTCGATGCGGTGAGGTTGGGGGCAATCCCGCGCCCGATGGCGGCAGTTGCGATTGGGCAGGTGTCGTCGGCGTCTGCCAGCCGTCGCCCGCGCCTCTCTCCACGCACCTTGATGGCGCCTCCTTCCCCTTGTTCTTCTTGCCACGCGAAGGCGCCGATTCGCGGCCACCATCGCCGGCGCCCGGCTCCCCACCTCCTTCTTCTTCTTGTCGAAGGCCGCCCTTTGCTCGGCGGTGTGCGAGGGAGCTTCTTGGTGTTAGCCTCCGCCTCCGGCACCTTCTCGATCTGGACCCGACTTCATGTGCGTGGTGGCGTCCTCGATGGTGAGCTTCAGCGGAGTCGAGCGGCGTCTCAATGGAAGCACCAGGCTGCTCATACTTCTTGGGCATGCCGCAGGAGAAACTTCTCCGCCGGCGCGGCCCTCGTTGAGATCGGTGTCGCCGTTCTTGGCGCCATACGCTCCATGAGTTGGTGAGCCGCGGCGCAAAGTCCTCGACTTGCTCCGGCTTGAAGGTGAGACCTTCCACTTGCGCCCAGGCGCTGCGGCGTGGCGTCTTGTCTGGCGCGCTCTCCTCCCGCAGCGCCCGGCGTGGCGTCGCCTCGAGTGACTTGGCCGTCCTCTTCCGGCGATCGCGGCGCAACTCTGGCGGCGGCCCGGCCCGAAAGCCTCGGGGGCTTCGCGCCGATCCTCCTCGTTAAGGCGTCGCGTGGTACCCACGGCCTCCCGGACACCAGGCACAGGCTTCACCTTCATCGAAGGCTCACTAGTGGTAGTTGGAAGGGGTGAGTTGGGGCCCGGCCAGCCAGAGCGGATCCCACACACTTACCACGAGAAACGCGTCGCCAGCGCCGCCACCGGGGGAGGCGCAACTGCTCGGCGCCGGGGTCCTCGATCCTCCAGCCCGCTCGCCTTCTCATTACTCCTCCGCTTCACCTCTCTGCGCCAAAGCATTGCGGCGGGCAAGTTCGCGGCCTGCAGCTGCGCCGCCGCCCGGCCGCCGCCTCTGCCTCCTGGCGCCGCGGCCTCCCGCGGCCGGCGATGCGCTCCTCCGGACTCCCCGAGCCCTCGGCAGCACCCTTGGCCTTGCGGTGGAACTGACTTGCCCGCATCAGCTGGCGGGCGCGCTCTCGGCTGAGGTAGAAGTCATGGTGGTGGTGATGGTGGCGGCTGGTGGGGAAGACACTAGAACCCTACGCTCTTGATACCAATTGTTGCCCAAACATGGATGCAGCAAAGCCCGAGGTCAGCTTGACGAGGGGGCCGCTTGATTGAATTGAACTTGCAATGTCTTGGTTACAAAGAGGGGGTGGCTGCTGCTTATATAGGCAGAGCTCCTTGCCTTTTACTTAGGGGCTAAGCAACTTAGGGGCTAAGCAAAAGTAAGTGCAGGAAAGTAAGATACAAGTGCTAGGGATTAACTGCTATCATTAGCCAACAGTACTAATAATATCCCCATTTTTGTTTCTCTGCATGACCCTTCTTTGAATTGTACATTCTTGTTTGTAGGAATCTCTCTATATCATGGATGATTTTTGTGTTGTCTGGCACAAGCATCTCAACAAGTTTCTCTTACCATGTAAATAAAACTGGTTAGTAAATTTCAGCTCTACCATCCATTCTCCTGTCATTTAGAATTTAAGTTCACATTGTGCCCTTTCTGTTCGGTAACTGTGCACTTTTCTCTTGTTAATCAGTTCGATCTAGTACTAGAGTTGATGCAACTATTGATAGTTAGAAATTTTGTCACAATACCCAGTTGAGCGAGTAGCAGTTCCATAGCATTTCTTAACTTGTAAAACCTGCAGAAACAAGCTGCATTATCTATACTTTCTGTTTGGGTGGTTGCATTTCTAATGTACTTGCTCTGCAGATACTCTGTTGATCCCAAGGTGGCTGTATTGACTGGGTCTAAATGTAATTGTCTTGATTTCAATTAAATATTCCCTTAAAAATGAGTTTTGAACTACCTGTTTCCTTGAGGTATTGCTGTAGAACATAAATTGTACCAGAACTGATATGAGCTTCATATTGTCAAACTTAGCATGTTTCTTTAAGTGTGAAATTACTTGTCTTTATAATGTGTCTCATATACTCGTCACCTTTTTTATGGACTCATCACCTTTTTTATGAGTATTTAACTGCATGAGCTAGCAGAAGAGAAGTTGCTTGACTATGTGTAAGTAAGTATATGTCAACCACAAATGCTTAAAAAACATTTCTGACATTAGATATGGTATTAGTCAAACTCATGCTCACATTTTTCTCTCGACGCTTGATGATCTAGACCAACAATAGATATGATTGTAAATAAGATCCATTCTCTATTTATTGACCCAATGAATATCCTATCTGCACTGTACATGATTTTGTGGAAACAAAACACTGTTTACAATGTAAAAAAAGTTATATATCGTGATACTTTTTGTTGACAGTACTAATACTATTTCTGTTTCTCTTTATCTGCATAAATCTTCTTCGAATTGTACATTCTTATATAGTCTTGTAGGAATCCTATATATATCGTGGATGATTTTTGTGTTGTCTGGGATGAGCATCTCAATATGTGTCTCTGATGTTGTAAATAAAAGTGGTTAGTACTCCCTCAGTTCCAAATTGTAGTTCACTTTGGCTTTTCTAGATACATTGATTTTGCTATGCACCTAGTTATACACTATGTCTAGATACATAGCAAAACAAATGGATCTAGAAAAACCAAAACTAAATTTTGGAACGGAGGGAGTACATTTTAACTCTACCATGCATTCAGCTGTGTCATTGAGAATTTAAATTCACATTCTGCCCCTTGCTATTCGGTTACGGTGTGCTTTTCTCTTGTTAATCTTTGAGTAGTTCAATCTAGTACTAGAGTTGATGCAACTATTGATAGGCAGAAATTTTGTCAGTGTTGAGTGAGTAGCAGTTCCATAGCACTTCACTTGTAAACCTGCAGAAACAAGCTGCATTCTCAGTACTTTCTGCTTCGGTACTTACGATTCTTAATTTACTTGTTCTGCAGATACCGTTGTGATCCCAAGGTGGCTACATCAACTGGATGTTAATGTCATTGTCTTGATTTCAATAAACTATACCCTAAGAATGGGTTTAGAATATCTTCTCAGCTCATAGAGCTTTCTTGAATTACTTGCCTGTTGCCTTAAGGTATTCCTGCAGAACATAATTTGCATCCTTACATTTTCAATTCAGAAACTACCGATAGTTCTGATGTCTGATGTTGCATTTTTTAGCTTAACATCGGATGGATATGTTCTTCGTTGATGGCAAAGTATATTCTGCTCTTCTGTCAACATAGTTGATTAATGGAGCATAATGTAGCATATATTGGTACGTATTCCACGGTACTTGAACTCATTCATGTTTTGATTAGACAGAGATAGGAGCTAATGTTGAATAGTTTCGAACTCATTTTGTTCTCTAGGTAAGCTCTGTTGGATTCTCATAATTAACATAACAGAACATTGCTTTAATTAGACTGCTCTTTTCAGTTTCCTATATCTGATCAGAATTAAACAAAAGTGTTATGTACGGCAACGTTTACAAGCGCAAGAAAGGAGCCAAGGCCAGTGGCTGATCCAGAGCACGCCAAGTCAAGAAGAGTGCGCGGCGCATGGACGTGCACAGAAGGTCGGAGTCATCAGAAGAGGATCAGTCATCGATCCTAGTAATAAGGAGATCTGTTAGTTTTCATTATGTTATGACAAGTGTTTTGTTCACCTTAAACTTAGCTAAAGAATTCCTTTATGTAATGAGCGTTTGAGTTAATGAAAAATCAGCCAGAGATTGAGTATCTCTCTCGCTCCCTGGCGATACTGTTCACCGTAACCCTGTTGTCGTTCTCTCCCTCTCTCGTCCCTCGTGGCGTCGTCACACGGGCGTTCGTTACTCACCGGGGACTCAAGCCCCGGCCATCAATCTCTCACTCCTATCTCCTTCGCAGCCTCACTAACTCTAACAAAAGGATACCAAAAAGTCATGCCTGCTGATGATGTATATGATTTCAACTGCCGAACTGTGCAAATATGTATATATTTTTTTAGATTATATGTAGGGTTATGAAGACAACCACACATGACAGTTTCTCATCCCCTGTCCCCAGTAGCTGCAGATGAACTTTCGTATTCATTCCGATTAATTTGAGTATATATTCAAACAGCTAATATGATATACTTTTTTTATGTTCCTTTATTTTTGTGGGCCATCTCAACGAGAGTCGTGTGGGCTCACAGAACCCATATAATATTGTTCCTCTGTTCCAAGTCTTCCACTGCTCTTGGGTGGCTGGATTCTTTCTTATCCTAGATGAATTGGCAGTATCCTTTGTATGCACGTCGTTGGTCCTGCTCACCCTATGATGTGCCTGCTAGCGATTACTGAACCGACAAGAACTTTCAACGCTTATAGCGCAGCATCACTTTGCAATCATGCAGAAGTATTCTTATCTTGATATAGCAAATAGATGTTGTCAAAGATTTATTTGTTTAGATTATAGGTCAACGGACACAACCATACATGAGTATGCATGCACACCACACATGCTATTGTACCTGATCATGGGCATAATTGCCACATCAGGAAATGAAATTTGCATCAGATTGCTGATAAGTGAACTTTTGAGCTGATTACACATTTTAAATTTTCCAAGGTACAAGTAAAGGGACCTACAGTCGGTGAGTGAGGATATGGACATGTACTTTCAGCAGCACCCAAGTTTGATTCCTTGTCAAGGTGACTTATTTCTACCTAGTCCTTTATTTAAAGCCTCCTAAGTCCCCTAGTCTATTTTTGTTTGTTTTCATTTATTTTTTGCTCGATTTATTCTGACCTTGGGGATTGGGCGAACACGAAGATGGGCAGCGGACAGAGGGTGGAGGATGCGGCGACGGGCCAAAACGACACGGCGGCGACCCCCAATGGGATGAATCCTAAAAAATGGATCACGGGTGAATTAAATTGAAGGGCCGGAAAGGCGGGGAGGGGGTGAATAGGAGTCTCAAAATTTTCTTTCAAAATCCCGTTCATCGGCTCTCACCAAACCCTCGACTTCGATCTCTACCAAAGTATGAGTAAATACACAAGCTAACCGGGTAGCTAGATGTTACAATCAAGTATTGGACACGCACGATCAACCGGAGAAAGATCAAACGAAGACCACGCAAGATCGATCTAAAACAACACTAATCGTACCGATGGATCGCGCGGCACACCCCGTGGATCTGTCCAAGCAGTCATAGGGGCGGACTATCCGTGCAATCATGCTACTGAACGGACGGTCCGAGAGAAATCAGGCCCTTGAGGAGCTGGACAAAGTTCTCATACTCTCTCTTGTGGGTCTCAAATAGGCGGTTCTTGACTTGTGGCATTCCCTCATGGTAGTTTTGCAACCTAAGCCAAATCTCACGAGCCGTGGAGCAATAAGAGACACTCTCAAACTTGGTATCCTTCTAGAGAAAAGAACACACGGGCTCGACTATTGGCGTTGTGTTGGTTGCTCTTGACCAAGACGAAAGGCAGCCAAGACCACATAGTTGGCATCCTCAACAATATCCCACACAGGAATTGATTCCCATGAGATGCGCTTTTGCATCTTGCTCTTAGTAGGGATAGTTCGCGCCATCGAACACCGGTGGTTTTGCCAAAGTGGCCAAACACATTATCCATGTAAGCCTTCTAGCGGATCACGCACGAACCGATTAAGGTGGAAGTGATCCTTAACCGCTCGATACCAATTGAAGGACCGAAAAGACTACTAGAGGGGGTGAATAAGAGCCTCAAAAATTTCTTTCGAAATCTTGGTTCATCGGCTCTCACCAAACCCTTGATTCGATCTCGACCAAAGTATGAGTAACACATAAGCTAACCGGGTAGCTAGATGTCACACGCAAGTATTGGACACGCACGCGAGATCAACCGGAGAAAGATCAAACGAAGACCGCGCAAGATCGATCGAAAACAACACCGATTTGTGGTACAAGCGGACTGTCCGCGCGGCACCCAGTGGTCATAGGGGGTCCGGTTGTCCGTGCAATGCTACAGGAATGGACAGTCCAGAGAAATCGGGACCTGGTCGGTCCATCCGCGAGACATGGGCGGGGCTTGTCCGGACGACCAGATCTTGGAAAGCCAACCAAGAGAAAGAGGTCTTTGGAGATGAGACGGCAATGGCGGACAGTCAGGGGCGAGACGGTTCGAGGCAAAAATCAAAAAGCAGACTGCGAAGAACCTTCTTGGGCCTTGAACCAATCTGAGGTCGTCTTGTATGCCACTTGGGGCGGACCGTCTGCGATCGGGGACCAGTCTGGAGCCGACCTTTCGTCGAAAGACGACCCCGATGGCCGACCCCTTCTGGGTCGAGCAGGACTGTCCTTGCTGTCTAGACGGAGGCGAAATCCACGTGATTCAAAATCGCCTCTCCCAAAGTCCGTCCAAATCTCGATCAAATCAACACCAACTGCCACCAAATTTTAACCACAAGGTCACAAGGCAGTAGTGAGGCTATCCTTGAGAAATCATCGCCCAATTTGATCTCAATTCTCGAAAATCAACGAAAGGGGATGAAAATGGGAAACTAGGAACCCTAGATACAAATCTTGCCTCGATATACGAACTCGTGAGGTTTCAATTGATTTCCTTAGATGGAAATGCTCCTCTCACGTCATGGATCGAATCGGTGCAAGAAAAAGCGAACTCAAACGGTCCGCAAAACGAAGAAATCACACCGAGAAAGGCAGGGGAAAAGATGAACTTGCAAAGAACACAAAACGAACTCACCGATCCATCATGAATCCAAAAAGCTCGGGAGGGCACAAGCACCTTGCTGGGGCTCTTCCCACGAACAAACACTACAAAGTTGTAGTGTAACTCCCTCACACAAACAGAACAACTAAAGATGGGGAAACCCTAAAGGAAAATCGGAAAATGAGAGAGGTAGGGAGGAAAGAGGGGTTGCCCTCTATTCATAGTCTGAATACACATCCCTAAACTACCCCTACTAAATGAGCCTAACCACATCACCGAGAGCAATATGGTCCACTCGGGATAAATCTACCCCTACTAATGCACCAACTTGTCTCTCATTCAAATCTATTCAAATGAACCACCAAGATTGTTTCTTAACCTTCTCTCTCATTACTCATTCACGAATCAACGATCCGGATTAAATGTATGGGACACCTCCCCGTGCGCCCGCCCGACACCTACACCCCACGGACCACGCCCACGGTTCGATCCCCCACTTCCGTTTTTTTTCTGAAAAAACATGCCTCCTTGAGAAAAGAAGAAGAAGAAACACCATGAGACTTTTCGCGCGCCTCTTCACCCCTTCTTCCTCGGTGCTCCTCCCCGGCGACCAGCCTCCAAGGGCCATCCACCTGCGTCGGCGCGGGGTGGGACCTTCTCCCCGCTTCCCCTTGTTTCACCGTCTTCTTCTCCCTTCTTCCCCCGGTGACCTAGACATGGTAGATGGCCGATCCGCTCGGGGAGGCCGGATCCGGCGTTAGATGGCGGATCCATGCTCTGCTAGACATTCTTGGCCGGTTTGGTGATGCTTGGCGGCGGGCGTCCGTCTACGGTTTCTCGCCGCCACTGCCCGCACGCCTGCGGCACCCTCCACCCTCGCTGCGCGTGCATCTCTCTCTTCCTCTCGCTTGAATCCTAGATCGACGACGAGACAACGTAGGGAGGCGAGCCCAGATTGAAGACGAGGCAGGGGGGGGAGCCATGGACTCCGCTCTGCTCCCTCCACGGCCCGTGCCGCCACCACCGCCACCGCCCCACCGCTCCTCGTGCTTCCTCAGGTAATGGTGAGCCGTTCTGCTCCTGCAATTGCACTTCGGATCTGTAATGGAGGCGATTGTTGTGTTTGCAGGGTGCCGGTGCAGCTCTGGTGCTGCGCGGGATTGTCGCTACTGTTGCTGGACAGCATGGCGGCAGTGGCAGGCTGACGTCGCCGCCGAGCATGGCGTCGAGCTGCCATTCTCTCTCTCATGGTATACTCTATCGCAAATATCCCAAGCTTGTCTGTGTTTGCTTTCGATTTGGTGGACAATCGTGTCCGTGTATTTTTTTTTCCTCTGATAGATTCATAGTTTAGTGCGTGCTGTTTTGTGTAAATAAAAAAATGTCACTCATTATTGTACTGTAATACTGAAATGTCATTCAAACCATTTTAACCAATCGTGTTCAACGCAAAACCATCTCCCTTTTCGGAATGGTGTCCGCTGCTCTGTAATACATACATGAATACCTATGATCTCTGAATGGAAAAGTGCATATAGACAATGAAGCCTTGAATGCTAAATGCAAGCAACCACTGTGAGCTCTCTGCATCCACATACTTATTTATTTCCATAGAAGTCAGGACAAGTGCTGCTTGTTACTGCAATTATTTCTTTATAGGTATAGTGATTTATGTACCAAGTTGAGTAGAGCGATTAGAACATGTTCTATTTTTAAATTCTCTTTAATATTGGTGTTTGTAGATTGGGCTGTCCCCAGAATGGATGCAATGCCTTGTCCCGCTTGTCAACTTGTCCAAGCTGAAGATTCAGGGGAAGCTCGTGTTCCCAGCAATGGAGCTGAGGCCGATGTAGGAGATATTGCTTTATGTTAGGTAATGTTTGATAATGTGTTTTACTATTCAGCAAGTTATTTAGATTTGCCGGTTTGTACTCATGCTGAAATTTATTTGTGCAGCTTCTACATCCACAAATCTGTGCTTGCCGAATCATCCTCACACTGTGACATGCTCGATCATAAAAATGTTGATTTGTCTCCTAGTCCTCTTCATAAATTGCTTAATTTGCTCAACCTAAAGGCATCCAGCAAGGTAGCTCACTGATTGTTCCTTTTAGTAAATTTTACAATATTCTTGTTTTCTTTTTTCACAAATTGTTGATATCCCTACCATGTGCAGGATGCTTTATCTCTTGATGACCTCACCACTAAGCTGATGCAAATTCTAAGGGTAAGCAACAAGCCCTCTTGCTGTTTTCAGCTATTACAAGTTTTTCAGTTGTACCTCTTCAAACACAGGAAGGCTATCTGGTGCAGTTCAATTACGCCTTGCACTGCACACATGGTTATTTCGTGCATAAGTGGGTGCAATTTTAATGTCACTGTTCAGTACATGCACTTTCTGATTGATTCAAGCTGGCTCACGATATTATCCGTGTCCCAGAACGGTAGATTGGGTTAGAATTGGTCCCTACTCTCAGTTATGAATTTTTACTCGTCGTTTTGTTTTCCAATCATGGTAGTTTGTGCAGTGCTGACAGGGTGCTTGTGGTAGTCATGATGGATCACGTTGGTACCGAGAAAGGGTGAAGCTAATTTTTATGGATCCTTCAAACAGTCTCAGAGAGCAGGGGTGGGGTCCTGTCATAAGAGGTGCGGACCAAGGAGCGATCAGAGGCCTTTCATGCTGAGATTTTTGTGTGCGCTCTGCAGAGAGTTGCTGATTTGGAGATGGAGATGCAGAGAGTGATCTTGGCAACTGATGCTGCAATGGTGGTGCAGGCCATGACCTCTTCAGATTTTGATCGATCATCGGCGAGCGGCCTTTGTTTGGGAGCTTAAAATTCTTTCAGCCAGCAACTTTCTTTGCTTTTGAGGTTGTTCATAACCCCTCGTTCTTGTAATATGGTAGCCCATCACTTCGGTGCTCTTGGAGCATGTTTGAGTCAGGTACTGATCCGGTGTTGTATTCGGTCGCTTGTAGCTAAATATTTAGCATCGTTTTATGAGTAAATGGAGATATCTTTCATGTTCAAAAAATTCCGGTACTATGATAAGATATAAGATACCACAATATTAATGTCATTTGTTTGTGAATTTGTATTTCTTTCATCAGTACTTTTTACGATTTATTTTCTAGATGCAACCGTAGCGTTAGCACGGGCAATATACTAGTATGATCCGGCGGCCACCACGCCTTTTCACCGGTAGCTTCGCCGACCACGAACTCTCGATGCCGCCACGTGCCGTCCTTCCCAAATTGGAACCTTCTTCCGTGTTTTGAGGAACAACCCCGTGAAACCCGCCACCGGTGGTTTTGAGGTCCAAACCACCAAACCAGGCCGCTGGTAGCGTCACCGTCTGCGTCCCCACGACCTTTCCGCCGTTCTTGAACGCCGGCGCGCCAAGTCTTCCGAAGCCGCGCTGCCGTTTTGACTCGATCAACACAAATACTCCACACGCCCTTGCACTTGTCGATGTCCCAAGCGTCGGTCATCACGGTTGGCCACCCGGCGATCCAATCCCTCGATCGTTTGCTATTGGTATTTCTTAGAGTAAGCAGAATAGTCCGCAAGCGCCGCGAATTACCATTGTAGCCTTCACCCGAAGTATTCGGGGGTATCGTATTTCCACGGGGAATGGAGGTATACTCTTTCTCGGCTAATTCGGCCCAAGGACAACACAAGGGTAGAGATGAAAGGGTAGAGATGGATTCCTATAGCTCTTATGCCTTAATGATAGCCAATACTCCACTTCTACTTGCTCACTTCGGGCACGGATCGCACTGGTGCGCGGTGATGCGGCCTCCACCTCTACTCTCTAGACGGACGTGGAGAAGTACGGGGGCGAAATGAGGGGCTGTCACCACACATCGCCTACCCTCACTACCGTAGCCTAGATAGCAAAAGCGAAGGCAGCCTATAGCCTAGACACCACGCCTACGCTATCGACTACTACTCTAGCATTGTACGGGAACATCCGTCTTTATCAAGAGTCCTCTACTAGAGCATCCGCCACGGGGCCGGACGATGAACCCGCAAACAAGTAAAGGTAAAGCTCAACTATATAAACAATGTAAAGCTTAATGAACAATAGACATAAAAAGACTATATGAACCACGAACACTTACTTAGCTAAGATCCCGCTAAGGCGCCAAGTAGATGCCCGTAGAGGTACAAGCCCTGGAGACACCCGACAAGTCCGGCACTTCCCGCTCTCTCTCTCTCACATCTCTCACTACTCAACTCTATAGCTAGCTAGGGCCTAAGCCCATTGGAATGTTGCTCAAGTGTATGGTGGTGCTCTTCTCCTTGTTGTGTTGTTGTTGAATGAGGGGGAGAGAGCCTCCTTTTATAGGTAGAGGAGAGGGGGCTCTTTGGAAGATGGCCATCCCCACATGGAAGGTGCAAACCGACCTCTCTAGGGCGGTTTGAATAGAATATTTGAACAAAGCACCGATGGAATCCCCATGTGCATGGCGGCATGCAACCGCCTGTGAAAGGTCGGCTCGAGAGGTGGCACTGTGGGTCCGGCCGGACCCACTTCCAGTCCGGCCGGACCGGGGTTGGCCCCTCTCGCGACCGCCTTTCTCCTGTGGGCTCCTGGGCCGGCCTGGATCCGTAGTTTAGGGGTGCTTTGGTCCATCTCGTTCCTGACTTGGGCCTCTTGTGTTGCACTTATTTGATAAATGTGTTTTCCAAAGTGTGCTTTCCATGAAGTTTGGCACGTTCTCACTTGATTCCATGTATTTGTCCTGCAAAATATATTTCTCGGAATACAAGTGGAACTAGGTTAGAAGTAAAGGTATATGTGCCGTTGGTGTGCAAGATTCCCTGGAAAAAGACATAAGTTGGCAATATAAAATGGTCGATAACGACCGCCAACATTTGCCGTCTTGACTCGATCAACACGGTCACTCCACGCGTCCTTGCACTTGTCGATGTCCCAAGCGTCAGTCATCACGGTTGGCCACCTGGCGATCCAATCCCCCGATCCAAACCTCATGTCCACGCCTTCACCGCACCTGGTTTTTGAACGCCGGGCGCCAAGTCTTCGAGCTGCATGCTGCGCCTTGACTCGATCAACACGGTCACTCCACACGTCCTTGCACTTGTCGATGTCCCAAGCATCGGTCATCATGGTTGGCCACCCGGCGATCCAATCCCTCGATCGTTTGCCGCCTTGACTCGATCAACACGGTCACTCCACGCGTCCTTGCACTTGTCGATGTCCCAAACGTCGGTCATCACGGTTGGCCACCCGCGATCCAATCCCCGATCCAAACCTCATGTCCGGCGCCTTCACCGCACTTGGTTTTATCGGCACGGCACGCCCCTCCTTGGTCTTCACCTTGCCGTCAACCACCGCCTCCGAGCTCGACACCCGCACAACACAAGTCGAAGAACCACGTCGCGCGGAAAAGAAAAATAGAATGAAAATGTTGAATGTTGACAATCGCTCATCATAAAAACTAGACACCATGGGTACTTATCAACCATGTGTTCGCGGGAAGAAATAAGAAATCACGGCCAAGTGCGCGCCGCCGCCTAGGGTTTCTCTCGCGAAAAAAAAGGCGCTGAAGCGACACCGCCGCCCGCCACCGTAATGCGGCCCCGTTCCTCGCCTCCGGCCTCCTTTGCCCGCTGGTGGCGAGGAGCGGGGTCCGTCTCTTCAACGACTGTCATCGTAGGGTCTTGGTCAAGTCCACCTAGATCTAGGGTTTGCTTTCGCGTCGATGTTCGGTGGAGTTAGATTTTGCCGAGGAGCGTGACTCCTCTAAGGTTTGATTTTCCCGCGGCGGCGAATGCGGTTTAATGCTAGCGGAATAATTTCTCCCTGCCTTCTTCCGTTCTTTGATGGCGATCTTCTCCGACGTGAACGGAGAGGCCGGGAGACTGGAGTCGAGGGCGGTGCATCGCCGTCTTCTTCAAGTGATGATGTTGTTGACCCTGTTAATCTGAAGGAAGATGATCTTTGGTGAAGATCGAGCTTTGCTTGGGTTGCCGGGTGGAATCGATCGCCGTGGGTACGGGGAGTTGGTCGATGCGCCTAGGAGGCAAAGGTACTCGGGCCGATTTGCTAAGCCCTCCTCTTCGGCCTCCACCTTGTGGAGTTTAGCTCGTGCCCCGATGACGATTGGAAAGCGGCCGGCGGAGGTGACGAACGGATCTATGAAGGCTTCGAGGAAGATGAACAAGAATTTTGTACTTCTTTATAATTTTTCTTTTTTTTTGTGAAACCTGTTTGTAAAAGGGTCGGTGTAATGCGTTAAGATCAATACATTTTCCTTTAAAAAAACCATGTGTTCGCATAAACCTAACCCTTTCCTTTTTTTATTTGCCAACGGTTGAGTCAAAGGAACCAAATGCACAATCACCGTGCATGCGGGGACGACACGCCACCGGCGATTTGTTCCATCCATGAAGTTTTCTTTTGTAGAATCACGTAGAAGGGTCATCGTTGAGTTTCGATAACAAGGATCCTAATTTATTTTGAAGAAACTCGAGGAGCCGAGGCTCTACAGAGCTTTATTGAAACAAAGATAAATAAACAAAAGTTACGAGGGAGTAATAAAGAAAAGAAAAAAAAAAAGGGAGTACAAACAGTCGAGGTGGTGAGGGGCCCAAAGAAATTAGGGAACTTTAAAAGAAAGAAAATAGACACAGTCCTTTACAAACTTTGAAGCCATTGCTCAAACTGAATAGAGGCACTTGATTTCACCACGAAGGAGACAAGCCTTAACTCTTTGAAAAAACCATCTTGCAATTTTCAATGCTCCACCGATTGTTATTAAAGATCATTTCATTCCCCGGCTTTCCAAATTGTCCGGACATGATGACGATAGCACACATGAAGAACCCCGACTCTGAATCTGAGTTCTTAGGGCATTAATGTTGTCAAAGCGGGAACCATCGAGCACGATAACAAGTCCAAGAATTCCCCAACACCTGCTTTGCATAAGGACATTGCGGAAAGAGGTGTTTCACTTTGTTTCTTGATTCGTGGACACAGTGGTACCGGTTATAAGACTGCAGCACCAAGTTTTTCCTCCTAAGGATGTTTCTTGTACTCAACCCGTCTTTAAAAAGAAGCCATCCGAAGACCTTGTGTTTTGGTTGAATGGGACATTTCCACAACCATTTAAAAGCTGGATCAATAACACTTTGTGAGGGAGGAGCTTCCTTGAGACTCTTGAAGATTTGAATCGGAGGTACCATTCGATAGGTCCAAACATCTTTGACTTGATCTCAAATGGTGGTCTGCAAAGATTATTTGTTGTGCTATTTCAAATTCATTGAAGGCTTCCAAGGAGAGAGGCAAAGTGAATAGGTTGGAAAACTCTTCCTCAAAAAAAGCATCATGGATGGAGATGTGTTTTTTCTTAGCAAAAGAATGGAGATGGGGAAGGAAGCTTCAAAAGATTCCCGCACCAAGTGTCTTTCCAAAAAACCCGGAAGTACCATCATTCAATTGGAGCTGTGCAAAAACCTTAAAGGAGTCAATGAGCTTAGAAACATCACGCCACGGAAGGATCCTTTCTTGGCAGCACCGGGGAGCTTCCCATTGCTATAATACTTTTCCTGCACCATGTTTACCCGGGGAATGTCATTCTTATTATAGAACTTGTCCAAGTATTTCATCGGGAGGGCCTGATTCTGAAGTTCAAGGTTTATGACACCTAATCCTCCTTCCTCTTTTGAAGTAATCACCATTTCCCGGCAGCCTTGGGCATGCAAACCTCCATTGATTTCATTTCCTCTCTAGAGACAATATTTTCTATACTTATCCACTTGCTTAATGATGGCTTTGGGGATCTCCAAAGTGCACATATAAAAATAGGCAAGGAGGTGAACACAACATTGGTCATTTGGAGTCTACCGACCATGTTTATCATAGAGGAGATCCCACCCAGCCTCCTTTCACATTTGTTAACAAGAGGCATAAAGTCAACAATTCTTGGCTTAGTGATTCCAAGAGGCGTGGCCGGATAGGTGAAGGGGAGAGAGCCTGTAGAGCATCCAACGGTTCTGGCCAGGAGATCAAGTCTTTCCTCAGTGATGTTAATCGGCAACATCATGGTTTTACTGTAATTAACCTTCAGCCCAGTTGAGTCAGAGAAGTTTCTCAGCACAGTCTTGAGAAAGAAAAGCTGTCGGGGATCACCTTCCATAATAATCAATGTGTCATCCGCATATTGCACCACTGGAAAGTCTCGCTTGAGCTAATTGGAATAGGCAATTTCAGGTGGCCCATGTCCTTGGCCTTGTTAATGAGGCTTTGAAGAAGATCACCGCAAGAACAAACAAAAGGGGAAGAGGGGTCCCCGCCCCGACACCTCTTCGCAAATGGAATTTCTTCCACAGGACCCCATTTGGCGGAAACGGGAAGAAGTGCGAAACTGAAAATGTTCTTCATCCAGTTAGTCCACCTCTCCCAAACCCAAGAGTCTCGCATGATAGAAAGCATAGCCTGATGCTCAACCTTGTCAAAGGCTTTTTCAAAATCAATTTTTATAATCACAATTTCCTTCTTTGAATGGTGACATAAATGCAGGTATTCAAAGGCCCAACAGACAGTCCTAAATGGTTCGGTTCCCGATGAAGCCATACTGATTTCTGTGTACCAAAGAGGGAGGTAATGTCTTGCTGCAGTCTGTTGGCTAACATCTTAGTGATCAGCTTGATGGAGGAATTCAGGAGGGAGATGGGCCTGAAATCAGAAACTGTTCTGGCATTGTCTGTCTTGGGAATCAAGGTAACATAAGAAGAATTGATGCTCTGCAAGCAGCAGTTATGACTGAAGAAGCTATGACAAAGATTATATACATCATGCTTGATGATTGGCCATGAAGCTTTGACAAACTCATTGTTAAAACCATCGAGTCCAGGGGGATTTATAGTTGGGGAGCTGTTTGACAACGAGAATCAATTTCTTCTAAACCGAAAGGTCTTTCTAGGTGTGCTAAACCATCATTTCTCCGGATAAAGTCATCGAGAGGGAAGGAAAAGACATTAAACTCACATTTTCCAAGCCTGTCCCCTCGTACTCATCCCAGAGGAGCTGCTCTTTTGCTGTATGATCATGGTGGGTGATTCCATCGGAGATACCGGTTCAGCAACGAGGTTGGCTCTATGACGTTGGGTTGCATTTGCATGAAAAAATGGGTACCGTGATCCCCGCTTGAACCCATTTGATGTTACCTCGTTGCCTCCAATATTGATGCTGTTTTTCAAGGAGCTGCAAGAGATGTGCTTCAAGAATTTCCAGAAAGTTCCACTCAGCCAAACTGAGGTCTCTGTAATCAGCCAGGATCTGTAGGAACAAAATCACTTCTCTGGTATTAGAAATAACCTGCCTCAGGCTAGAGAGGGAAGCCTGCCAAGCTCTAAGGTCTTTCCTTAGGTTTTTAACTTGGCGCTTAGAAATTTAGCACAATCATTAATGTTGGGGTTAAACCCCAACTCGACCAAGAATGACCTGAAAGTCCCGGTGAAGCGCACAATAATTTTCAAATCTAAAAATGTTGCTCTTCGGGATGTGAGTTGAAATGCTAACCACACAGGGGCAATGATTAGAGGGGATCATATCAAGAGCCCTGACAGAAGACTCAGGGTAAGAAGTGCGCCAGGAGGCCGAAGTGAACACCCAATCTAGCTTTTCAAGAAGGGGAGGTTGCTGCATGTTAGACCAGGTAAATTTCCTGCCTTGCAAAATAATCTCAGAAATCCCCAGTTGACTAATAGCAGCATTAAACTCAAGCATGTTGTTGACATCTGCCCCTGTGCCTATTTACATCAAGCTCACTTCTGATTAAATTGAAATCTCCCACTATGAGCCAATCAATGTCATGAGGCATTTGAATGTGCCTAAACCAATTAAGAAACATCGCCCTGCCATCTTGAGTGCAAGGTGCATAAATACCCGATAAGCACCCATTTGCTTTGAGATCATGCTTAGAACAAAATTCCACGGATATGGAGAAGTCATTTGCTGAAAATGCAAAGGCCCCAAGAACAAAGAGTCTTTCCAAGCAATAAGAATACCCCCGGAAGCACCATTAGAAGGGGAGAAATTCAAAAGAATTAAAACCAAAGAGACAAAAATTTCTAATGTCGGGGTGATCAAAATTATCTTTTTTGTTTCCTGTAGACAAATAATATCACATTGGGCCTCAACAATTTTGTTTCTGATGGCATCCCACTTCCAGAGGAATTGACTCCCTCACATTCCAAGACAGAACCTTCCGAGGATCTATGATGAGTGTGACTCATTTTGAAACTTCGGGGAAATAAAATAAAACGGGATACATGCATAACATATATCATTTGATCAAACCAAGGTTTAGCAATAGTTACGAGGGGACAGATAACCCAACTGACCAACATCATAACAATAGCATCACACATACTGCAGCAAAAGAAAAGGCTTCTTGCCATCACAAATAAAGCTCAAAGACCACGGGGAGCAAATCAAGCTAAACTAGGGATTTCTAGGGTCCATCCCCTTCTCAAAGCATCATCCCCTTCTTTCTTCTTCTTTCCTCCTTTGTTCTTCACGCCCTTCAAGCCCTGGCCATCCACGACCCTCCTTGCTCTTGCCAATGGGTCCTTTCTTACTCTTCTTCTTGAGGAGCTTCTCATCGGTCAGGTTGGTCCTCTTTCATATTTAAAAACTGCACACCCGCATTTCTAATTACTCTATTTGAAAGGGTGGGGGATCACAAGATCTGCATCTTACGTCAAGGCAACTAGCATGCATGTAACCTTTATTGGAATCTCTGATTACGCTACTTCTCGTTACCTCGGTTTCAACCCGGAGGAGCATTTCTTTTGGGCCTCCCGTTCTTAGAGGGGTTGGAGCTTTTCCATCGAGCAAACTCATCCTTGCCACTATCCTTGTCCACTGGGCAAATGCATTATTGTTTCCACCACATGTTTTGGTTCATCAAAGTCATAAATTCTAACTTGAGCTGGCCTTTTTTGAAAAAATGCAAGGCCTTTGGAAGGGAAATCTTACCACTTTGTAATCCTCCAAGAAAGAAACAAAGACTGAGGAGAGGAATCACGAGGCCCATTCAGCATTGTCAAGACAAAGGTGCACCATATTTAGAAAAAAAAGTGACCCGGCTTTTAGGAATAGAAACCATGGGGCCTGGGACATTACCTTTAAGGCTAGGATCAGCGACGAAAGAGAAAATAAATCCTTCTTCTTTCGATATCCCAATCGAGAGAAGGCGCCATGAATTGATTCTGCATATCGGGGAAGCGTAACCATCCCCACCCGAACATTTTGATTGTTATTGATCACGGCCTGCTCCCGGTTCTCATTCACTTCTTCCACAATTCCTTCCTCATTCTGATCAAGACCAAGAATCTCATTAAGCTGCTCAACATCATCCCCATCAAGAAGGTTTTCAGCAGAATGTCATCCACCATGACATTAATAGGATTGATGGGGAGTAAAGGGGCATTCAGGTGCTCCTCATCGGCCGGGGCCATCGATTGGCTTCATTACGGGCCGGGGGCAAGAACTTCCCCAACTTCATCAACCACATCATTCCCATGCGGGGAATGTCATTAAGCTCAATAAAGGGTTCCATTGGGGCAGCAGGATGGTATATTACTTCTTGAGGATTCTCATCATCCATGGGATGGGCTGGCCCATTCAAGTCAATTTCCATGGGCTGGTTATCCACATCAAGGCCATCATCTTGTGGAAACTATGGAAGCCATGGCTGTTGTTGGGCGTGCCCAGGGGATCCTGTGCCCCCACCCAAGGATTGGGGCTGTCCAAGAACCAAGTCTTGTTGTTGGCCATCCACTGGAGCATTCAAATTTCCACTAACATTCTGCTCATTACCCTCTTCCCGCTCATTCCCATTCGGATCGGCAACCTGATTCTGCTCCTCTTCCGGTTCTTCATCATCTTCAAGATTATGAACTCGCCCAGACCACTATCCAAGCCCAAAGAAATCAAAAGGGGCACCATTCCCCACTGGAAGGTTAGGGGCGGGGTCCTCATCCTGTGGCCCACCACCTAAGAGCTTGTGCTGCAGGATTTCACACTGTACTGTCCAAGAATCACTTTCAAACCCTTCTGACAATGAAGTGAGGGACAGACTGAAGATCAAGAACTCTAGCTTTCACAATCACCCTGACAAGCCTGCCTCTCTCCTTCTGCCAGAGCATGCATTTCCCAAAAGACCCAATAGCATCCTGGAAAAAACCCTCCTCCTGATAGTCTGTTGGGAAGTTTAACAGCATCAGCCAGCACTCAGTGTTGAAATGAACCCTACGCCAACAAGGATCCTAATCACTAATAGACCAAGGGGAACAGGGTCAGGTGGAAGATGGCGGAGGCAACGAGGACGGTGGCCGCGGCGTGCGGGCGGCCGTGGCAGCGGCAGCGGGCATGTCCCTCAAATTTCCTCGGCCGCCGTCCGCCCTTTCTCTGATGTCTGATCCGCCGCGCACACAGCAGATGAACGACATGGCCACCAAGAACAATGTTTCCATCTTAATCAGGTCCACGGAACAGTCACAGCTGAAAGATCCGTCGTCCCTAGCGTCCCCACCATAACAAAAATCAATCGTGTGCATGCACGGGACATTGCTATTTCTAAGCCCAATATAAAAACCAGCAATCGGTCAGTAGCAGCCCATGGCCGATCGCATGCAAATGCAAATGAATATCATGCAAATTGAGTCTCCCTTAGATGCATTGCTTGATTCACGCCAAGACTGCATGCAAGACATATCCATTAATTCCTTTTCTTATTCTTCTTTCTAGAAATATCCATTTTTTATTTCTTTTTGCCTTTTTGTTTCCTTGCCTCCCCATTTGAATACGTTGGATGGCTTGCTGTAGAGACAACAAGCAGTACATACAAATCCATCCAGAACAGGCGCTTCGGCGCTGCCACCAACCCCACCTGCGATCAACGCGTCAACCTCGCGTTTGCGCCCGCCCATGATAAAGGAGTTCATCAAGGATGGTTGTCAGGAAGAGTCGCATGGACGCAGTGGTGGATCTAGGAATTTAGCGTGGGGTATGCAGCGGGGAAAAAATCTTGTATAATTCGGTAAACTATTTACAATTCGGTAAAACGACACTAAACCTTGATATAAATCGTTCAAATCATATACAAATACTTCAAAATATTGGCGGATAGACGGGCGTGTGGCGGCGCTTAAACAGCGAGCTGGAGATGATCAGTCACTGCTTCTAGAGTGGCGAAGTTGATGATTCAACTCCCCTCGCGCCTGCAACTGTGCGAGCTAGGCCAGCCCATCGCTGATCGCCGATCTGTCTTCCAACTTCTGCACGGGCGCCGCAGCGTGACTCTTCAAACCTACACCGAGATCTGCTTATTTTTTCCTACTATGTGTGGTTGACGGGAGGGCCACGCGGTGTAGGTCCGCCAGCGGACAGAGGTGATCGGCATCAACGGGCCGAATAGGCGCTTTGCGCACTAGGTCTTCGCTCGACCCGCCTCGCTGAGGCGAGCATCCACCACGCTTTGGTATACTCGCCCCTTTCTTGCCTTCTTGATGTGCGAAATGGAGATCCCTAACCTCGATATAAGCTATTTTGGCTATCTAGAAAATGTTCCTATAGCTCGGCGTGTTCTCCAAAAAAAAATGTTCCTATAGCAATGGCGAGTGGCGATGGGCTGGCGATGACGCCGATATGGAGCCGAGGCGACGTGCAACCGATGGATTCCATCCCGATTATGGCTCGCACTTGTACTCCATGTCTCATTGCTCCCTTGCGATCTTTAGTTGCGGCGTATGAACAACGTGGACCTCGCCACCATCATTGGCCAATGGGAAGAGAGATCTCGACGTATCTTATTTTATATATCATTGCCGGCGATGCTTTGCTTCATTTTTTTTTCTTCTAATGATGCATTTCAAAGAAAACCGAGAACAAAATTCTTAGTTGATATTTTAAAAGAGCGGCGCAGATAAATGTATGCTAAAAAAAAGATGGACAAAATGTCTCAAATAAAAAAGACGAGGAAGTCAGTACTGCCTAAAAAAAAAAAGAAAAAGAAAAAATAAATAAAGGTAACCCATATCTCCTTCAAAGATTCCACCAAAAAAAGAGAGAGTCATGATACCGAGTACAAAACACACAAAAAATATTCCACACACTCACACATCTTAATCTAAGCCTATGACTAGTTTCTCCATGTGGTCCGTCTTTGACTAAGGCAATATAACATGATACAAGTATGCCGATCTTTTTACTTACCTAAAACCCCCAAAAAGCCTTATATAGTTAGTGAATGCAAAAGAAAAGATAATCTAACCCTTTGGAAACATGACATGATATCCATGGTATAGTCTCCATATTCTTTTTTGTTGTGATTAATTAGTTGAATGCAAAAAAGAAAGATAATCTAAGCCTTTGAAAGGAACAAAACCACATACATATCTGAGCAATCGAGCGTCATTTGAGGAACTAATTTATCTCAAAAAAATATTTTAAAACCTCTAGATTGATAGTTGTTCAAAGGATGAAAGATAAGCGAAGTTCGCCGATCCATTCTTTGTTGCAACCACCAAGATTCGAGACGGCTCAAAAGCCCCACAACGACCAAGGTAATAAGGGGTGGATAAACATGCCATTTTATTCAAATTCTAGTAGAAAAATTTTTTGTTATAAGCATGACACCTTTTAAACATAATCAGCATAGAAGCAACTCTTGATCAACAACCAAGTCCTTATCATTGCTCGAGGGGCGAGCAAAGGATAAGCTTGGGGAGTTTGTTGACGGTCACTAACGATGTATTTTTATCGTTAGGCATTCTACCAATAAGGGGTGAAACTATACATCAATACACACATATACATTTATTATTGACATATTTCCACTTGTAGTGTACAAATAAATGTTTTGCAGGAATTAGATAAATACAAGTGGAAAATGTACCAAAAGGCGCCTTCCCGAAAGCATATTTCAACACCATTCAACCCAAGGAAGATGAGCCCACCACAATGCAACCCGGGCCAAGAAACCATCATCCAATGACTTTCAGGCCCAACACAGCCCGCTTGCCGAAGATCGGGCCCAGTAGAGCCCGGCTTTGGCAAGCACCGACCTTTGGCACCGATCCGGCCTAGGCGGTGCATTAAGTGTCGAGGAGGGCGGTGCGCCACGTCATGGCAGGTGCAATGCATCTAGACGCTCGAGAGGAGGTCGGTTTGGTGTATTAGAATTAGAGTTAAGTTTCCATGTTATATTTATGACATATGATCTATGCGCATAGGTTGTGTGTCGTGATATGACATGTTGTTCTCTTGACATAATCATGACATAGGAACTAGTCTATAGTTTCCATATTGTGATATCGCCATATAGAACTTTATGCTTAATCATTCATGCGATGTATTTGAGTAGTGTTAGGGTTGAGCTGAGGTAGCGGTTCGTCACTCCTTCGGTTTGCTCGTGTTCTAGTCCGTCCCATTTGTAGGGTGGGGGACATGAGTAGTTTCCTTGTATGCGGGTGCGGTGCCCGCTACCGGGAGCCTTTGAATATGATGGCATGCTACGGTTTAGGGGTAGGCGGCAGGTTCGTGATAGCCCTATCCGGCCCTTTGTAATCCCCCACGCTTGTATGTTGTGTAGAAGTTCAGAAATTCCATTCCTTCGTAGATTACCCGTAGTCTCCCCGTCCATCTCACTCTCAGCTCTGACCTCCTATTTATGTAGGTTGCATGACTATCAACTAGTTCTGTGCACAACTATGATTAGAATCTGTATGCTCCACTTAGGACTTTCTTTATTCTTTGTTTATCTTTATCCTTGAGATTGGCTTGAGTGAGTGTGTCAAGTTATCCTTCTACCTTTTACCCCAGTTATGAGCATTGGTCTATTATACATTTGTGTTATCTTGTTCATGGCTCTCTTAGATACTTTTACACCATGCCTTCCTTTCGAAAAATATAAATAACGATACCCTGAATATCTCCAGGTAAAATGCTACAATGATAGATCCGTGCGCTTGCGAATGATTATCTAATATGGCAAGGTCTATCACCGTTGATGTTCCTAGTGTGATCACCGACATGGTGGTTTTGCTTAGGAATGTTAGCGGCATATTTCTGGCCCCGTTATTAGAGATAGGTTCTAAACCTGTTTCTAGTGATTGCGCTAAGAAATGCCAACAGCGTGCTGCCGCATCAGGGCATGAAGCCGCTGAGTATGTTCTTGCTCTTGTGCTCTATAGAGCTAACACCGTGCCGCGGATAACGACTATGCCCGGGCGGGTGTTGCGGAGATCAAAGGCGACCACCCAGCGATGGCGACCGGGGACGTGGAAGAACATCAACGTACTCGCCCCGCCGACAAGCATGGAGTTTTTAGGGTGGGCGACTTGGCGCGATATACCAGAAGTGTGATGTACATCCCGTCCTATAGCCGACAGGCTAAAGAAAAAAGGTAGACCGGGCATTCAAAGATCCACGACCTCCGAACAGATGACCGAGTACATACCAGTGACCGGATCGGCCTAACTTGTGCCCGGTTCTGGACGATTAAGCATGCACGGCCTTCAAATGTTTGACCTGGAATAATTGGCACAGAATTAGAATCGTTGAAAACGTTAGTCAACTTCTGGATGGGAAGAAACGACGCAACGGTGGGCCGGGCAGCCGCAGTCCGCAGCATCTACATAGGCGAGGAGGGTCTTGGTTAGTTTAGTGCCGGTGGTCATCTGCACCATGACGAGCGCGGGAAACCCATATCCTCTGCCGCGTGCGATTCCCGCTTCTCCTCCTTGTCCTCCTCCTCGTTTGCTCGTCCGATGCCAGGCGGACGCTGGCGGCGCCGGGGCTGCCCATCCGGGCTGTGAACCTCGGCGGCTGGCTCCTGACGGAGGGCTGGATATTGCCATCCCTCTTCGATGGCATTCCCAACAAAGACCTACTGGTAACTCTCTTTGGCTGTAAATGCTTCCCATCATGAATAATGTCATGGCCAAGGTGCCAAGCTCAGTCGAGATCTATCGCCCTACCAAAGTCCTCCATATAGACGACGATGCTAATTAACTACTACTCCTACTATGGCTGAAAGCCTGAAACGTATAGCGTCCTCCTTCAAATATATTCTACAGGATGGCACCCAGCTTCAGTTCAAGTCCGTCACACAGAATAGGTACCTCGTTGCTGACCAGGGCGGCGGCGCGGCCATCCTCGCCGACCGGATCCAGGCGTCCGGCTGGGAGACCTTCAAGGTTAGTATTTATTAATCAGTAAGTGTTTGGTCAGAAATGTGCATGTATTTTTTTTTGAAAGGTAAATGTGCATGTATATGTGCGCGGTGGTGACCAATGCAAACGCATGTAGCTGTGGAGGATTAACGAGACGACGTTCAACCTGCGCGTGTTCGGCAACCAGTTCGTTGGCGTCAACAGCACCGGTGGAGTCGTCGCGACGGCCACCACGCCGGGGCCCTCGGAGACGTTCCAAATCGTGCGCTGGGACAGCGACAAGAGCCGGATGCGCATCAGGGCGCCCAATGGCCTCTTCTTGCAGGTAATTAAACTGCCACTGCTAGGATTTTACGACAATGGCATGTGCAAGGACACCAAGTTGCCTGCACGCGGACATATTTGACCGGTCGTGCATGGCTAGCTTCCACTAGGATATGCATTTGGATTGGTGCCCTGACGGCGATTTGTGCCGGCCCATGGAGGTCAGAACTGGAGTCTAACATTCTGCGCACGACTTGTTAATGGTGTGAGCACGCTTAAATAAGCGTACGGTACAAATTTTATCTTCATAAACACGATCTCAAGCTAATTTTTTTTTTTTTTTGAACTAGGTCCATTTCAAAATAATAATAAGACCTCCACATGTTCCAAAATCCAAAACAACAATTGCCATTACGTTTAGTTTGGTATAAATTTTTGTTTCAGACAAGTTATATAGTTGTTGGAATGACAATTATTAGAAGTGTTTATAGGGTTATTAGAACTTTTGTTTTCTACTCCCCAACACACACACAAAAACCTTGTTTTCTACAAAACAATATAGCATTGGTGAAATTAGGTATCAAATTCTAGTTTTGGAGACGGTACCTTATTGGAATGGAGAGCTAGTGTATAGTTACCTAGTTAGCACAAAAATTAATTCTCTCTCTCTCTCTCTCTCTCTCTCTCTCTCTCTCTCTCTCTCTCTCTCTCTCTCTCTCTCCGTTAGTCTAATTCCAACTCGATTCAAACAAGTGGACCATCAGTAGTGCCGTACTGCCTTGTAGATAATATTTATGAGTGAAGTTAGAATTATACCTTGTATAATAAGCCATTACTATACATTATCTCTGGCATGCATGTTACCACAGAAAAATTGGCTAACTGAGAGCTGCATCACTGAGTTATCTAATTCAATTATATGTATGCTTGTGTTTGATAATATCATACTTGTTTTTCCAATAAATGTTGCTGTTGTTAGGCCAAGACCATGGAATCGGTGACAGCAGACCACGACGAGGACACAGACTGGGGTGACGATGACCCATCAGTTTTTCTAACAAATAATGTGGGCGGCTTGCAAGGGGGAGTACCAAATATGCAATGGCTATGGCATAACAGAAGCGACACAAGTGCTCAGAGTAAGGAATAAATCGCTGCGGTTCGTCGTTGTATGTCAGTTTCCACCAGTTTGCTGCAGAAACAATATTTGTTGGACTTTCTCCATTCCAAATTATTAGATGTTGTTACTTTTTCAAATATATTATTTTTACTATAATTTTAGACATAGTGTATATTTTCAGTACGTAGCAAAAACTAGAAAAGTCATAACATCTTATAATTTGTAATGAAAAGAGGTATAGTATTTTTACGATACATTGTATGAGGAATAGTTCAGTAAAAAACTTTGTAGAACAGTCGTGCATCATTTAGCCAACCTATGTTGCTGGTTAGATGGAACCATGTTCATTGTTGAGAGAATGACAATTGGGGCAGTTTGCTTGTCAGAACATTTACATGAAATATATTGTTTCTGCTATTCATTAAATACAAATGTTTGTACTACTTTATTAATTTAGTTTACAAACTAGAGATCCAATCTAAATCTGAATGTGTTTGACCTGTTCATTCAATATAATGTCGACCATACTGACAGCGAAGACAACACAGACTTCGTTGGCAGGCATTGTTGAATTGTGCAATTATGATATATAAGGAACCGCTGGCAGGCAGGCAGTCCTTGCACTTGCTGTATGTATCCGCCTAATCTGATTGGCATGTGCGGAGACCTCCAACCTTCAGAAACTCTTTTCAGTTTCTTTATTGATCTCAGGGTTAGTGAACAATCGTGCGCCTTGTCAGAACATCTAATAATCTGTTTGTAACAATTGCAGAAACACTGGAGCACATACATAACTGAGAGCGACTTTAGCTTCATCGCTTCGAGTGGACTGAACGCGATGAGAATCCCAGTTGGATGGTGGATTGCCAGTGACCCCAACCCTCCACTTCCTTTCGTTGGAGGATCTCTTCAGGCCTTGGATAACGCATTCAGCTGGGCAGAGTAAGTATACTACATGCATGATGAGATTTGAGATGTATATCATCATTCGTATACGTGTCTCTCTATAATTCGAATTTCGATCGATTGAACAATGCGCAGGAAGTACAAGTTGGGTGTTATTGTGGACTTGCACGCTGCACCGGGGTCACAGAACCCGTTTGAGCACAGTGCAACCAGAGACGGCTCGCAGGAGTGGGGCACCACCGATGCAAACATTGCTCAAACCGTGCAAGTCATCGATTTCCTCGCGTCAAGGTCGTGGATCATCCGGTTCATAAACAAAACAAATAAAATATAGTACTACAAGCAAATAAACCCGTTATTTTGATTTGCCGATTTGGTTACTATGGATCATTTGATGTCCAGGTATGCGAGCAGCCCTAGCCTCCTGGCGGTCGAGCTACTGAACGAGCCGTTGGCGCCGGGCGCGACCCTGTCCAGCCTGACGAAATACTACCAGGACGGCTACAACGCCGTGCGGCGGCACACATCCACGGCGTATGTGATCATGTCAAACAGGCTATCCGCAGACGCGACGGAGCTCCTCCAGTTCGCCGGAGGCTTCTCCGGCGCCGTCCTCGACGTGCACTACTACAACCTGTTTAGCAGCGTGTTCAACAACTTCACGGTGGAGCAGAACATCGACTTCGTGAGGAACAACCGCACCTCCGACCTCGCCGCCGTCACCAACCAGAATGGACGCCCTCTCACGTTCGTGGGTATGTGTATATGGTTTTTTTTTTTTTTTAAAGGAAATTCCCGGTCTCTGCCTTGAAGGCACACAGCGCAAAGCAAGAAACAAATGAAACATGACACCCTAATGACTATTGATCCGTAGACTAAACCGCCATCCATGTGCCTGAGTAACAACTCCTTGACCACCTACACAAGAATTGAGAAGCCACTACAACCACCTTTTGTGTAACAGGCTTTTGAAGGATAGACCATCCAGTGTGTAGGTGAGTAAATGACCAACAAAAATAAAGGTTATTTGTTTTCAAATATAACTACATGTCTACATAGCCACACTTCGCCGCTCCTAAAAGGACTATTGGTTTTATTCTTTTGTAACCCCATCTAGCCAACTGCCGAACATATCAGACACATTGAGAGGCTTAGGGAGCCCCCAGGCCGCATAAACAGTAGCCCAAGTCGAGTGTTCCAACCGGCAATTAAAAAAACAGATGTTGTATTGTTTCATTGTTTACTACCTTCCAATTTCGTTTGGCTAGATTATCTTTGGTTAAAATGACACCTCTTCATAGGTACCAATGAAAGATTTACTCTTCATAGGTGCTTTTAGTTTCTAAAGTCAATTGTTTAGATTAGGCACGTTTTGGTAGATGAGACCGAGATATTGTGATTTTACTGAAAATTCACCCTTCTAGTTAATTTCAAATAAATTCGTCCTTCAGTTGGCTTAAGGAAACTTTAGTAAGACGTGAAAGAAGATTATTCCACATTACTAATTTGTCGACTACCATGTCTTTGCACCAAGGTACATTAAGTTGTTGCGTAGTCAGAATCGTAGACACCATATCTTGTTTTCTTCTAGCTAGGCTGTATAAACGGGGGTGATGTTCTTTCGAAACAGTATTCCTAACCATTTATCTTTCAAAAATCTTACTTGTGATCCATCCTTGATGAGGAAAGTTCCAAATCTAAAATATCGTTTAGCCTTTGTTAGACTTGCTAAAAAATGAGAGTCCCGCTCTTCGATTGATGTGTATATATGTAATAACGACGACCTCTTTGGTGGCACGCTGCTTCGTGTGGTTTTTGTTTTGATGCTCGTATAATTTTGTGATTACAGGCGAGTGGGTAGCCGAGTGGGACGTGCAAGGTGCGAATAAGACGGACTTCCAGAAGTTTGCACAAGTGCAGCAAGATGTTTACGGGCGAGCTACATTTGGATGGTCTTATTGGACGCTTAAGAATGTCAATAACCATTGAGTATGCAGTGGATGATCCAAAATGGATACATCTCGCTCAAAAGCTAGTGATATACACCAACAAGCAAGAATTGGTAAATTAATTAAATAGCAACTCAAAGAAGAAGTCGTAATATGGGGAAATAAATTACGTACATGTCTAATGTGGTCTTCGTTTGATGTATTGTTTATATGTACATAATAGGCAGTGGCACAAGTAGATGCAACGGGGGAAGCAACTCAAAGACGAAAGTCATCTTCTTCGCAAGGCTGAAGAATAATCAAATAAATTTGTATGCTCAGTGTAATTGAAGATTTTTTCCACTACTTTTGGGTGTTTTTCATGGAGAGCAAGGCTGAGGATTTTGTCATGCTTGAGATTTAATTCTTAGGTTTCAAAATGAGTTTCCAAAACATGCCGTGAGAGCAATTCGTGCAGGCAAGAATACTCATTTTGAGACCTTTTTCGCTTCTTTCAGATTCGAAATTTAGTTTTCTTCTCCATACATGCCTCAATAGGGAGTTGTTCAATGTATGAGTTGGAACCTTGTTGAGACAGGCAGGATGATGCTCGATTACCATAGGGCTCCTAGGTAGTATTGAGCCAAAATGATCAACACAACATGCTATGTGTCCAACGTAACCGTATTTTCTTTGAGCTTTCTTCAGCAAGGAATCTTTGAGTTACGATCCGAATATCTGCCCAAGCTGAGCCACTTTTGAGTTTTCAGCAACAAGTGCTTTGTTCTCAAACAATATAATTCGGACAAGTTTTGAGTCATGATCTTCTAATGGGACTTTTATTAGTAATGCATTACATTCTCAAGGTTATCATTTGCTTAACCTTAAGACGAGACTTGTGAGATGACTTTTGATGAGACTATGCTTTCTGCAACCCAAGATAGCAGGTGAAAAGGAGATGGACCAGAGCAATTTTATTGTGGAGGACAATGAAGATGGTGATTGGGGTGATGAAGAACCAATGCTACCAGGTGAGCCTGCTTCTACTACTTCGGCTAACGGACCATCCACTTCTTCGGCTTCATTGGTGTCGTTTCAGCCTCCACTACACGAGACCTAATAATCAAAGAGGTGGGAACACAACACACACACGCGTAGGGGGCTGACCTTTCATATATCGGTAATGCCAGGCTTAGGGCATCACACAGCCCAGTCAAATTCGGGCAGGTTGTCAAAACGCTTCTCCAAAGGGGATGGACGGATGCGGCTTCCATGTTGGCTCCCATGTCCATCCACACCTCTTAACAAAAGAAACGAATCTCTTTGTCGTGTTTGCTCTACATGGTCGCTGACTTCCACACTGTGTGCTCCATCGCGACCGCCTTCGCTGCCTGCTCAGCTGCACAAGCAACTGCTCACCCATGGGTCCCCGCACAGAGTCCAACATAGGCAGTGCCTCTACCTGAACCGCGTACGCCCTCCCATGTCATGCCCCTGGTCGCGCACGCCCTGGCTGCACCATGCTCCATACCTCACCACGTGATGAGGACATCACTCCCTTGGATAAAAGCAACATTCAAGATCCAATCACCAGAGCTCGTGCACGACAATTGAATCTAGAGGTGAGCTCGTTCCTAAGCACCTCATTGTATGATTATGACAATAGCTTGCTACCTAATGATTATATTGTGATTAGGAACCATGGACAAGGTCAAGTAATCTTCAAGATGCGCTTGGAGTCTTGGAGGACCAGCAAGATCAAGCAAGTCAAGAGGGAGGCCCAAACGAAGTTGGCCTCGGGTTTGTTTCGAGGTCCAAGAGAAGTCTACACTTAAATGGCTGCCAAAGTCACATACTAACTTGGATTTGGACGTTCTTTATATGGATGGAAAGATAAGGAGATAACCTTTCAAATGGATCCGGTCTCAGACCCAAATTCATCCGGTGTCTACGGGAATCGTCCAAACAAGAGGACGTCCAGAATCTGTCTCGTTGCTGCAGCAGCCTTTGGACCGTGTATCTTATAAGACCCATTAGGGCTGCGCCAAGGGGTGTCTTGGTTTCCCCTAGGACTACTTAGCCAGTCGCCACTCCCTCCTCTAGTTTTTGGGTTTTGCTTAGTTTCATTCTGTCAAGAACAGGACACCGATTCATCGGTTCTGGACCCCATTCGCGAGTTGAATCGAATTCTATCTGTGATTTGGTTTCTTATCAGTGCACTTGCTTGTGTTCTTCGATTTCGTGGGCAAGAGTAAGCCTTCTTGGCGAGGTCAATCGAGTTGTAGCTTGGTTGATAACCAGAGGATTCGTGGTGCTAAGATTGCAAGGTTCATTTCTTTGGATTTGAAGCCGGATCGGTGTGTCTCGAATCTGCCCAAATTGATAGTTATCTGAACCTTTCGGAAGATCAAGAACCCCAAGTCCTATCACCATGCCTCTATCCAATGTCATGCCCCCCCTCCGAGATCTAGAGGAGCAAGATCCGAGCGACTCAATCTTTCTCTCGATGTAAGCTCGTGTAAGACCGACGACCTACCTCCTCCCTCCTTCCACCCTCTCTTGTGTTGAAAGTGTGTTGCAAAGGTAAGTTTCAAGTGTTTCGTCTAGATGCATGTTGTGGGTTATTTATATGTATGTTGTAAGTGTTTTAGGTGTTTTACATACTTGTTGCAGTTGTTTCATATGGATGTTGCAAGTGTTTTTATTTGAATGTTGCGAAAGTATGTCGGGGATGTTGCGAGGTGTTGCAATGGCTACACACATATGTTGCAATTATATGTTTCAAGTGTTTAACTATTCCAAGCGGATACTGCAACTGTTTTATGTAGATATTGCAAAAAAAATTCTGAATGTTGCATGTGTTACAATCTTCACATATACGTTGCAAATTTATGTTCCAAATATTTTCATCTTTTATTCAAAATATTTCCCTCTGAATGTTACAAAAAGTAGTTTTGGAGGTTGCAAAAGTACATTTACTTTCTCAAACTCCCTCATGTGCATGGAAAACACAACGAGCAGAACCACATGTGCCCTTAGAACAGAGCTGGCGGGATGGACCCAAGAACCACTCGCCTAGAACAAAGTAGGTGGTGTGGCACATCTAATGGAGCGGGGTGGGACGAGTATGCTACAACTACAAGTCTGAGCGAACGGAGTGGGCGGGTCAGGCGGGTAGGAGGGCGTCTGATGGAATTTATCGCAATCAGACATCCGGATGTTGGCACTTCCCTTCATATATATAGTCCAATGGGGCTGGATTACATCATGTCATGTCCACATACAATGTATATAGGACTATACATATATACAATACATATCTAATACTCGACTGCAGTTGTAGCGAAATTATCTTAGACGCAAAGACTCGATCTAAAGTTAGTGAATAGTTGTACAGGTAAGCCTTTGGCCATAATGTCTGCGAACTGATGATTCATGGAAACATGGAGCACTCGAACCTGTCCCAAGGCAACCTTGTCATCGACTAAGTGAGTGTAAATCTCAGTGTGCTTCGTGAGACGATGGTGGACAGGGTTAGCAGTCATATAGATAGCCCTAACATTGTCACAGTACATGATGGTCACAAAAGCAATAGGTGTGTGGAGCTCCTGGAGAAGCTAATGAGGCCAATAGCGCTCCGCGACGGCATGCACAACCACACGGTACTCAGCCTCAGCACTAGAACAGGACACTACCAAGAAACCATATTTTCACCAAGGAAAACGCAGTAGTCGGACACAGAGCACCTAGAATCTAGATAGCCTGCCTAGTCCGCATCAGAGTACGCGGTGAGGGAGTCAACCTGCCTGGAATTGAGGAGGAGGCCGGTAGACAAAATTCCTTCACCAATGGAGGATGCGCTTGATCAACTCGAGATGAGGCTCGTGGGGATTATGCATGAAGATGCACACCTAGCTGGACTGCGTAGGTGAGCTGATAGTGAGGATTAACGTGGAACCTTCATTAGAGCCTCTAATTAGTAATTGTAAGATTTGATGGCCGAATACTTCTAATTAATGTAGTAATTTCTAGTACTTATCTTTTTTTGCTAAGTGTGTTTGGTGAGGATTAACGTAGAGCCGTCATTGGAGCCTATAATTTATATAACAGTAAGATGTGTTTGGTTGTTATGCTGGGAATTCTATTAGCATCCTGCTATAGCAATAGTAGCGTTATTTGGAAAGCTACGGTCTTTTTGAACTTGAGATATCCTATTTATACTATAACAATCCATGTTCTGCTAATGCTTGCAACCTTGCTGGTCTTTAGAGATCTGAAATCTCTAAAACTGGCCTTGTACTTGTAACACAAAGAAATTGGAGAAAATAACTGAGATCATTATCGAAGATTGGTCTAGGATGTTCGACTGATGCTTTCTACGGTGCTGGCTGATGTTGTTTTGTTGTAAGAGAACAAAACTGGACCATAGCTGAGCCGGGCTGATAAGTTGAAATGTTGCCAACAAGTGGTCATCCACCGGTTGACAAATGTGCCAAGATCGGAACTGCTTCCACAATGGACCATGTTTCTTGGTGTTTCTTGCAAGCAATGTCTGCATCATGTATCAAAAGGATCAACACGAAGATCCAAACCATGCTTTTTCAACTAAATCGAGAGAAATCATGATACCTCCCGTTCATACATCATGCTTAATTATAATTACTTTCCTGTGACAGTCATGATCATTCGCGCGGTACAACTCCAGCACTGAGGTCATCTCTGTCCCTGTCCTAGATGAGATCCATTTCAATTAATCGCTGCTTCCTCAACGCGAGAGGGTGACAAGCGTGTGTGTGTGTGTGTGTGTGTGTGTGTGATTAAGTTGAGGCTTTCCAAAGACATTACGTGCACATGACTTGCCGCTTTACTTTTAGTGCTCAGGCCATGAACACCTCACTAGGACGAAGAGGGGTGCCAACCACTCGTTGGAAGCCTTGCCTGCCGGCCTATTTATTCTTGGCAGATACTGAACAGAAGGGGCGAATTAAGCTAGAACAAATTTGAAGGGGTGCTTCGCTCTTGTAGATATGAAAATTTAATCTAAAATTATGGTGAAAATCGGTTTCTAACTGTCATGACCCAGGAAATAGGGCCCAGAAGGACAGGCCCGACAGCCCACGGAGCACGGGCGCCGCACCCACAGGCTCGCGCAAGCGCCCCCACCGCCGTCTCCTCCCTTCCGCGGATTCTTCGGCAATTAATTCGGGAATAAAAAGGAGAAAAATATCTAAGATTATCTTTAGGTGTTTTGGTGTGCAAGGGAATATCTCATCTATAAGGGAGACCCTTATTAGGAAATAAATAAATAGGATATGCTTGTAAAAGGTATTCCAATCTATAAGGAAACCTTTAGAGAGATTGCTTGAGATACAAGTCCCACTAGCCGGGCTATAAAAGTAAGGGGTTTGTAATCTTTTAGGGCAACAAGCAATAAAGAAAATTTATCCCAATCTCCTCTTCCCTCTCCCACGCCCACGCCCCGCCCCCCCCGCCCACACCGCCGCCGCCCCGCCACCCGCGCCCACCCCACCTCGGGCACAAGCCCACCGCCGGGCCGCCGTCCGCCACCACCACCCCTCTCCACGCCATCCTCTCCCCCAATTCCCCAATTCACGTGTCGGTTCCGGCCCAATCTAGCCGGGTTCTCGACAACCGGTATCCGGAGACCACTACGATCCACCCACCACCATGGATAGCGAATCGAAGAAGCCGGCGAAGAACTTGAGGGAACAGGTTAAGCCAAATTCGACAGCGGGATGGACACGCTCGAGAATCAAATTGCTATTCTCTCGAGCAACGATCCGGCGGCGATCAAGCGCCGTCAACAACTCCGGGAAGCCGATCTTGAGATGAAGACGCTGTTGGAAACAACAGCCCGCGATTTCATCAAGAAGGGGGCCGATGGCAAGCGAGAACCAAGATGATCAAGTCACCGCAGGCCGATCCGAGAACCCGATGAAGGGCTACCTAGGGCGAAGCCCACGCCCGCCGGGCGCCACCGGCAGGCGCATGCGCCGTCCCCCCTGACACCTTCCCGTGTCTCGCTCCTCGCTTGCACAAGCCGGCCTTCCCCACGTATGATGGTAAGGAGGATCCTCTCCCATGGATCAACCGCTGCGAGCAATTCTTCGAGGGACAAGGTACGCCCGGCAATAGAACAAGTCCGGTATGCTTCCTATCATCTCACGGTGGGAGCCCAAGAATGGTACATGAGGTCGTCCCCAGAGAAACCGGTGGCGTATTGGGCAAGCCGCCCCGATGTCAACGGTGAGCGCCGCCTACCGAACGGCGGAATCGGCTGGGTGAGTCGGCATCGCCGAGGAAAACAGGCACCGTCGATGAGTACACACCTGAGCAGTTCCCGGCGCACGTGGCGCGTGCGAGCCACCTCGGCGACAGCGGCAGTGAACATCTACACAAGAAGCTTGGGCGAACCGCTCAAGACGGACGTCGAGATGCGTAATCCCAAGGACATGGAGGCTACCATGTCTCTCGCTGAAGAAGCGTCTGGCGACGCCTCGCCATCCTCTACAACACCGGCAAGCCAGCACAGGCGAAGGCCAGGGCGCCTGCGCCTGTGGCCCTGCTGGCCACCCCCTAGGCGCCCCTCCAGTCGGCGGCACCAGAACGACTCGGTCGTTCAAGCGGGCCGACACTTAGAGGAGATGACGGAGCGACGCAAGGTCGGACTCGCTTCAATCGTGACGAGCCGTTTACACAGGGTCACAAGTGCAAACACCTCTTCGACATCACGGTCCTCAACGACTACACTGACGACTCGACGAACATCTCACTGGCAGACGTCAAGGAGGAGCCAGCCGACCTGAAGGTCCTCTTCGGGGACCCCGACTCCCCGGTACGTGGTGCTCATTCTCTATACCTCGTCGGTATGATCTCAGGCACAGGCGTCAACATCATTGTCGACTCGGGAGCAACGCACAACTACATCGACCCCCGCGTGGTGACCACGGCTGGCCTCCGGACTCAGCCAGTGCGTGTGCTGATCACCACTGGCACCGGCACCACCTCGACATGCCGGGCCGCCACCTTCGAGGTGCCACTACGCCTCGACGCCAGCTCCTTCGACATCGACGCCTACGTCATGCCATTGGGCAACAACGTCGACGTCATCCTTGGCATGCCTTGGCTGGCAAGCTTGGGACGAGTGACGTGGGACTTCGCGACACACGAGCTGCAGTACTACCGTGACGGCCGCCCGAGCACGTTCACGTCGGCTCCACCTCCTCAGCGTGGAGGCGCGCCCGGCCCTGGCCTGCTCAGGTCGGGCATCTTCGCCGGCGTCCGGACACTTCCCTCTCGGCTTGGGAAACGTTCGAGGCATGCGACTGCCTTGGACCTCTACGACACGTCCACTGGCGTCTTCGTCCAGCTCCGACAGGCGACACTGGAGGACCAGCACCTACGCCGGATCGCCCTTGACGTCACCACGGGCGACGCCGCACCAGCATGGACACTCGAGGACGGCCTCCTTCTCTTCGATGGCCGCTTCTACCTTCCGGCTTCCTCTCCACTGCTTCCAGACCTGCTGGAGGCCTTGCTTCAGGGCGGAGTTCACAGGACGAACTTCCTCGCCTTGGGAGCCTACACAACGGAGCCAACTACAGCTGCACCGACCGCCATCCTGTTGGGCGGCATGTGGCCGCGGCGCCACCACGTCGGCCCGGCCAGGGTTGTCTTCCTCGACGACATGGATCGCCTCTTCCTCACCGTCGACAACGTCCACATCAGCTATGATGCAGAGAGGGGCGCCCACCAGCTTTCGCCCTCTCTGTTCGACGTCGGCTCCTTCATGTACGGTACGATGTTGAACTTGGCTGCTACTCCTCCTACTCGCCGCGACATCACCATCTGGCGTCTGCTTCCGCTCTTCGTCACCGCTCCACCCGCTGAGCGCTTCTTGTTCCTGGAGAGCCCACCCCGCGACATGGTGCATCAGCTCCTTGAGGTGGGCGTCCCAAGGGAACTCCTGCTTGCGGCCCACCGACGAGCAAAGATCACAAAGCGGGGACATCTTGTCCACCGATACATCTACCACGGCTACATCGGCAACCTTCACTACCTCACGGGAGTTTGCTCCCAAGCGAACCCGGGAGAACATGATCCTCAGGAACCCGGTGCATGGTCGACTAGTATGCTGCGAGTTGAGCTCATCATGCCCGGGGCAAATGATCTCCACCGGGTGTGACCGAATGGACTTTCATTCATCAGCGAGGACGCGCCGGTCGGAGAAGGGGGGGGAGATGTCATGACCCAGAAATAGGGCCCGAAGGACAGGCCCGACAGCCCACGAGCACGGGCGCCGCCCCCCTTGGGCTCGTGCACGCGCCCCCACCACCGTCTCCTCCCTTCCGCGGATTCTTCGGCAATTAATTCGGGAATAAAAGGAGGAAATATCTAAGATTATCTTTAGGTGTTTTGGTGTGCAAGGGGATATCTCATCTATAAGGGAGACCCTTATTAGAAAATAAATAAATAGGATATGCTTGTAAAAGGTATTCCAATCTATAAGGAAACCTTTAGAGAGATTGCTTGAGATACAAGTCCCACTAGCCGGGCTATAAAAGTAAAGGGGTCTCAGCTGTAATCTTTCGGGGCAACAAGCAATAAAGAAAATTTATCCCAATCTCCTCTTCCCCTCTCCCACGCGCGCCCCCGCCCCCCCCCCCACACCCGCCGCCGCCACCGCCACCCGCACCCGCGCCCACCACGGGCCGCGCGCCACCAAGCGCGCCGCCGGGCAAAACGCCGCCGCCGTCCGCCACCACCCCTCTCCACGCCATCCTCTCCCCCAATTCCCCAATTCACGCGTGTCGGATCCGGCCCAATCTAGCTAGGTTCTCGACACTAACACCGGTTTTTCGAATTTTTATGGGTGCCTGACACCCACAACTCTCTACCTAGCTCTACCCCCGTTGAACAGAAAATTAATTGCGCAACTATGAAAACAAAGTCATGATTAGTTTTGAGGATTTTGGAGTGGAGTTTTTTACTCTAACCTTAAGGCTCCAGCCATGAATTTTCAGTAACTCGCAGTGTCACTAACATCCATACATTAGTGATGAAAAAATTCATGATACTCTATTTTTTAACAAAAAGTTTGGTATATATCCGCTATCACAATTAAATTTTAACTTAAAGCTCAACACTATACTTGGAGAAACAAAGAAATACATATCTCATCAGGTGGAATTTACTTCAAGTTTCACTCGGACCCACCCAAAATATCTCATCAGGCGGAATTTACTTCAAATCTGTTGAAGTTTCTCTTAAAGATAAGAGGTTTGTAGTAAATCATTAGCGTCCTTTCATTTTTAAAAGGTTTCTCCAGCTTTTTATTTTTCTAAAAAGCAAATACAGTATGTTGGAGGTCTGTTTTACACCAAATTATCCAAATAAGACTATACAAGACGGGATGACAAGTCTGTTGAAGTTTCTCTTAAAGATAAGAGGTTTCTAGTAAATCATTAGCGTCCTTTTATTTTAAAAGAGGTTTCTCCAGCTTTTATTTTTCTAAAAAGCAAATACGGTTCACAGCCTGAATAAGCCAAACAACTGTTGAACTGTATTCGCTTTTAGAAAAAAGAAAGATGGAGAAACCTCCTTTAAAATAAAAGGATGCTAATGATTTACTACCAGCGTTATCTGTGTGTAAGAGAAACTCAAGAGACATGTCATCTCGTCTTGAATAGTCTTATTTGGATAATTTGATGTAAAACAAACTTCCAACAGATAGTCTATCTCCTTGTGTAAAAACAGCCACGAGCTATTCCTTGAATCTCGCTCGTTAAAGATAGCCAGCATTGTGTTAAAGATAGCCAGCATTGTCTGCTTACCAAATCACTCTCGATCTCTCCCACAAACACACGCCAGCCTTTCATGAAGAATGGATTTATTATTTTTTTTTTTTTTCAAAAGTTGTTGGATTAGTCTATTGTTTTTGTGGGTGTTCTATTTTACAGAATAGCTAAATGAGGAGATTTAGAAAAATGTTTTTGGCTAATCTCTTGGAGTTGCTCTAACTTGATATAATAAGGGGCACTTGCTTAATTTGAAGTAGTCTATGGCATTGATTTTCCAACTTTTTGAAATGCACACACATCACAGGGACATATCATCATATATTCCCTTCTGTCTTGAAATATAGTGCATTCTGGCATTTAAAATTTATCCTCAAATATAGTGCATTTGGAGAATAAGAGGATAATGTTTACTTAAATTTTTACAAGGAAAGTAACTCATGTACTTGCCATATTTTGTATAGGGACTAAGAGTTCACCCTTTAATCATGCCGAATGGAATCAGAATTTAATGGATTAGGATGGTAAGTGAGAGGTTCATGCGTCTATTGCACTTTCCCTTATTTTTGTCTTAGAATGGCCAAAATGCGCTATATATATGTATATGAGTGCGGAGGGAGTACATATTATTATATAGGATGTCTGTAACCATGAAAAACCTCTTCTCGATCAAATAAGCATAAAATGTTGAGATCGATTTTGGCAGCTCCAGTGGGAGAATGATTGTCAGTGGCAAAGAAAAGGTATAACTTTTCAACCCAATAAACGTTCTGTCAGCATCAAGCATGTTCAACTCTCCATTAATGTGCGCCATACATAATGTATTAATGAAATGAACAGGCTGAAAATATCTTAGCATTATCCATACATGTTGTGCTACTTTATCCAGTCCAAAATGATTGATGTTCACCTTATATTTTTACAAAAATCTTGTGAGAACTAGTGGAGGTCTACTTCTCTAGTGGGATGGTGGTGCTTCTTACTTTGAATCGTATTCTAGTAGCATTTTCTGCCGTCTCCGGCCAGTTTGTCCGAACTGCTTTTATCTAGTGGAGCATACATCATGATTCATGCGCCCACATGAACATAAATACTACACCGAATTTTCAAAATTATAAATTGTTTTACGTTTTCAGATACTAAGCCATGTCTAGGTACGTAAACAAAGCTAATTGCCTAGTAAAGTCAAAATGGTTTATGATTTGAAAAAGATCGATGGAGTAGTAACAGTTATAATCCATGTAGTTAATTAGAAATTCCGTGGCCGTGCAAAAGCCCTTCTTCAGACAATCAGAAATAAATTTGTGTAATTATTGGACCCATTATATATCCGACTTTCCATGGTACATATGAGATCCATGATCTGAGATCCAATCCAACAACTTTTAATTATCCAACTTTCCAAGTCAGATCGTCACACCTCCTTCAGACCTTCACTCAGTCACAGACAGCAAAAGTACACATGTAAATGCTCACTCATCACGTGTTAGTATGCCCTCTTCCCTAGGACAAAATGTTGTTTATGCCTTTCCACTTCCGTAATAGCTGGGGAAAGGAAATTAGTTACTGTATGTAGTATATGGTACAGGAGCGTACGAGCGTGGCACCACACACCTAGCATACTGTATGTAGTATATGATACAGGAGCATATCTTTAGATCCAAATTTTGGCACCTATGGCCGGTGCACAGGAATTTTGCCGTGAATATGTACAAAGCGTGCAGTTCTTAAAGTAGTACTGCCAAGGAATTAAGAAATCGACTATATGCATAGCCAGAAACATAATTATATATACATACCCCAATTTCCGGTTTGCATGCTGGGAACGGGTTTTCAGATGTCTCAAGAAAATCGTGGGATATTGACGGAGAGAGAGCCGAGCTAATACATCTACATGTCTACTACAATACAGGTTATAGAAAAGTATTGAATGTGATTGTTGACATGTTTTCACGGAAAGGTACTAAAAGTCATACATAAATCGCATGCAGATGGAAGTGTTTACTGCATTACTCGAATAATAACAAGTAAAAAAGAACATAGAGGCAGTACAGTAGTAGATCCACAGAGATTAGTGCTCTGCAGCATTGACTTGTAGGGATTTAATTATGGATATGTATCCATGCACATGGCCCATGTAATGGCAATAAAAATCTCTCTCTTGTAGTCCAGTGAAGGTGAGCTGTAACTTCACTAGATAGGCAAGTTATAGCTTTTTCAAAGAACATGTGAAGACTATATGGTACACCTGTCACAGACCGGTTCAATTGGGCCGGTTGTGACACGTCACCCACGATCGTCGAGGCGGAGAAGGTGGCGTAGGGAGCGGCGGTGTCCCGCGACGGCGCCTCCGGGCGGCGGCGGCTTGCGAGGGCGGTGGCGCGGCGGTGGTGCAGGCGGCGTCGCGGCGGCGGCGGCGGTGGCGGCGGGCGGTTAGAGAGAGAGATAGATAGCGATACGAACTATTTTTATTGCTTGCTTATCCCCAAAGAGATTACATACCCTTGCTTATATAGCCCGGCTAGTGGGACTTGTAATCTAAGCAATCTCCTATAAGGTTTCCTTATACGATTGGAATACCTTTTACAAGCAATATTTATTTATTTTCTAATAAGGGCCTTCCTTATAGATTGAAATATTCCCTTTTACACGCCAAAAAGCCTAAGATAATCCTAACTTGATGACGAAGTAGAGTCGGAAGCGAGGGGAAGGGGAGGCGGCGGCGGCGGCAGGGGCGCCCCCCCCCTGCCCCCCGCGCCGGCGCCCTCATGGGCCGGCCGCGACCAGCCAGCCCTCTTAGCCCGCCCCGTGGCTGGCCCACTCCGGTTCATGAGATTTCCCCACCGTTCCACGAGGCGGCGCGTCCACGTGCCGCCCAACCCACCGTAGGCGCGAAGGGGATGCCGATCGGAGAAGTGACCACGCCGGGATCGGCGTTGAGGATGAGGGGACCCGACTTGTCCTTGTCGCCATTGCAGACGCTAAGCCGCCGTCGCGCGGCTCGAGGTCGCAAAGGCCGAAGTAGATGCTGAACTTATAGCTCAGGGAGGGCTGCACGAAGGGGCGCTCCATCCATGCACGCCGCATGACGGAGGCGCTGAGTCTGCCAGAGAGCTCGATCACCTGGCGCATCGCTGGGGGAGTTTGGAAGGTGTACGTTGTCGGCACAAAAACCTTTCGCGTGTATGTGCCCCGCAGCACATATCATAGCGACGAAGGTGGCGACGAGGAGAAGCGGAGGAGGCGGCCGTAGAGGAGGTCGCTGGCCGTCTGTACGGGTGGCCCGACCTGGGGCGCCGGTGCTGACGGGGCGTCGATGACGACGTTGTCGATGCGGAGGAAGACGTCACTGTCGTTGTCGAAGAGGAGGACCGTGGCGTCCTCGAGCCTGACGTCCGGCGTGCGTCATAGGAGAAAGCACGCCGCCGGAAAGCCTAATCTTCACGTGGCCGGTTGGGGAGGTGGAAGCCCACTGCTACGCCATGCAGTGGGGCGCCCTCCTCGAGCAGGAAGTCGTGTAGGAGGTCCGAAGCTGCGGGGATGTAGTAACGGTGGAAGTACCTCACAACGCCGTAGTGGAGGCTCCACTGGGCGCTGGCCGCCCTTTAATAGCTCGATGGCGTTGGCGATGATCCCGAGCTCCTTGTTGGTGTGAGTGTGGGTTGGCCTCACCTTCTCCCGAGAAGGCTAGTTTCTGAACCATTCTTATATAACCCATGCGTAGCTCATAGGACTTTGCTAGGACAGGCTCTGAAGATTCTGGTTGCCTAAAGCTTTCGCTTGTGGGTATATGATATTTATAGATAGGCGTGGAATCCATAATGAAAAGGAAAAGAAAAGAATAGAAGAGATAAGAAGATAAAAGAATAAAAGAAAAGAATATGATACAAGGATAAGGTAGATTCGAAGTCAACTCAGCAATCCGTTTCCCCGACAACGGTGCCAGAAATGCTTGTTGGTATTTGATAAGCCTACAGAAATATTTATAATAATCCGCAAGCGGACGGATACCGGCGAGCACTTCACCCGGGAGAGGGTTTAATATCGAATCCACAGGGAAACGGGTGAGGGAGACTACGATCTAATCTTAACCCGGAGTAGCACAAGACTTAAGAAGGTTGAGAGTGTAGAGAGGATTACTAAGACATCTAATTCTTATCTCGGTAAGCCATGTTGGTATTATCCTTATGGGGACGTACTCAAAGGAAAGCAGGGACAAAACGTGCAATCCTCCAGTAACATGGTCCTGCTTGGCCTATCATTCGGGGGTGGACTACAAAGGAATCAATGGTACTATCACTACCACGAACTACCACACGACCTGGAATGTAGGGTGCATCTAACGAGATACCCGAGTCCAAACACCACGTTTGCACTGTGAATATTACTCTAATCTAGGTACCAGATTAAAGTACTCAAAAGATACTCACAGACCAATAAGAACAAAATAAACAATATTACTTACTAAAAGAAGAAGTAGATTACCAGAGTAACTTCCAAGTGTAGATTAACTTCCACCGAGGTACAAGTATGGAGATAGCACCGACAGGCCGGTACTTCCTCCGATTCCTTCCCTCTCTCTATCTCTTTTGTTCTAAAGATTAGAACTCCTCTCTTGCATGCTAACTCTTCTAGTTCTAGTTCTAGTCTAGACCTAGAGGGGAGAGGTTGTCCTCACATTGGGACACCTCTATGACCAACAGGTCAAGAGATAATGAATGATAATGAATTAGGGTTTCACCCTGGGGTCAGGGGGTCTTCTTATATAGGCCTTGGTGATGAACGATGACCATTGGATCAAACCGACCTTCAATAACGGTGTAGATACAACCTCAAGGTCGGTGGTAAACCGACATTCAAAT